>OW799204.2:10000000-10600000 GCA_941918905.2 Xestia sexstrigata
TGTTGATTAAAACATTCGCAATGGTTTTGTTAATGCTGGTGACTTCTGAAACATTCATAACGGTGCTGCTAATGTCCATGGTATAGCTGCCATGAATTTTAAATGCTCGTACCCATTACAGTGGATGACTTTTATTATGCAATTTTGGCTTTAATGGTGGTGACAAAACAGTGACATTTATTAAATTTGAAACATGAAAGGTCAGCGGTGACGTGGTATCAATAGGCGTGCAACAAAATGCGGGGCTCTCACAAAGCTTCTGCGTGTCACGCGCGTGATGGATGGCGTGTCCCCTCACTAGTCGCTCTTTGTGCCCCTTGCGCAACCAAATGCGCCCGAAAATACCACCGCTGTGTCACCAATAAACGTCTGCTTTTATATAATTGATGTCAGCAGTGTAGCCTTGCGAAGTGACACTGAAGCGATGTAGGATTGTAAGATTTGTTTCGGATTTATTGTTTTTACCTAAATGTGTTTAATATGGCTATTAAATCCCCGTTCGGGATGAGATAGCCAACTGCTATGTACTACTTACTTACATTAGAAATGTTTCTGCTATATGTTGCTATCATATTGTAGTTGAAAGCTCTCTGAGAATCACACAGGAAATCTTATCTAATATAATATAATATGTACATATCCAAAATAGAGGACAGATACAGGTACATATTTACCGAATGCCTACGATGTTATAACAAATAATGGGTAAATAGAACAGAGAAAATTCAATTACAGCTAACAATAAAAATTGCTACCTTGCAAACTAAACCACTAATGAATTGAACGATTCAACACAGTTTATTTATATGTACTGGAGCTTGTAAGATCCCATTGAATTGTGTTCACATTTAATTGCAATGAAAATCAGTCTTTGGTTACATAAATGAAGCGGAAGTGAACGTCTGCACGATCCCGCTGGCGGTGCGCAGTTCGCGCGCTTGCCTGTGCGGAGGAACCGCCACGGAAACGGCAAATTTCGTTGAGAAATGCGACGTTGTTGTCGTGTTTGTGTTACATTAAATTACAAACGTCGGGTTAGGTCTGTTAGGTAAACATTTTCCGTTACCTACTCCATTGTCCGCGGCTCGGCTTACTCCACTCATATTTGATTAAAATGGAGATTTCATGAAAATTTTGCTCCTGCTATATTATAGTCGCGTGCTAAGTACCTTTAAACAATTTATTTTATTTCACCGTTGTTTTCTCACTGTTAACGAATCGTTTTATTGTTTCAGGTTGAACAAATGGTTAACGTTTGCAAAAGTATTGGTTGCGCAACAAAACAATGATTCGGGTAAGTGTTTATAGAGTTTTAGTAGTGAAACAGTGGTCCATAAAGAGAGTGCGTAACACTATGTAATGTCAGTGTGTTCGGGCGCGTGAGAAGTGTGTGATGTGCTGGAGGCGCGCGGGGTGGTGCGCGAGCGCGTGATGCGCGGCGCGCGCGTCGCCGGCGGCGCGTGGCCCGCGCACGCGCCCGCCGCGCCCGCGTGATGCGCGCGGACCGCGCCGCGCTGCTCGCGTGGCTCGTCTGCTGCGCGGCCGCGCTCTCGGCGCACAAGTACAGCACGCGCGTCGTCCGCACCAAGTACGGGCCGCTGCGCGGGATCGTCGTGCACTCGCATCCGCAGGTCGAGGCCTACCTCGGAGTGCCGTATGCTACACCGCCGCTAGGTAGCCTCAGGTAATTCATTTTGTCAATTTTTATTTCCGAACCAAATAGTAGAAACGTGGGCGTTTAGTTGGTTGATGTAGGCGTCAAGTAGGCGAGAGCGTGTTGAATGACGTTAGGTGTAGTACACTTCTCACGATAAAGTAAAAGCAACCAAAAAGCGAGCAAGTAAAGCAAGTTTCTTTAAATTCAGATAGACACCAGAAAAAAATGTTTTCTTTAGTTAATTGCATGTGATTCTATCATTTTGCGCATAGAATATTCCGGAGTTATTATAAGAGACGAGTTAGTGTGTGATTACGGATTTACTCAGAATAAACGGCAAGGTCGTGAGACTAACTTTGCCTGCTAACTACTCGAGACTTTGCTTCGTAATCAGCTGATGAATAAGAACTCAGTCCAAAATTATTTGAGCAATCTTGAAGCATGCACATGAATAAAATTACTTATGCGTTTATACTTATACGTTTATGACTTGTTACTGACAAGTCATAAACATATATATTTGACTGGCATTTTGTTATGCGTAAGGGTAAAGTCAGACAAGCGGAACCCAGTGTAGTTTGCGTCGCTCAAAATGATGGTGAAATTAATTACTTGAGTAAGAGCTGACTAATTTTGCATCGAGGCTGACGAGAACCGCATTATTGTGTGGAACCCAATGCACGTAATTTTAGCTGACTCAATTTGAGAAGCTTTAATCATGGCTCAGTTATGTGAGTTTGCCCTCTCTAAATTTGAGCTTGAGTGCGTTCGAGAATGACCACACCTACTAACGCAGAATTTGTTGAGTCGGCCCGAAAGAGCTTTATGCAAACTATAAATCGACACGAAACAGATGATGTATTATTTTGATGGACGTAAAGCTGTTTTTACCAACTCAAATGGATTCCACGTCAATAAGCGTGGTCACATCCTTTTTTTGCTATCCTTGCAACATAGGCAATATAATATGTTTATATGTATAAATGAGTTTGTACGTAGTTTTTATTGTGTTTTTAATCAAGGAAACTAAGCCGAGCCATAAGCAAATTCTTGGTTTATGGCAATAGGTCCACCCCCTAATTACATGACACTTAATTATACCTGGTGAAATGTGGCTGTGCTATAAGCACAGTACTGCTAAACCCATCGGGGAAATAATAGCGTGATGTTATACAGGGTTATATTGTAGAAATGCTTTTTTAAATTTTACCACCTTTATTTCTTACCGACCCACAATTGAGGAGTATCTCCGTTGAAATGGGGGGATCCCCTGACCAGACCGGTGTTATTTGGTAGGCTCCTGGTTACTACTACTACGGGTTTTTTCGATATTATGTTCCTAACTAACGGAGAACTGAAAATATCACAATGCATGGATTTTGAATTTTGTTCCTTAATTGCATCCTAAATGTCGTGGGTGTTCTTTTTATCGATTTGTTTATGTCAGCTACAACAAAAACAACGAATGAATATTTTATTATTTTCAACTTAACCGTTTCTAAAACACACAGATATATGCCGCCGGTGACGCCGTCGCAGTGGCGGACGACACGTCTGGCGGACGCGTCGGGGCCGGCGTGTCCGCAGGTGCCGCCCGCCGCCGTGCCGCGGGACGACGCGTTGTTGCTGCACCCGCGCGCGCGCATCCGCCAACTGGAGCGATTGCTGCCCGTGCTCGCCAATCAGAGCGAGGACTGCCTCTACGTCAACCTCTATGTGCCTGTTAATGGTTAGTTGGTTTATGACTTTCAAATTCTTTTCTTTTCTCTTTCAAAAAAAAATTCTTTACTTCTAATAGCTGCAAGCCAACAGCATCCTTATTCCAACGATAGTAAAGATCACAGTAATCTTGAAGACTTGTCAGTGGATGCAACCCAAAACCAACCTTAAAGTTACGACCGTAAAGGTCACTGTGATTTTACAGTGATGCCAAGGCAGAGATAAAATAACTGCGGCAAATGGCTTTAGGAACCAACGCTTGTTCTTAAAAAAAATATCTCGTTTCAAGATTTAAGTGATGTGCCTTTTATTATAAGTATTTTTATTTACTCGTACTAAGTTAAATATTTACCATCACTCGACTAAGTACCGTTACGGCCCCCCACATAACTACATGCTGAATTGAGCATCTTGATCCGGAAATCTATACTGATCGGATACGGCAATTAGAAGGATTTGTTTTTCAAGCAATAGGACACGAAAGAATGCAACAAAAATAACACCATTTAAAACTTGCTCTGAATTTATCAGGTTTACTTTATTTTCAAATATTATAAACTGATTCATCATAATCATCGTGATTTGAAAATTGTTCATGAAATTGACCATTCTTGTGAAATATTCCCATTTGTAGCTGTGTACGAAACCCACGACAAGAGACCGTGTGGTCTCTTCAAAAACGAGTGGATTAAGCCACAAGTTTGTGTATGAGAATTACAGTTAGGAAATTCTCAAATATAGCCTCGTGGTTGGCAACGTGCCCGGTAAATGGCGATACCTTTGCCCTCATCGCATACACTCTCATATCGTAGTCGGCGAACTGTGAGTGTACTGAAATACCTCTGCCTAATCCCCCAGGATTACTGGCGCGACAGTTATATATGTGTATAATGTGTAGCACGCAGTCTTTGTTTTCTCTTTTTTCTTGTGTAGCACTTGTCTAATAGACCAGAACAATGGTATCAACATAATAGAGCGACCACGCGACGAGGGCTCGCTGCTCATTAATCCTTGCCAGCGGTTTATTCATACAATTTATTCACGTCATTTCCCAGTTAATTCACTGCCCGTTAAACATGTCGCTTTAAAAATGTATCAAGGTAGATATTTTGTATGATACGTTTTCTGTACCCCGACCGGGATTTTAATTTTAGCCTCGGGATTTTATTAGCTTGGTAATTTAATTGTGCTTCGTTGTAATTTACTCAGAATGATGTATGCTTAACTGATTAATAATAAGATCTATTGCAATTTAACATTCATTCATTGAGATTATTCCTCATAGAATCATAGCGGGTCTACGCTGTTGTAGCGGTCGTAGCACCGTAGCAGTTTCGTAGCACTCCCGTAGCCCGGGATGGGTTCTATTATTATTGTGTATTCCGAAGTCGAAGACTGAGGGCTTAATGAGTCGAGGTTCGTAATTCCCGTACCGCCCGTGATACATACAATGTTTTTCATCACATTAATTTGCGAGTAAATAATAGTAGATTTTACAACAAGTGCACAAAACGAACCATTTTTATCCGAGACTTTTAGCAGCTCGAGCCAAAGGCGAGGGCGAAGGCGAGGGCTGATAGTAATGTCGAGGG
Organism: Xestia sexstrigata; assembly: GCA_941918905.2. Classification (NCBI taxonomy): domain Eukaryota; kingdom Metazoa; phylum Arthropoda; class Insecta; order Lepidoptera; family Noctuidae; genus Xestia; species Xestia sexstrigata. The sequence continues at coordinate 10,004,969 of OW799204.2, forward strand.
TAAAATAGTTTGGGGACGAGTTACAAACTCTGCTTTTCACTTCGATTGCGAGGAAATAAAACAGTAGTATAACATAACATTTATTTTTAATTAAATAAATGTTATGTTATTCAAAGTAAAATTTGTACAGTTTTGAATACTGAAGGAAAAAGTTTTTCCCGCCATATTAACGGTATTTATGTCTTAAAAACACAGAAGGCAAATAAATTAAAGTAAATATTATAAAATAACAAATTCTATCTATGAACTTCTTATTGTGTTTGGCTGTATGGCTCATTTTCTTTGCCTTAATATAGATACATTTATGAGTAGGTACGTTAATGCAATTCTGCACAAAATTCGATTTTGTGCAGCCTATATCCTGCACAAATAAGCACTTTCAGAGCACGAGAAGTGAAAATAAAATTATAGGGCAGAAAAAGTAATATGTAGCGAGATTGCAATAAAATTCCTATTTAGATAACATTTTAAGACTATTTTTTAATTTCGATCTGATGTAAACTCCTTGCTTGTACTTGAACCTGCATGACCTGTGTGCTTCATGGAAAGCCTTCACCTTGGGCTTCATGGAAAGAAAAAGGGTCGAAGGTTTTATACGGGGCATTGCGGCCAAGTTAACCTGCATGATAGGATACCTACTGTTTACGTGTAAGTGTGATGAAAAAGATTATAATACTTTTAAAACCTATTTTATAGTTGGTGGCACAGTATAAAGCAGCATATATTTATACAGTATACACAAGATAAAGAATAAAAAGTATCGTACAAAGGTAATAATCGTGAAACAAATTTGAGCAGATGCGCTTAGCAGTCTTATTTAGCTGTCTGCTGCATAACAGTAGTTACAGTACAAGTTACGCCATCTAACTAGTGTTTGCAACACATATACGTACGAGCAATGTAGTAACCTAAGCTATTAGCTAAATAAAGCTTACGTTGTCTGTACTTTAGGTTGAATATACTTTGTAAGTTACGTGGGTAGATATTTTTTATGAATAGCGTAGGTAGGCGACAAAAATAGAACTTTACTTCCAAACTTAGATTTATATTAAGAAACTTTGTCGTGTAATTTTGTAAAATTTTACCTAAGAACGAAAAGATTTTTCTGAAAAACTCTATTTTCTTTGTTTTCCGGACTAGCATAAAGAGTTTTATTTAAAAATCCGTACAGCGGAAGCTATTTTGTAGGGAAGTATATTCCAATATGTCAGTACTTGTTTTCCACGCTTTCCTACGCTAGGATTTCTTCCTGTCTTGTAAATGCCTTTGCTAATATTTAAACCCACGTACACAAATCCGAAATAACTATCTGCAGGCCATACAAATATTCTTTCCGTGTGAGAATCAAACCCGCGACACAGCGCAGCAGTCAATCGGTCAGCCACTACACCAACCGTACCATGACACGTGTTCTTATTAATTGTATAAATTGTATTTGTACTGTTATTATAATAATTATGCTACCATGCGCGCACACTCTTCTATATTTATTTAAAAGTTCACTTTACGCCTTATCTATCCCAAAATCACTACTTATACGTTTCCTAATGGCAAGAACACTAAAATATTGACGTTCTAACCAAAATTTATACCGAGAGCCCATTTTAAGGGGTTACTTTGAATAGTTACCTCCGTCTAAACCTGACACGGCTATAATTTATGCACGGCCGGTTCAGCTGCGGAGCACTTAACGCTTCAGGAGTTATAAGCAAATACGTACGTCAGCATTCACTTCACTTGTGCGAGAAATGAAAGCAAGCACTTACGGCAAGCATAAGATGACACAGAAGACGCATCGGGGAGAGGAAGTGGGGGCTACTAGCGGCGGAGGGTGTCGAGGCCTCAATTCCGTAGTGCATTGCAGTGCATCCTGCCCCCTGCAAGCAGTGCGGAAGTGAGGCTGAGGCACCCCAGATCTACGCTTCTCGCCGTTGTTTTGACGTCAATAATGTGAGTATAATACGTGTGCAGAAACCGGTATTGTTATTGTGACGCATTGTTATTGCGTGCTCTCGAATGTTTGTGTAATGTTTACTGTGGTTAAATGATTATTATTAGAGTACATAGTACCATGTATCTTTTCGAAGGTTGGGTACGGACAGTTTGCGTACCGACTCTGCGGACACTGAATAATAATATAATTCCGGACCAGCATTTGCAATTTTTCCGTACCGGTTTATTTTAGTTGTTTGTAATTATAGTAAAAACTTGATTTATGAATAATTGTAATTATGTATTTTACATTTCAAGATTTAGTTATTTTGAATTAAAGAATTTACGTTGACTTTGGTAACTTAGGGACCGGTACATAATTTATTAAATTACTTGGGAATGGGAAGCACTCCCCGATAATCGTTAATTAACAGTGGGTATCAGATACCATTCCGTAATTTATAACCTGCCAGGAGAAGCTTCCACTGTGATATTAATCTAGAGTATTTTTTAAAGTATTTATTTTCATATGTCTGATTCGTATGTTATATCACCTGATTGTACTGAAGTTTGATTGTAATAAAGAATGTGTGTTCTTTTAGGCCTGAATTCCTGCCACTCTGTTAGGTCGCGCACGGTCGGTCGCGTACGTCACTGAGAAAAACAGTAGCAACATACGCGCCGCTGACGTCAGCGTCGCAGTATGGTGCCATATAGAACACAATGTATACTCATACGCGCGACCGACGTACGAGACCGACGTCAGCGCAGGAGAAATTTAAGCCTTAATATAATATTCGTGATATTTCTTGTAGATATGGATTTCAACGGATTTAGGTACTCTGATTCGAAATTTGTTGTTTCCAACTTTTGACAACTCTTCCACAAGTATACTCGTATTATCTTTCAATACTCAATGCTTACGTTAAATAAGTATTTGTAAAAAAACACAACCACATAGTATTTTAAATTAATTAATTTCCTAAATAACTAACTATCATAACTTTGTAATTAATAAGCCAACAGCCTCCTTTGCGATATGATCTAGAGTTTTCAGATTGTTTACAAAATGTTTTGCGTGCGCAGGGGGTGAGGAGGGCGAAGGAGGCGGGGGCCTGCCGTGCCTGGTGTTCGTGCACGGCGAGTCTTATGAATGGAGCTCGGGCAACGCGTACGACGGCACCACGCTGGCGGCAAACGGCAACATTGTCGTCGTGACCATCAATTTTAGGTTAGGAGTATTGGGTAAGTCATTGATATATTCCTCATCCATAATATCATTTGTTAGTGTGATTATTGGTAATAGGTGCAGTACAGTCTTATAAAACATCCCTTAGCCTAGCTGCTTTCTACTTACGTTGGGATTGGGTCAGCCTATTTATGCTGCTGACAAGGCGTAGCTAGTAACACATTTTTTTTTTGCCTGTTAATAAAAATGATTGATTGATTATCTGGCTGTGTCAGAGAGTGTAGGGTATGAGAGAGTTGTCTGGAGCTGCCATCCACGTTTTTTCCATATTGGTTTAACTGAACCCTATAGGCGATCAATAACAGTAAATGGTGTTCTGAAAGTAATTTTAGAGGAAAACGCTTTGATTATAAGACAGTTCTTTAAAACAGGCGTTAATAGAATAAAGTCTATTCCAGCGTTTCAATAACAGGCTTATTATAAAACATTTTAAAGCCCTGTCATTGTCTGTGATCGGACGGAACAGCTGTAATTATAATCAGTTTATTTATTTATTTAAACTTCGTGTACAATAGTGGTACATAGGCGGACTTAATGCCATAAGGCATTCTCTACCAGTCAACCTTTCAAGATTACCCTTTAACTACATTGGCTTTTCCGGGTAGTGGACGGCTTTCTTAATGATATTTAATTTCGATATTAATTGATTTAATTAGTTTGAGCTTAGTATTCAACATTGGCCTACCAAAACGGTAAATGAAAACATCGTGTCGTGAGGATACCGGATGTACGGTCGAACAAGCTTATTTGGTTTACATTTTACAATGTAATTTGTGGGTTAAACTGTACCAAATAGCTTGTTCGACCGTACAAGAACCAAAAATTCTCAGAATCGTGACCTCTTTCAACACGGATTTATTTCAAGTAGGCTAGTAACAGGCAGAGGAAATCTGTTTCCCAGAAATTTAAACTTATAGGCTCACTATGATTGTTTACAAATCTATCATTGTTAGTTTCTACTGAAACGACGTAGGTTGTCAGTTCTTTGAAAATACTCTGTGATCGTACTGAGAAGAATGACACTGTTCATATTTTTAGTGCTGCGTGTACTTACAATTAAGGCCTTTACAATCAAAGGCAGACGCTACAATAAATCTTAAATGCTTTTTTTTCATTCTGTACTCAAATAAAGGGAGTTTTATTATTTTATAATTTCAGATTATTAATATTCTCATTCTGTGTAAATCTTGTATACTTACGATGCTTTTATTTGAAAATTCAAATTATTAATTTTTAACCGCTAAAAGACTACGTAGAACATTCTATATCTTATACATTATATAACTACGGGTACCTGGAAGGAAAATAACCCGAAAAATCTTATGAACGTATTTTAATAGGGGTGCCTATTCTCGTATTTTTATATTTCACAGTTGCGAGCGACATTTGATGCAGCTGTAAAAAGACGATTTCCAAAATAATAAAACAAAATTTATTCTGCGTTTCACAATAACGAGTGTCATTTTCCTCGATGCCATTTTATTTTTTGAGCCGTAAACTGATATTGATTTTTTTCTGAAAAAGAAGTCTGATTTTGAAACTTACTTCTCGATGATCTTTTAGTAGGTAATTTCATGTTAGTTCTTTAATTATGTATAAATTTTTACCCTACAGTAGGTTCATTAATCTTTTAATTTTTCAAGTCAAGAAGGAGAAATACTTAAATAGCTTCTCGAAAAGGTAAAATTCTCATTAATAATATGAAAAGAAGAAAATACATACAATATAAACTTATTTTCGATATGTTCCCAACAGACTTTACCTACGCTTACGCACAAGTGGACCGCTATTGTTTCTATAAATAAAGTCGTTTGTCAGCAAAATTGTGCTTGTTTTTACTTATTTCTGTTTGTTGTTGTAATGTAATCAGTAAGTATTTGAGAATGCTTTTAACGTTTCGACAACTTAAATACGCTGTAGGACGAATTTATTTGACTTAGTTACGGACCTTTTTAAGCAAAAATAGTAAAAAAGCGGCGTCTTAGATATTTTTATCAAACAATTATATAGCCGTCACATATTTTAAGTTAAACCTAAAAGTTTGTAAAATGTACCTGCTTCCAAATTAAGAATATTATTTTGCTTTTATAAAATATAAAAATGATATAAACCCCTACACACAATTCCAAATATTTGTTTACGAAGTTACTACTCGAAATTGATGTGATAGAACATATTGATTCACTTGTGAACAATTTTCGTGAAAGGAAACTTTGAATAACGATGACACATGTGTCCCTCATGTATGAAATGTGTAAGTTTTCGTATTTACATAAGTGTCTCTATCCACTGTAGCGTATCTTAGACAGACGTGGTCGCGTAGTGCGCAAAAAATAAATTATTTCACAATTTATTGAAGACGCTCCGTGCTGTTTCCGGCTCTTGTTCCGCAGACGACAGTGAAATATTTTACATTATGAGCCACTATTTCTCAGCTGCAAAGCATCGCCGTAGTCGTAATGTGTATTTAATTTATGTGTATATTTTATATTTTGAAATGGTTTATATTCCTGGGAGATTAATGTTTGTTATAAGTCAGTTTATATGTTGTTTCAAGACCTTTGAATGCTGTTTGTTTGTTATGATAGGTTTTTTAAAGACTGGTGCTAAGGGGTCGGCGCAGGGTAACTTCGGTCTGATGGACCTGGTGGCGGGGCTGCACTGGCTGCGGGAGAACCTGCCGGCGTTCGGGGGTGACCCCGAGCGGGTGACGATCATGGGCCACGGCACAGGAGCTGCGCTCGCCAACTTCCTCGCCGTTTCGCCAGTCGCTAGGGGTATGGACTTCTTTATTAAGTATTAAGAGGACAAAGATTGGCATTTTTATATGATAGCTTTATATTTAGATAAATATTCTTTATCTATATGAAATATTCTTTATCTATATGTCAACATATCCATTCATAAATTGATGTGGAAGAACCTGTTTTTTTGTGTTTTTGCGATTGTGATGTAAAGAAGGTAATTTTGAAGCATAAATAAGACTAAATTATCCCGTCCTGTCATTAAATTAAATTAATTAGGGATATTTTTAAATTAACTGTCAGCTGAAACAGGAGAGGTCTCTCTGGGCTCTAGGGTGGTGGGGAGACCGGCGCGCGTGGCGGTCCGCTCACGTGCGAGCGTGCGCGCGTGGGACAGGCATTGTGCGTAATTATACCGCTCCGGGCAGATTTCATTATTTCGTGTCACCATCCAGTTTAGATCCTCCGACACTTAATGCGATTAAAAGGGTCACATCAGACATGCACAAGAGGGCAGCTTGCTCCACGTAATTTTAAAATAAGGTCAACATCACACCCGAGACTACTTCTGAAAAGTTTCATAATATAGAATACGAGAAAAGGAGGGAGAAATAAAAATGTTTTTCTTTAGAAGAGATTTCATTATCTCGGTGATCCTTGTTCAAATTGACAAAATTAAATTAGGTTATCTGTTTCAGAACTACTGAAGCGCGTCATCTTGTTAAGTGGGTCGGGGCTGAGTTCATGGGCGCTGCAGAGGGAACCGCTCACGATAAAAAGAAAGGTACCTTTACGTTTAAGAATATCGGGTGTGGGCTTCCTGTTAAACAGGCGAGAGGACATTGTTTAGAAAAAATAAGGGGAACCTAAATTGGGGACACGGAAAGTTTTCTTGCATTCGACTTATCCAATTTGCGACGAAAAAAGTGGAACCTTTTATTGTTTTTATATTTTCACTTAAGTTTGCGTTCCATCTCTGTTTTGTACAAAATAATGTTGATATTTCTGGAAGAAAAACTTTTATATGAATTTAGCCGCTGATATAATACGATGTATTTATTGCGATTTGAGAAACGTCGCTTAAAACCGGAAACAATTACCATTTAAGAGTTACGTAAGTGTTTTATGACCAGGTGGCGGAACAGACGGGGTGCCACGGAGACTTGTTGGAAGACGACCTGGCACCATGTCTCAGGAACAAGCCACTCGCAGAGTTACTGGCGGTGCGGCTTGACCCGCCGCGGTTTCTGCCTGGATTCGCGCCATTTGTCGACGGCACTGTTATCGTCAACCCTTCCGTGAGTTTTAAATTTTAGGCCCATTGCTACCACAAATCGTTTAATGAATTTAGCACTATACATATTTGAAACGTCATTCTTTTACTGTAATCATTTTTTTTTTATTCGTTTAACTCTTACAGTTTTTAATTATTTGTGGTGCAAGAGAACACGTGTACACATACGTGTCTTTGTTTTTGAGCACTAGAATTGAAAATAAGCTTTGAAGTAAAGTTATCGTTAAACAATAACAGAGTCGAAACTTAACAAAATATTTGTCAAGTTAAAGTTAAGGTGCTTGAAGTCCATTCAAAAACATTTGTCAGATGATAATGCCGAAGTTTATAGTTAAGAGGGCCCTTCCCGGCCGTCTATCGTCAACGCGAGCATGGTCGAAAAGGTTGTTATTTCGTCCAGAGCAATTATATATTTATATTTTTTTCGGTTGGGAAATCATCAAATGACTCCTCCCGCTCTGGGTGAAGCAGGAGGGAGTGTCAGACTTTTACTAACTAAAACCCATCCATGTTCCTTCATCGCCCTTTATGTTCCGGGGCTACGGTATCTCTTTCGAACAGTCCCGCAACCCCGGCAGGCTTCGGCCCTTGCAGACTCCTTTCTTTTGCTAACTCGCTTTGAGGCGCGCGTGGAACACGAACGCGCCGTCGACACGGCCTGTCGTCATGAGACGGACGGACTGCGAGCTAGCCCATAAGCTCTCCGTCCACAGGCCCGCGCCTACGGTGGCCAACGGCCACCACGTGGCCCCCGACGCCCGGGGCGTCGTGATGGTCGGTGGTAGACTCAAAAAGTATAAAACTGTAAAAAAAGGTGCGTCGCGCACAGTAACTTTTTAATGTTTTTTTAATTTACTATTCTGTTTCCGTACAAACAAAATTAATAATGAGACAAAACGATATCATGTTTAAGTTTGGATATACAGTGTCAAAGAGTGGAGTAATACCCTCCCGAAATTTCTATGGAAAAAATGTCGACTATGTCATGTTTATCTATTTGCGTTAAGTTTAGCTTAACCTAAGACTAAAGATAAGTCTAGAATACCTTTTTTTACCCCAAATCAGTTGTTTGATTGTGTGGAAAATAAACTGTTTGCTTAACTTTCGGGAAAGCTATATTTCGTTCGCTTTCCTTTAGCACCTCATTCGCAAAATCGCTAATTAATGTACCGGCTTCGGACGAACAACCCCTTTGACGAAATTAACAGGACGTTTTCGCCAACAAATTGATGTCGCACCTGTGTTACAGTCAATGTTGCGGAAAATATGACGCTTGATTGTACGTTTACTCTTTATTTGTTTCCCGTTTACGTGATTTATTATTACATAATGATTTTTCTTTGCTTCTTTTTGGAAAATCTGTATAGGTAAGGAAAAGTCTTCTTCCTAAATTATCTTTTACCAACACAGAAAATTAATACACATAAATACAGCCGATAAAATTAAACGAAGCCATTTTGATTCCCCTGTAACGGCTACACAATTGTTGATTTACATTTGAAGCAGGTATCGAGAACCAATTAGAATATTGGAGCTTCTAGAATTTCACGTGATTGCCGCAGTTTGCAGGTTACAGCCAAATAACGGCCTACCTGAATAACATTTGATGCCTAAGTATTGGCCTTCGACTACCAATTTGGGTTCTGTATAATATGTATCAATTAATGGTTTTAGGGAACCTAGAGGATAGGTATCCTATCTTGATTTTATGTGAATATATAGAGGGGCTATAATTATTCAGTATTTGATCAAACTCCTGCGACCCTTACTCGAGATAATTATGTTGCTTTATTGTCCTAAATTAACTTTCGAGGAAAATGTTGAAAAATGTATACACTATTTTTATAAAGAAACGCCGTATTTTGTATACACAACATAAATATTTTTGCAAATCACAAGTCGTAACTACGTCTGCCTACTCTGCTATTTTTATCATTTAAATAAGCTAACATTCTTTTTTCTCTTTGTATTAGTATCCTTTAGAGTTCTTTTATATAACAAGGAAAAGCTTTTTATTCCTGACTCTTATTAAGAAAATTAAATTTTACGCTGAGCATTGTTTCAATTAGAAACTCCATTGAAAGTACTGTTTGTTCACTGTAACGCCTTGCATTTAGGGTTTTTTTTTATATGGGTCAAGCCCGCCGCACTATTCCCAAACCACTAACTCCTGAAAGCCAGAATCAACAGTGGCGACCACCAGAAAAGCGCCGAGAGAATGAAGCTCGACGAAGTCCCAGAGAATGAATTTAACTGTCTTGGATCCCGCAACGAAATAAATCAGAAAAGTATAGTGGAGGAGTAGGAAAAAACCGTAATTTCCACTGCATTTATGGTTATTAATTATATGGTCATTGTTTTAATCTTCTCCTCTTCTTTATCGTGTCGTTGGTGCCTAACCTGGTGTCAGAGTTTTTATGCTGCCCATGGGCCTCTGACTTGGCTTTTCATGCCGTTGAGAAATGTCTCTCAGGCATGCTGGTTTCCTCACGATGTTTTCCTTCACCGAAGCAATTGATAATTAAACAACACGCACATGCATTCGAAAAAGAGGTGCGTGTCTTGGGTTCGAACTTGAGACCTTGGACTTGACAGCCCGAGAGTCACCCAATTAGGCTATCACTGCTGCTATTTTCTTAATGAAAATGGTAATTTGAATGCCTAATTGAGTAGACATTGAAACTACATTGTCATTGTCAGTTCAGTTACAATTACTTCTCTTAACTGTAGCACTGCGTCTTTCAACAATAATATCGTGAAAACTGGCGTCCTGACTTATCTGACATTCTTTAGGCGCCGCCTCCAACGGACAGTTCACGGCTCGGCGCAGGCGCAGCGGCCGTCGCCAACGCAGCTGGACATGAACTTGCGGATTTCTCACATAGAGAGCTGATGTTTGGACTCACCACCACGGGTAACAACTCTTACAACAAACAACCTTTTAACGATTGAGTTTCCAAGGTGAACAACGACAACAACTAGCTATTACACATTCCGATTACCTCACATGGATTTACTAGTACGTGTCTTGCCTAGCCTTTTCCCAACTATGTTGGGGTCGGCTTCCAGTTTAACTGGATGCAGCTGTATTTACATGGAGCGACTGGCCTCGTCAGCCCAGTTAGTAATGGATAAAACGGTACCCCTTGGAACGGCTGGTTGTCAGACTTTTGGGCCTAGCCTTACCTGTGACGACTGTCAAAGATTAACAAATGTCAGCCAGGATCAACGGCATAACGTGCTTTTCAAGGCACGGAGGAAACCCAGTGTCCTGAACTAACAATGACAAATTAACAATAAAAAGCAAGCTAAAAATCTGTTTCATTCACACATTTTACACCTACTCAAGAGGAGAGTAAAAGTAGATTTGTCATGGAGGTAAGGGTAACGTGCATTTCTAGCTTGGTGACATAAAGAACAACAGTAACAATACTCATTAACTATGTCAAGGCTCAAGTACATGTATTACTCTTCTCCTCATTGTACACGAGGTATTTCTTGTCGTACAAATAAACAGGCGCAACTGTGTTAATATCTGCCTTAATTACGTCTCCATTTAAATTTATGAATTAGACTGTTTATTTCAATTCTCGCTTTATGTGAGCCGTAGAGTCGTATAACAGAACGACATAATATAGAGGTTGTGTTTTATGGTTCCAAGTATTGAAGTTGTAATTCACATAGCGTTAAAATACTTCAGAATAAATTAAATGAGGCTTCCGACACGAATGATAATACATGCAAATGAGAGGCATACCTTCCTTGCAGAATCTTACCTGGAATTTAACGCCCAAGACTTGGAGTTTGGCTTCAACGAGAGCCGACGGGATCGCATTCTTCGCACATTCGTCCGGAACGCGTACTATTACCACCTCAACGAGATCTACTCGACCTTGAAGAATGAGTACACGGACTGGGACAAGCCGGTGCAGAACCCGCTCAGTGTGCGCGACGCCACGCTCGAGGTGAGTCATGACCCTGACGACTCGTCTGTTTACACCGTGCGTTATGGATGACAGGTCATCAAGTATGTTCTGTTTACTTTGATAAGTACCGTAATTTGTCTGAACACACAAGCTACCTTGACTTCCACGTTTAATAATTGTTATATAATATCTCAAAAGACGCTAATTGATCCCTTTGATCGCTCTGTTTACGTTTCATTATCCTGATAACTGAGATGTTATTACAAGCAGCGCCAATTGTTATTAGAAATAAGGGGATAATTTAAGAATACAGCAACACTTAAACGCACTTGTTCCGAAAACGCCTCATTCGCAGACGTAAATACTTGAAATGTCATTTACGAATGTAATTGAGAAGATCTTTTAATATTTTGAATACAAATAGAAATAGCATCGTGATATTAGCCGTGTACACTGGCGTGCTTGAATATAAGATCAACAGTAATGGAGGGAGATACTCTGAATAAAAATAGGGAAGAGTTTCCTGCTCTTGTTTTCTTTTTGTTACTCTGTAATATAGAACAAAACACGATTATCATCATCGATAGTGAAACTGCTGAAAGTTGATAACTGTCGGCTGAACTGACATTAGTCGAGCGCGGTCTGGCGCGGCGGCGGCTTCACAGACGATCTCAATTTAAGCCTCAAGTGGTTTTCGCGACTCGCCGAACGCTCCTTGATCGTACAAAGGGAGTTAATGACGCCCGCGCACGCTGAATACACGATGGCCGCGTTGAAAGGCTTTATTGGAAAATACTTGCAACGCCTAATAACGCGGTGACGTTGTTATGATTCAGATGACGGCATTACTATAATCGCTTGTGTAACAAGTTTTGGCAAGAAATGTAAATTGTAATTGATTTCTTGTGGTTACGACGCGCGACGTCATTTAGGTAGATTGATATATATATTTTTAATTATCTAATGTAGGTTAAGAGAAAATAATACGTTGTTGTTTTATGTACCTCAATTTTATATTCAGGAAATTAATACCAAAACATTACCAACATGCACTTGTTTTATCTAAAACTTTAAAAAATGCTGAAAGTTGTAGGTTGGAAACGCTTTGTCAACGTTTTGTCAATTATTTTTCTGAAAAGTCTTTTGTTCGCTCTTTTCCAACGAGCATTTTCCGAGAAATGTGTGACACATATTTTCTTGAAATATAAATTGAATGCAGGTTCTAAGTGACGGACGGACGGCGGCGCCTCTGATCAGACTGGGCTATCTCCACGCGTTGCGAGGCGGCACCACTTACTTCACGCACTTCCACCATCTGTCACAAGACAAGGATTACCCGCAGGTAACTTAAATATCGATCAATCACTTTTAAACAAGAAACACATTGAAGCAATCTTCGATTACTAAATCGAATAAGATGGGCATACGAATCTACGTATTTTCCGTACATAATTGCAAACTATGTCATTGTGATATGGGTCACTAAAATATTATATTTCTTTTTTTATTTATCGAAGTTGGCAGAAAATGTAACCAAGTGCAGAAAATATTTTCATCGTCCAAAAAATGTATATAATTCTGTGTTATGTAGATATGTTAGCCAGTTAGTATGTATATCGGCGACATGCACACTCAACACAACGTATATCTTGGCAACGGCTTATCAACTGAGATGCTGGCGTAGCGCTTTTCTTCTTCAAAGTGGTTAATCTTCGTTTATGTCGGCCATAAACTCTGTTTGAAATAGATTTCGTAAACTGAATGGACAAACAAACACACACTTTCGAAAGTAACTTCTCTAAGTAAACAGACTAAACTTCTTTTGATTGAAGCGAAACGTCAGCAAGTTTTCTATTGACTTAAGTTTTAAAGCTTAAATTGAAAGCAAAAGTATTCAGTCAACGTTTGACAGCAACAAATATTACAGTAATAAATTAAGCGTTGACTAGAATTTATGACAGGCTGTGACATGATTTAGACTAGGCCTATTCTAGTTTGAGTAAACCCCACTAAATAAAGCACATAGAAATCGATAAATTCTGACATATGACAAGCAGTTAGTTGTTATAGCCGTTGACAGCCGTTGGCTGCGGTTGTCAAAACTTGACGTACATGCGGTCGTGTGCTGAACTGCCCGATTTCTGTCTGTACACCTGCTTGTAATGTCGACAACCCTAGTTCTGCTCTTGAATGGACTTGTTAATAAGGCTTTGCGGGCTGTTGGTTTAGATTGGGGTCAAGTTTGATGGTTAGTGCTAAGGGTAATATAGTACGGGACTGTAGTAGTCATTGAGAATAGGAGAATGGGAAAATGTTCCTACAAATCTCATCTTGCTACATAACGATATTAGATCTGGAGGGGTTTGAGTTCACCGAAAGTTATTTTGAAATGTACTCTACATTTTAGAATAACGTTCTGTAAACTCAAAGAGGAGGGTAAAACTTTCTGATCTTGAGTTATAAGTTTGACTACTAGATAAGGCATAATATTACGACATGTGAACATGTTAGTGCCAGTTAAGATGAGAATAGCGGCCCTTTCCCTAATATTTCTTTGTACGAACCAAAACAAATAAACCATGTATCGTTTTTCATTACGAAAAATGTAGAAGATCACGATAGATGACGATTCCAGACTTGAACAGGCAAATTTTTGGTTTTCAAAGTTAAGAAGTTTAATAAATGTAGGTGGGTCAATGACCGCTATTGTCATCTTAACTGGCACCAACTATAGTATAAAATTAATTTCTGATGAACTGAAAAAAAAAGGAAAATAATTTTAAATTGTTATTGTGCAGAGGCCAGGTTCAGTGCATGGTGAGGAACTTCCTTACTACCTGGGCGTGCCAGTCTCGCTGACGCATCATCAGCAAAACTTCACGCAGCAGGAGCAACGCGTGTCCAAACTCTGCATACATTACATCTCCAACTTTGTCAGATATGGGTAAGAAAACTCTTTTATAATATTAATCTCCTTGTACAAAAAGATGATAAATGACGTTTACTCTGCAAATTGGTTTTTACCCGACTACCGGGAGGGAGTATGATTTTTGCAAATACTTTTTATCATCACTGTGTTATAATAATAACGTAAGTTAAAAAAACTTACCAAGTGCGAGTTGAACTCGCGTGGAAAGGGTTCCGTACAATGCCAAAGTTAAATTTTCCGTAAGTGAACGTATTATATTATGTTTACCACTTTATTTTTAATTGAAAATACATTAATAATACAAAATATATACAGAACTATATTTTGTATTTTTTTCAAAATTTTAGGCTCAGTAGTTTCGGAGATCAGGGTGGAATGGTCAATTTTCGTCTTCTTTCATGAATAAAATAAAACTATTTATTTAACTATAAAAACAACAAAACTATATTTGAGTTCCTCATAACGAGCCCTTTCATTTGATATTTGACACAGTAAGGTTTGCAAAACTTTTTTTTAATTTCCTAATTTGTCCCCCGAAAAATCATTACAAAATCATTTTTGGTTTGGTATTCATAACAAAGATAGATTTTCCAGACAAAGAGAGTAAAAAGCTGTCACTTCAAAAAATAAAAAATATTGTTCCTTAAAAAAATATCCGTGGGAATATCTAGTTAGTCGCAGATGGCTTTCCTAATTCAACGTCAACAACGTAGATGGCTCGCAGCTAAGGAACAGCTGAGGGCACCCCATAGAGGGTCGCGTTTTGCCAGTGCTCATTGAAATCACAAATAAATTGGAGCAAAGCACGTACGAGCTCAGAGCAATCTGAGAATGTATGCATTTTGCTCGCTTGTATGTATACTGGTTCAGACACTCTGAATAGGTATACAGTTTGTTCTTCAACTACAAAGGCAAACTGCGATCGAACTCAGAGCAACCCCGGTCTGGGTCAGTATACAGTTTGGCAATACGCTAGCGGGTCTCATGTCTCGGGTTAAAAGAAAGCTGGGATTTCAATCCGGTTTGCAATGACGGATAATAATAAAAAAGTAAGGGCAAAGAGAATGAAACTGCCCCTAAATTCGATCAAAAATGAACATTAAGTAGTTTTGTCCTGTAATTTTATGTGGGGATCATGCATTGCGTAATTTTATGAAAAACGAGTCCTGGGTTATCTATTATAGCGTTGCTTCGGAGAAACAAAGTTGTCTCGATGTAAAGAACATCGCATGTGGGTGGGTAAGCAGATTAACCTCACGCACCTATAGATCAATCGGTATTGAGCCACAAACCACGAGTAAATATGTCGACGTAAAAGGTTTACCTTTACCTATGTTCGTACTAGACGTACAACTATGTTAGTGGGATAAGACAAGAATGTTGCGGTAATGGAGGCATTCCAAATTGAATTTGTTGCGAAACACGATCTTCTAACAAAGGTTTAATTACGTAAACAGCCTGCAGTGAAATATTTAATTAATTATCAACTTTGAAAATTCCATCAAATCGTTAGAATAATCTATTGAAAACTTTCTTTAATTGTTCTATTATCTTTAGGAACCCAAATGATCCATCGGCAACGCCACCTCCGAGTCCCATGCTGGGCGAGACGCCCCGGCTGGGCCCCGACCAGACGCCGTACTGGGACACGTACGACACCATCAACCAGCTCTACATGGAGATCAGTGCGTAACTTTCTACATGGAATTCTTTTATGTCACTGCCGACGCAAAACTTTCTGATTAGTTTATACGAATTCATATGTTACGGATCCCCAGTTTATGGACCTATCCGATTTCTCTTTATAGCTCAACTACTCGATGTCGTAGTAATACAGTCAAATAAATGGAACTCGAAAACTTTCGTTGTCCGAGTAGTTGTGAAGATCCTCATCTGTTAACACAAAGACGGACAAATACAATTAGTATGGATTTCAGCATTGTGTCTCTAGGAATTTGGAGTTGGTCATTTAAAACTTTAGGGTCGCTCCCGTGACCGCTGCGGTTACGGTTGGGGTTCATTTATTTCAATTGTGTGGTGACCGACGCGCAGGTAGCAAGCCGGAGATGCGCAGTCACTACCGCGGACACAAGATGTCGCTATGGCTGTCGCTCATCCCGCAACTACACCGGCCCGGCTCTGAACTGCCCGACGCCGCCATGCGCCATCATCACTTCCAGGATGACAACGCCAACTACTACGAAGGTATGATATTCAATGTACCCATAGTTTCTCGAAACAGTGATATTCTTAAATCAATGACGGATTTGATGAATGGACACTTGTGGTGCAGGTGTGGTGCGGGCGCAGTCGATGTCACGCGCGCACGTGCCACACGTGGTGGAGCTGGAAGGGGGCGCGCGGGGAGGCGCGCGCAGCACCGTGCCGCCGCGCGCTGCGCCCCCCCGCCCCGTGCCCGCTGCGCCCCCGTCCACCGAGTGCCCTCCCAATGCCACTGCGCCACCCGTGCACCCGGACGATGCACTGTTGCGCCGCCTTGCCTCGTCACATTATCAATCCTACACGGCGGCGCTCACCGTCACCATCGCCGTGGGCTGCTTCCTTCTGCTGCTCAACGTGCTCATCTTTGCCGGCATCTACCACCAACGCGGGTCACGCCCGCGCCGTTCGAAAGATGATCTCGCCGAGGCCGGCAGTTCCTCGTCTTCGGACTATGACGGAAAGCTCGACTATGAAGTGCGCGCGTTTGACGGCAAAGGGTTCGGGTTCGAGTGCAAGTCGGCCCACGTACCGCGTGGTGTGGGCTCTAAATTCGACTTGCGGACGTTGTCGGACTGCGGTGAGCCGACGTTCGGCGAGTACAGCTGCTACGACGAGAAGCACCGCGCGGCGCGCAGCTCCATGCCCGACGTGAGCGTGGGCAGCGCCATCGAGGCGGGCAGCGTTGTATGTATCGATACGCAGAAGCCCGACATCCAGAAGCTGGACCCAGGGCGGACGGGCGACCCGGTGGGGCGCACCAGCACGTTCGAGCCGCGCGTGGTGGACAGCTCCACGCAGGTGAAGTTCGGGCCGGACGGTGCGGAGAGCGCGGGCGACGTGGGCGCGGAGGGGGAGGGGGGCGGCATCCTGCGCGCGCCCCCCACGCCCGCCGCACCCGCGCCGCCCGGCATCATGAAGAAGCGCGTCCAGATACAAGAGATATCAGTATGAGGGTTCCTCGACGCCGCCGCCGAGGTCGTGGTCAACAAGCGGACTAAGTTGTGATGTGTGATTTTGTCGAATGTGTACATAGGACCGTGGTGGCACTCATTTCGTGTGCGTGTAAATATAATATCTACTAATAATGATTTGTGAGTGCGCGCTAAATAGAACCGAGGCTGTGTGACTAGTCAGTGGAGTCCTGCGGTACAGTGCTGTGACGTCTTCATGTTCCGCTCTATTACCCGTTGGATTGAGTATGTAAGAATATTAAAAGCGGGTAAAGTGAGTGTCGAAGTGATGTGGTTCATAACGGAGGAACGTTTTCACATTCATGAATAGATACCGTCAGGTGTTACACGAATATTTTTCAGCTGAATGTGAATATCCCTGCCACACTATCTAAAACGCATTTGGCTAAAAAATATTATTTACTGCCTGAGATATCTTCAATAATTTATTTTAATGGCCTACTTACCTAATGATTGGATATATGATAATGGTGTGAAAGAGATCTCGTCTGATTCATTGTGGAAGGCAAACTTGGCCGGAGTCCTACTCCCTAATCTTTGTCTTGTTTATATGACTCGGCAGAGATATTATATACTTGAAAGTTGCCTTTTATGGTAATAATATGCCAGTTATAATTTATTTCTACTGTCGGATATAGAATGAAGGATTTGTAGGCTCTTGTGAATATATACGTATTTAATAAATGTGAATATAACAATAAATTAGTGACAAAAGACTTAACAACAAACCGACATTAGCTGTACATACTTATATCAAACGAAGTGTTTCAGGTATGTAGGGTAAAATAACTATAAATAAAACATTGTTTAAAAAACATCGCATAAGTTGTAATTTTTTGTAAAGTTACTTTTAAGTGAAGTGTATTGATTTTGAGTAGTTTTTGATAAGTAAATATTGAAAACTTATTACTTAATGGACGAGTACACAGAGAGCTCTAAAACATGTCCACGCTTGTTTCCAATAAAGTCTCAAAAAGGTAATCAGGGTAATAGACGACACAGTCAACTCTTCGGTCCTCCAATAAGCCCCATTGAGTATCTCTCCTGAGATTCATATAAAAAGATAAGCATAAGTATTCATATCACAAGATTTTCTTTTTATAAATCGAATATTTTTTCTTTGAGTCATACAAAAATTGAATCAGCAAGCTGTCTATTCAGCAAATCACCAATTAGTCCCTCATTGTGCGTGAAATACGTCTCTTTTATATTACTCTGTTACCAGCGATCGTGCTTTATCTTCGTAAAATATATCTATTGAAAC
Source organism: Xestia sexstrigata (assembly GCA_941918905.2). NCBI lineage: Eukaryota > Metazoa > Arthropoda > Insecta > Lepidoptera > Noctuidae > Xestia > Xestia sexstrigata. Next base: position 10,023,501 of record OW799204.2, read on the forward strand.
TTACTGAAATGTCAGGAGATTTTCTCTTATGACTCTGCATTTTCAAGAAAATCGATAAAAAAGCGCTGATTCTATCCAAATATCGGGTATTATAGTCTCATCTTGATCCACAGTAGATAAATTCCCAGTACTCGTCCATATTTTTATCTTCACAGGAATTGATGACGATTAACTAATGGTGAGTAATATTTAATACTTACACCATTTTCCACATTGTGACAAAATGTGAACTATAATAAATCTAATTTATTTATTTACCACGTTATTGTATTTATAATTACTTATTATAATTGACGAAATGTAAAAGAATTTTAAATGTAGGTAAACTGGAATTGACTATTAGTGGTAGTACGACTGTTTATTAAATTGCATTATCCACTTTTTTTTTAAATGTACTAATTGATAAATTATTTCTACCTGCCTCATTTATGTATTGTTGATGAAAATATATTTTAAATTTTATGTAATATATGCCAAAACTTTTCCACGTGCCAAACTTTGTACGTACCTATATAAAAATTATTAATTTGAGGCTTCGAGTGGAAGAGTCAATTTATTAATAAATAACCGCCAACAAGGTTCTTACAAACCTAAAAGGCACTGTTTTCAAATAAATGGAAATGCACTGAACTTAAATAATTAGTTAATTTGTCAAGGATTTTGTAAGATATATCGATTCGACATTTACCAACGAAAATATATTTACTCTAAACACAAAATGCTTGGTTATTTAGCATTCATAATTTGGAGTACCCTCATAATACTCGTAAGTAGTGACTGATGTGATGGTTTAGAAAGATATTAAGTTTTTACATCAATAAATGAAAACATTTATAAACGAAATCATGTATTAAATATTTATATATAAAATATCATTTGACATCCTTAGAGGAATTGTGTAATTAAGTTGTTAAGCATTATTGATATTTTTATGATTGTTACAATATAATTTTACGGAAATGTTAAAGCAACTAGGTTAAAACTTAGACCAAATAAAAAATCAAGACATAGCGCTGCGAACAATAAAGTGAAGCCAGCGCAAAACTAAGCTCCGCTTTGTTGCATACACGCTCACACGTTCACATTTACATCAAACTACAATTTAACTACGCTCAAAAAATGCACACATGTTTACGAAACCGGCATCACTTTATTGTTCGCAGCGCTGTCTTGGTTTTTTATTTGGTCTAAGGGTTAAAATAAATAATTTCAAAATGTTTCTATATGCTGAACATCAACATTTTGTTACAATTTGGTGTTTAATGGAATGCATAAAATATGGTGTCGAATAAAGAATTGAAATTTAATTGTTTTTAATTCCAACAATCTATAACAGTACCTACATAAATAGCTTTGTAAATTGTATTTCTAGAGGGTGTAAATAGACCCTCAACGAAACAGAAAGCCACTTGTTCTCCCCGCCATTGCGATATTTTTTTGTTCTGAACCGTACCTGGACCTTACTAGTTACGGAGGTATTGGGGGTCAAAGTTCCAAATTTTTCACAAGTTTTTAAAAAATACATGTTTTTAATTTAATTTTTTTACGTTAAACACCTCCACGACCCCCGTACTATTCAATCCATCCACCAGCCCAGCATAATGTTTTGAGTGCGTTACATTAAGTTTTACCATAAAACGTGATTTTTCACCCTCAAAAAAAAAGTCGTTTCCTGTACAGTTGTTAGCAGTCGTTTGATGTACAGAATGCTTGGTTGACGGCTTCGTGAAGGGTTCGTGAAGGCTGTTTACACCCTGTATTATTACAACCGACAAAAAATTTGTGACTCTTGCGTTCTTCCCGAAAATAAAACTATCCACAAAACTAGCACGATATTCAAAGAGTATTTTAATTACTTTGATTAAGCTCATACCGTACCTGAAATGAAACGAAATATTCGCTCCTGAGTTAACATAAGCCGGTAGTTGAATTTATATCAAAACTCCAGTTTTAAGCATTACATATTGAGCTAAACCCACGCGGCTTGCTTTCACGCAATCCACAAGGATTAATAATAAATTGAACTAGGAATAAATGAAATGCCGAGAGAACTACAAAGTAGAAAGTTAATGAAAGTGCTGATTCTCGAGCTACCGCCGCGTGATAATTCATTTAGTTCGTTCAGTTACTTTGCGACAAAGCGAGGTGGTGTGTTTGGAATCGCAGCGGTCTAATTTGCCTCGACACACACCCAAGGTGATTAATTCACGGCGAATCAACTAAATCCATTTCCACTATTCATAGAGATGTATGACGAGCGGAATCAGAGGTCATTAATTCTAGACGCACCATCACTTGTTGCCTATTCAAACACATAAATTATTCCCTGGATTAAAAATATCCGCACTCGCTTCAGATAGGGAATATGAATAAATTAGTTAATCTTGTGAAAACTCCATGCAGTCGCTCGTTGCTGGGATGTTCTCGGATTAGCCGCACATGTAAGCTTGTTATGCTAGCAATATTGGAAAAGTTTACCGAAGAATACAGGATTAGAAAAGTTCTAGACGGCACTGAGACGACGGAACACCAACGTATAACTTCGTAGGTATGTAAGACTAGGATATGTCAACGCTTATTTATTGTGTCATGAAACCAGTTGAGGTTCGGTATTTATATCACCGTACCGCTGAAAGTCCCGGATGGATTTATTGCTATTATGCTAATTCAAATTATGCGGGTAATATTTAAATTCATAGAAGTACTCATCAATTTTCAGCTTGAGGAAACGTGAATTTATTCCGAAAAGTTTCGTGAGTCTGAAGAAGGGAAACTTCGTCTAGTAGTTATTTCAACTTCAAATTCTTCTTGGGATAGTACCCACCACAAGCCCGCTTTATTTTAAGAGCTCGTTTAGTTTAGTTTTGTTGTTCAAGTTTCTATACCAACACAGCGATTTTAAGTACGACAATGTGGAGTGACGTTTACTTTACGGGAGTTTAATTAATTGAATTAGAGACAGCAATTATTTGACAAAACCGTATATTTTCCATCATTAAACCTAATACATTATACAAGGCTGCAATAAGCTACTTTATATAATGACTATATCAATATTCTATATCGATATAATTCCTATATACTGAATGGCTGACTCTGTCAGCGGATTCGTCCTGTACAAAGATGATTCTGAAATTAGGTTAAACATAACGCATTTTTAAGTATCTCACGGAGCGGAATGGAATAGGTACCTACCACGAGTTTTAAAATATAGATTATATTTTGAGTAAATGTTATCTAAAAGAGTTACATGCAATTATTAATGGATTTTATGTAGAATTTACTAGACCATAATTGTTTTAATCATATAAGTGGCACTTATCCTCAAACCGATACATACGCACCACATAAACACATAAATACATACATACACACATACATACACATAAACATGTTAGGATTTTAATCTCTCAATTGATTTCGCTGTAAACAAGCCAACCTCCATTACATAAACAAGCAGTGTGCCGGCGGCGATAAACATTTAAACATACCAAGTTACGGCAAAATAATTGCGTTTCCATTTGGATATGTGAGCGAGTCCAGCTTGTAACGAACGGGGAGAGCGAATGAAGCGGACCGCGAAACCTTCAAATTGAATTTTAAGCATCCAATTTGTTTGCGCGGTGGTGCCGCCTGTACCGGGTTATATCAACGCGGCATCGCGCTACCCGGCTCCCCGGTACCCGGCTATCCGGCTGCCCATGCCTCCCGCGAGTTCCCACACTCGTAAAACGATTTTTGCCAGCCGCACTGTGACCTCGAACGGGATTTCGATGAATTATTTATGCACCTACAGCGCGCATGTTTAAAAATAAAAACAATATTAAATATGAGTTTTAATCAGATTTGGTCTAAACTGTAATGATTTCATTTAATCTGATATCCTATTAACGAGAACATGTAGATAATAGGGTTTGGGTTCTTTGGATATCTGTGTCCCTAATTGCGTGGGTTCGTTTATAATGGTAATTTGTAACGATTTACTCAATTCCTGAAGCATCAAATTCTTCCATGTACGTAACTAAGTAGGTCGCTGAGGTAAGGTTGGTATTTTATATTTCGTGAAACTATTTCACGCCCTCTTGGAATTTCGCTCCAATATCAGTTATCTCCAATTCTCAAAATTCTCTACACAGTCGGGTGAGAGCGAATTATACGAATGTAGATCGGAACCTAAACGATTTTAGCACATATATTAATTTCTATTTGGAAAAAGGTTTTCATTTTTCTTGTTGTTGTTTTAATGATAATGAAGCCCGTGAGTTAATAAAACATTGTGGTAGTTCGTTTGACAAAGCGGAATGTAACAGTAAATAAATTGATTCTACAGAAAGATATTATAAAGATAGGTTGTCTACAGAAGCTGAGATAAACTTAAATAAATAATCATATATCTGAGCTTTGAACTCTAAAGATTGTTTTATCGGTAGATTTGTTATCCTGACGTAACCCCTTTCATGAAATATAAGGATATATTTTGGAAATGTAAAGGTTTGATAGATGATTTCCATCGTTTCCGATTTGATAGGTGGAGGGAAGAAAATAATAGTTTGTATTTTTCTCTTGCAAGCCCCAGACTCAAGTAGCGAAAGCGCTACTTGTAAAAAAAAACTCAATGAAAGGAAAATCTGTATATTTATTGGGTCAGTATTCATCATCATCTGCCTAGCCTTTTCCCAAGTTTTTATTGGGGTCGACTTCCAGTCTAACCGGATGCAGCTGGATACCAGTATTTTACATGGAGAGACTGCCTGTCTGACCTCCACAACCCAGTTAGTACTGGGTAATACGATACCCCTTGGTAAGACTGGTTGTCAGACTTTTTGGGCCACTGACTACCTGTAACGACTGTCAAAGATCACAAATGACAGCCGGGACCAACTGCTTAACGTGCTTTCCGAGGCACGAAGGAAACTCGGTATGTAATGGGTGGTCACCCATCCACAGACCAACCTAGGCAAGCACAGCTTAACCTAAAGATCGACCCGAGCAGCTGTTATTATTTAGCCACGAGCTCCTCATTGGGTCCTCATTATCTCCTTATTGGGTCAGTATTATTGTATAATATTATTTAAGCAATGTTGGTTATCTATATATAGATAGACATAAGGAATAGTAGATTGTATGACAAGGGAGCACAATAGTATTTTTACGGCGAGGGCGCTATTTTGAATCCAGAGCGAATAATAATAATAATAATATTGCGAAGGATTCTAGAATAAAAATCTAAAATAGAATCCTGAGCGTAGCGAGGGTTTCAAAGTACATCGCCTGAGGGAAAAATATGTTTGCTCTCGAGTCATATACTCTACTTTTCATCTCGTTCTATGAGAAAATAAATAAGAGACACTTTTAAGTAAATTATGAATAAGTTTAATTAAAAAATTACATGAATGTAAAAAAGGTCAATTACAAATTTATGTCTAATACACTGGCGAAATTTTGAAAATTTATTGTCACTGTGTGTGTGTTGTATTTGGGATTGATATAGTTGTGGACTTATTTATACAGGATGACATTTTTATCACTTTCCAAATAAAGAATGGGTATATTGGGTGAACGGAGTAGAAGCAAATGGCATACTTTGCTTTTTTTTTTTTTGTATGATTTGAAATTCGATATTTTATAGTTTTTTTAATTTCTCTCTCTTTGTTCCCCATATGAAAAGTTTACTTGAAATTTGTAGCGTTTTTTGATGATGGGTCAATTCTTTTCCAAGCTGTGGAAAAAAGAAAAACAAAACTAGGTATGCCATAAGCTTCTACTCCGTTCACCTATTATACCCATTTTTTTTGGAAAGTGATAAAAAAGTCATCCGGTATTTTGAGTGTTTGTAATCTCAGTATATGTAGAAAGGCGTGGCGACAATGGTGTGGGCGAGCTCTTAATTTAATATTTTCTACAATGCGGGTGCTGACCCCCGCACCGTACAGCAAACACTTACAGCCAGTAATTTATACAATTTTCGTTCGATTTCAATGAACGATTCATGTTCCAAATTCAAATCTCATTACTGCCCGCTAAAAAGTCTAGTGGAGAAAAGAGCTACTTTGCTCCCGCTTAAAGTGGAACAAAACGACACTTTTTGAATGGAAGGGATGAAAATAATCTTTTCACTTCTCATGCTCTGAAAGTGCTTGTTTGTGCAGGATATAGGTGCTTGTTTATACAGCCTACTATTAAATGTTTCTTAAATTAATTAAATAACCTACCGTAGGTACTTGAATTTAATTTTTTTTTGCCTTTAATGTCTTAAAAAACACAGAAGGCAAATAAATTAAAGTAAATATTACAAAATAATAAATTCTATTTTTGGCTGTATGGCTCATTTTCTTTGCCTTAATATAGATACATTTGAGATACACATGAGTAGATACGTTAATGCCCTTGTTGCCCTTGTTGAATTTTGTGCAGCCTATATCCTGCACAAACAAGCACTTTCAGAGCTTGAGAAATGAAAAGATTATTTTCATCCCTTCTATTCGAAAAGTGTCGTTTTGTTCCACTTTAAGCGGGAGCAAAGTAGCTCTTTTCTTCACTAGACTTTTTAGCTGGCAGTAATGAGATTTGAATTTGGAACATGAATCGTTCATTGAAATCGAACGAAAATTGTATAAATTACTGGCTGTAAGTGTTTGCTGTACGGTTGCGGGGGTCAGCACCCGCATTGTAGAAAATATTAAATGCAGAGCTCGCCCACACCATTGTCGCCACGCCTTTCTACATATACTGAGATTACAAACACTCAAAATACCGGATGACTTTTTTATCGCTTTCCAAACAAAATGGGTATATTAAGTGAACGGAGTAGAAGCTTATGGCATACCTAGTTTTGTTTTTCTTTTTTCCACAGCTTGGAAAATAATTGACCCATCATCAAAAAACGCTACAAATTTCAAGTAAACTTTTCATATTGGAACAAAGAGAGAGAAATTAAAAAAACTATAAAATATCGAATTTCAAATCTTACAAAAAAAAAGCAAAGTATGCCATTTGCTTCTACTCCGTTCACCCATTATACCCATTCTTTATTTGGAAAGTGATAAATATCATTCTGTATAAATAAGTCCACAACTATATCAATCCCAAATAAAACACACACACAGTGACAATAAATTTTCAAAATTTCGCCAGTGTATTAGATATAAACATAAATTTGTAATTGACCTTTTTTACATTCATGTCATTTTTTTAATTAAACTAATGAATAAGTTTAATTACTTAAAAGCGTCTCTTATTTATTTTCTCATAGAACGAGATGAAAAGTAGAATATATGACTCGAGAGCAAACATATTTTTCCCTCAGGCGATGTACTTTGAATCTCTTGCTACGCTCGGGATTCTATTCTAGAATCCTTCGCTTCGCTCTGGATTCAAAATAGCGCCCTCGCCGTAAAAATACTATTTTGCTCCTTTGTCATACAATCTACTATTTGTTCCAGAAAGAAAAAGCCTTAAAACACATATTACAACAATTTTTCCGATTATGTCTTTATTGACTCTGAATTTGTTTTTCAAACAAAGATAACATGGGTAACTACATTTAAAAAGCAAATTGAAATTCAAATTGAAGCTGTACTTATACAAAACGCTGCAACGGTCACAATAAGATAAAATTGTAGTGAAGTGCTTCCCAACTACGGTTAAGACCGTCAACGCGTCGAAATAAAGTTCTAAAGACTATGCGACGCATTAGAATTTCAAAAAAGCTTTGCTTTCCAAAGTGTCTAAAGACTTTTGCTTCCAGGCCAGTACAGTTCTACTGCTCAAGTTTATTTAGCAATTACTTAAGATAAAATAACTTTCGTAGTTTTTTGAATAAGTGTATAACTATATTATAACAGGAAAAAAATCTTATCACCATTATTATAATTGTTTCCTTTATTTATATATTTACAAATTAATTAAATTTTTAAATAATCCTTACAAATAAAAATAAAAAATGATTATCCTTTATTCATTATTTTACATACTATTAACATTTTTATATATTTCTATATAAAACACTATTAAAAAACATTAAAAAATATAAAAATAGTAGCCCATCAGCGCTGGGAACAGGGTCCGAGCTGCCAGTGGTCAGGGCTCTTGAGAGAGGAACCTCCTAACAATAAGAGCCGTGTCCAGAAGTACTGCTTTCTGAATCAAGTTCTTGATCCAGTTGCCAAGCGAGAGCCTCCTAAAATGTTGGTCGAGGCTCTTGGTTATTAAGCCATTGGCCGTCACGACTATCGGCACAATGACTGCTGTATTCACGCAAAATTATTGATTTATTATTATTATTAATTTTAAAGTAGGAAATATTTGTTGAAGGTATTATTTACGATGATCTCGAATTTCGAAGCGAATCTTAATAAAAAGTATTTTTTGTATATTTTATATACCTATTTCTTGAAGAGGTTCTTTACGATTGATGTGTTTAATAACTAGAGATGAAAATTACACTTGAGAGAAGAGATTCAAATATCTGCTTCCTCCATTTACTTCACTAAGTAACAGACGTTTAACACATACCAACGTAATTCCGACAGTTTTTTCTTTTGATCCTGTTAATTTGTATAATTTCTACTTACGTAAGGAACGGCTGAATAAAAAGGCGGCTATAACGAGTCATTTGCTCACATCCGAGCAAATGAGTCCTGTGTGGAGGTGAGACAGCGTGGCGGCTGTGCACGTTACATAATTCACGTCTCTTCAAACACTCACTTTTATTTTACTGCTCTCGCGCGTCGCTTTTGATGTGCTCGCAAATTTGTGAGAGATCTATTTACAAAGCGCGGGAGACAGTTATTGCATTAGCATTGTATGGTTTTATTTAACACTGTCAACTGAGAGTCACTCGTGCAGCCACTGCACCGCACCACCTTCATCAAAAAACATATTTTTTCACAGTGAAAAAGTTACACAATTGTTTTTTTTCAGCTCGTAATCGAAATACAGGAACGGTTCAAGTATCATCGTTACAAAGGTTATTCCTACAAATTGAATAAATAAACAGCTAAGTATATAGAATTTCAGCAAAGTTTAAAACAGATTTCATAAAAACTCAAATATCGTTGTCTGTAGTAAAGTTGCTTTTCTGTAAAAAGTATGAAATAATAACAATATTCTTTCTAGGTTTAATTAGGTACTTAGGACGCGACACAATTTATTGTCAAAGGTAAAATTGACGTAAATTAAAATATTATTAAAAGTAACTTTCTTGCAAAACATTTAGTAAGATTCTGTATTGAATCAGGATAATCTATCTCAACTTGGTGATCAAGAACAATCGGGATAAAAGATCTATCAAACTTATTTTTTATCAGTTTTTCCATGAAAATGGGAACTTGTATTGTTGCCTTTTTCGTAACAAAAGAACAAAACAACTGAACAATAGGCGTACAGGAATTATTTTTATTCAGTAGATAGTTTACAGGTATGTTAATTTGCTCACGTAATATGAATATTTCTGTGGATTAGTATGCGAGCCGTGGCTGCAGGTGCGCTGGAAACTGATCGCGGCATACGACCCTACGTGATGCGCCTTCGACAGGCTTTGAGGAGCCATGAGGAGCCAAATGACCGCTTTATCGCCTCACTGAATTTCTTAACGATAATCTGAGAATGAAGGAGAGAATCGTGGTTCAATGGCAAACATGTAGAACGGTCTACGAGATTTAGCAATCGCGAAGTCGTCGTTCCGCTGATATTAGTGTTTTTACATCTATACCTATTGATTTTCACACTGATTGAAATGCGTAGGACAAAGTAATCAAGAATATAGAACAGAGACCAACCTTGAATATTGATTCACCTACAACTTGTTAGACTGGTAAATCTGAGTTCTGGAAAACTTAAGTAGTAATATAGAAACGTATACCTAGGTATATTACGCACTGTAAATCATAATGAGACATTACAGCTGTCAATAGCTCTTAAAATTACAGAAATACCAAGAACTTATTAAAGAGATAATATCTTATTATTTTAATAACATAAGACCCAAAACTCTGTTGAGATGGCGAAAACTTTTTGTCTTTAAACACTAACGGTTTGACAGGAACTTTCAAGATTTTGTTACTAAGTGGAGGATAACTATTAAAGGCCTAAGGTTTACAAAAAAAAAAGGTGTTTTCATGGAAAAAATCACGATTCTTGTTGGCTTGTTACAGGAATAAACGAAACAATAGGTTTAGATACTTATTCGATTGTACGGAGTCAACAATTTATCAATAAGTATTTGTACGAAACAAACCCGATGTTGTTGCTACTCAAGAATACAAATACAAATGTACATACATACTTATCTGCATCCTATAGTGGACTAGTTTTGTGCATCAACACAATTCATTTCAATTCATCATTCATTTCTGATATATTTATTAATTAGAAAATATCTATCGGGACCAACTAAACGCGCGAAACTAATAAAAACTTTATAGTTATCTGTTTTATTCTCTCTGGCACGGAGAACATATTAATCATGTTATGGTTTAGAATGGAAAACAGTACTCCATTATTATTATGCTTTTTATTTGTTTATTTGGAGTCATATTAGCATATGGATTAACACGACGTGTTGGTTGGTCATGGCGATCATGACTATACCAATTACTTCTTTGTTTAATTTTATACAATCTTCAACTACTTAATACAATTGGATAATCGATCATCGTCTGAATAGCCTTTTCCCAACTATGTTGGGATCGGCTTCCAGTCTAACCTGATGCAGCTGAATACCAGTATTTTACATGGAGTGACTGCCTATCTGACCTCCACAACCCAGTTAGTACTGGGTAATACGACACCCCTTGGTAAGACTGGTTGTCAGACTTTTTAGGCCACTGACTACCTGTAACGACTGTCAAAGATCTACAAATGACAGCCGGGACCAACTTCTTACTCGGTCTCGGAGGAAACTCGGTATGTAATGGGTGATCACCCATTCACAGACCACCCTAGGCAAGCACGGCTTAACCGACCCGAGCGGATGTTATTATTTAGCCACGAGCTCCTTAACAATTTGGATAATCGATGATAAAATAAATAAATAAAACTTTATTTCAGACCACAGCTCAAAGTTTTGTTAGTGTTTTAATGTTAGTAACAATGGCGCATTAGTAAGCAGGTTAGCATTGTTAGTGTTTACAATTCAATTATTTATTCGGACTAGTGACTGTCCGCACCCAGTGTCTCTGGATGGGGCAGTCCGGTCTGGCAGCAATCACCTTCAAAATGCTGTTGTCACTACCATGCAGACGTTGTAGTAAGGAGCCTCTGCGAGCCTCTGCGAGCCTCCGCGAACATAAAAACAAATGTAGATAAGAGTCGAGTACCTGGACGCGTTCGCAGAAATAAATGTTTCGATCGAAGAAGTAAAGGTGTTAGTTAGTTTTAAAACATTGCACACAACGCGTTTTTTTAATAAATACACGTATAAGTGGGGTGGCATAAGAAACCCAAACAATCCCAAAATAACATAGTGGAAAGAATTAAGTAATTTATATATCATTGTTATGAGATAAATTGCATTAAAAGCCAAACAATAATTACAGCTGCCAAAATAGCATACAAGCGGGATATTCAATTTAGTTCTATTTTCTGCCAAATTAACAGACCATAGCGCATAGTTACACAAAGTGTTATTGAATATAATTAATATTTGAACGTTGATTTTGCAAACAATATGAATATTGGAAATATTGGCAGTCAGTTAACTAAATAGAACATATAAAGTTTGGCTAAGTTACTCAATAGGTAAATAATATGATCTTCGAATCTGTTATCTACTATGGAACAGTTTTCATTACAACTGTCAGCTTTGTCGTATAGAATAACGACAAAGCGAAAAAACTAACTATCTTTTCTGCTTTCTCGTTTGTTTTTTCAAAGAGTTTATTTTACCCTTAAGAGGCCTGCTACAAAAAAAACGCGAAATTGCGAATTTTACTCGTTGAAATTATATGTGTTCCATTCGTTGCTTGAAATAACAATTACTTGTAACAAATAGTTCGTTTACACTACTTCAATAATAGAACGAATTTTAGATAACTTATTTATTTATTTAGTAATAATCATTCTCCCGATGCATGTTTAAGCAAAAACTCTAACGGACCTCTAATTTGTAGATTCAATTGAAATTGATTCTCGTTTAAAGACAATCAACCTTTTTTTTATCTCACATAATAGAATACTTTTTCGTTATATGCCTTTTTAAGTAAATTGTACAATTAGCGTGACACCAACATGTAAAAGGGCTCTGAACAGTTAACTACTAATTTACTTTTATGAAGTTGTGTTTAGAAGAACAGAAACAAACTTCAAAATGGTGCCTTGTATAATTTCTATCTAAAACACATCCAAAAACATATACGTTAAAGGTACATAGTTCTACAAGTACATACTTTGTTCTACTGGTGTCGCCGTGTCAGGGTAATAGCAGTATCGTTTAGTTCGGCTGAGTGCATAATTTATTAGGTCTCACATCAAGTTTATGTTTTAAACATGGGACATGTGTGTTTTCACAGAAAATACAGTCCTTTATAAACGAATCGTTAAAAAACTCTACTGCGAAAAGGTACATTTCTCTCGAAAAACAGGACAGAATAATCTTTACACAAGAAACTGATAAACAAGAATATTATTTTTTTATGAAAAAGAAAAAGTTCATCGCGAGAGGATCGCGAACAAGCCAGAGCCCCCGTGATTAATGATGAACACGACACCATTCAATTTAATTCCAGAAATTCCTGTCCAATAAGATAAAAAGAGAAAGTTTTATGCCTTTTTTTATTTATTTTTAATGAAATCCACTTTGTCGTGTCGAAAGGTACGTCGCTTCAATTAAGATTTTAGTATTAATGATGAGGCGGCCTATGGACAAATTTTCTCAAAACCATTTTAGAAATCATAACAAATTCATTATCGACCGGCATAATTTTGGCATTAAAAGTTGCTTTATGGAATTATATAGTAATGGGAGAAATTAATATAATTGTATTATTCTCCTTCCTCATTGGTTTACTACGTAAAAGCTGATGCTGCCGTACAGAGCACGAGATCCTTATGCAAATTCGATTTGCAAAACTGGGATAAGAGCTCTTGCATTTGCTATTTAGCATTGACTATTTATTGTTACAATTGAGTAATATTGAGCGAAAGAATGAGAAAGAATAAAACAATACGAGTATAATAATAAATAAATAAATATCGCTGGACATTAACACACAGCGCCATCTAGTGCCACACTAAGAGTATATATGTATATTTTAGAGAAAAGTTAATTACTTCACATAAAATAAACAGTATCATCAAACCTAGGAAGGTATTACCAGGGCCCAAATGTTCTCGTGTCCAAACCACGTACAATAGGTACGTATTCACGCATCGGCAATCTAATATACACATTTTCAAGACAAAATAATCGGGTCTCCGCCCAAGATAATCCGACCACGTAGGTACGTAAGCAGGGCACATAATTACGCGTAGGCAATACTACCCATCCTTGTCCTTATAAATGGAGACTGTGACTCAGCTATCTGGCTTCATCAAGTCTACATCAATCTTTTTGCTGGGCGCGGGTTTTTACTTTCATGAAGTTATTTGACAGTTCAAATTAAGTACTAGCAATATAATTAAATTAAAGTACACACACACTTGTTGTAAACTGTTTTCTTTGATGATGAGAAAGGAAAGCCACCTGGTACGAACCTGGTATCCTATTTGTTTCCACTATGTTCTTACATCTGGCCATGCTTAGACGCTAAATTAAGTTAAGTAATTGTAAACTGCAGCTGCATCATATTGGTACTCATGTGTGTTCGGTGCGTTTATTGCCCATGTTACCACCAGTGTTACCATCAGCAGTGGTACTGCGGGTAAAAAAAAACCCGTAGTACTATCAAGGGATCCAGTTGTACCACGGGAAGCTTTTTTTACTCGCGGTACCACTGGGATTGGTACATAAGATCAACAATCATAATCAAAATTCATAAACCAATCATAATTGGTGGTAGCACTGGCTGGTGGGAAAAACGGGAAATAAAGGGTTCGGTGCACCCTGGACAGGTTCGCTGAAAACTTTAGTGACTGCAGTAGACCAACGAGGCGGTAGTGCCTGCACTACTGCTGAGCATAAGGGCCTGGGCTCGTTTCCAGGTCGGGCGTGTGTCATTGGTTGGTCATTGTTAATTGTTATTTCAAATGTATGGTAAAGAATTCAAAATTGGAGTTTTTCGATCAGGAATTTCTCAGTAGCAACAACGTAGTCTGGATTTGCGCCCGGTTGATGGCAATAAGCTCGCCTCCTATTACATGGGAGTTGAACATAACTAGCGAAATGTGGGCGTACTATTAGGTACACCTGCTTTCCCCTTAGGAGATTACAGGCGTGATGTTATGATATATCATCACAATGTTTTTTTTACTGAAACTTAAGAAAATTACCATTTGATCGAACTGATGGTACATATGGACGACTAGACGATGCCTGCAACTATCAATATGCTGTCTTTATGAGCCCCTATTATAATTGATTCTAAATTCGGATTGTCAAAAACTACGTCACTCTCAAATATATAATTACCAACGTCGGTATCGATTATCACCAACTCCGAATTTATTTTGAAATAGAAACTCTTTCATTTTGTTTCCCAATAAACAGGCGCTCTATTGAAGCGTTTTCATATCAAAGTGTCATTTTTTGTATCGTTCACCGTCATTTGGACACGAAGATAATGCGAACAAATGCGTGGGCTCGGGTTCTTGGAATCTTTTTCAATAAATGTGCCTTCGGTAACCGCTGAACTGAAACTCTAATAGATGATGAAGGGATTATGAATAAAAAAACCGGCAAAGTGCGAGTTGGACTTGCGCACCGAGGGCTCCTTAAACAATTGTAGGTATTTTGTTATTAATCTACATAATTATGGTTTTAATTTTTTCTTTTACATGTTCTGTAAGTCAATGTTTCTTGCCAAATTTTATGATTCTAGGTCAACGGGAAGTCAGTTATATCTTTTGATCGCGTTGACTAACAAGTTTGATTTTTTCACTGCTTTAAGAAGTAGGTACTCGTATCTGATATTAATTTTAGCTTGGTACCTCCACGCGTTCCTGAGGAAAAGGGTCCTGACTGACGGACAGACGGATAACAAGGTGATCTTTTGAGGGTTCCGTTTTTGCCGACTGAGGTACAGAATTCTAAAAAAATGATGAGAGTTCGAAAATACTGGATTGGTTTTCTAACGAAGAGCGTGGCGCTGATTATTCAGGCTCTTCTGAAAACTTTGTAAAAAGTCCAAATTAAGAAGCATTTTAATTTTCTTAAAAACAGCTTTACTTTTAGGTACTTAAAGATACTACCAATTTATTAATAAAGTCTAGTCGTGAACTCTTTAATTTAATTTTAGTCCAATTTAGGGTGGAAACTATCGGGTTTAGTACAAAATAAAAGAAGACTTTGTATTTGCGCTACTTTCATGTTACTAAAATTTACAAGGTTTTAGTTTAACTTGAAACACATCTTTACGGTCGTCGTTGTGACATTTTATGGGCGTCGATTTCACTTGTCAATTGTGTAATAAACTTCCGTCTTGTACGTTCCATTCCTATTAGATTTAAGCTCACTCCCTTCGAAATTGTCTCCTACTTATTTTATTGCTTCACTTCGTATTAAAATAGTCATTTGAAGCGCGGCTTCTCGTTTCCAGCAACAAATGTATGCATATGAATGATAATTATGTACATGAATGTTGAAACTGCTTAGAACAGTCCTATCATTTTTAATTGTAACATGTTCTTTTAATCTATGCCGGGGATAATTACCATTTCAAATGCGAATACCGCAGCGTTGTAAACGAAATATGTTGTTTACTTAGTAACAGCAGCGAAGCAAAACATTACGATTAATATACTTACATACGAATGTATCTAATAAACAAGATTGATAACATTTCCCGAAACTTATCCACTAACAAGTAACAGAAGTTGGTAAACTTTTATGGAAGGACTAAATATGGTCGTCTTAAGTTTCTTTTTAGAATCTATTAGACACCCAAGTTATAATATCGGATCCCGGGGCAGAGCATCGTTTACTATCACTTAACTCATTTTTATATTCGCCATTTTGGCTTGCTCGCTGTCCCAGATTCGCTATGAATACAGAGTGGAGCCTCCCATAATACGATACATGGCCTACTTTGAGAGGGATCCTCGGAGCCGCGCTACTTGTTTACATTGAACTTACGTGCCTTGTGCGTTTGTTGCGTGTAGCGTGAAACGTCTCTCCACTCTGATATTTGTGTTTTTCCATCGAGCTACGATCGACACGTAATAACTGTATTCAAAATGTTTGTTGAGTGTATCAAATTTGAAACTTCCTGACTTTGGACTATGGCTCATTCTCTCTCCCAAAGGGGAGTTCTGATCCGAGCAGTGGGTACGTAAGATTATGATAAACTCGAGTCGTTAAATAGACAACTCAACTCAAAGCATTTATTTCAATTAGACAATTACGGCACTTTTGAATGTCAAAAAAACAAAAAGCTACAGTCACAGTTATAAGGCATAATAACTTAAGAAAGTACATACTAAAGCATACCGATATACTTATGGCAAGGCGTTTATAGACATATAGGTATAAGTATAAAGATATACCTACAACAAGGGGTTTATGTGCCGATATCTATGCGACGTGAAGCGTTAGAATGTTGAGTCTTTTGGTTAGCCGGTTAACCGCAGGCCCGTACCCCGTTTCCTACTGTTTCCCTTACTTACAGCGAGACTCAATGGTTTACTATGTATGGGTTATATAGTTGGCGCTACGGGGAGCTCACACGTGTACAGGTTTTTATATGAATATATTATTACTGGTGTAGAATCTACTCTGTTATTAATAAACACAACCTTTTGATTTGCCCTGGATGTCAACAAGCTCTCATCAAATCTGAATAAAATAATTTGAAAATTATGTTACCCATAGGGAAAATAAACCTGTATATATTATATACCTTAGTAACTTTTCGACCCAGCGACACCTCGAAATCTGAAAATATAAGTAGTATAGCATCAGAGAGCACGTTTCCGGCGACAATATTTATCAGAAGCGACAGATTACTATCACCACGAAACTTTGGAGTACTTCCAGGACCGTCGTTGCCTAAAGAAATCGTGATACTTTTGGGTAACTATTAGGATTAGTTAGTTTGAAATTGAACAAGGGTGCACCAAACCAATTCGGTGTAATAATGATCGTTAATATTCAGAATGGTTGTAAAGCAGGGTATATGGTGTGACCTCTCTAAATCCTCATACTTTATAGGTGCAGTTTATTGAATAGTGAATATCTGGGATCCGGTCGGGTAGCAGTGGCGAGTCGACCACAAGCAGAGCAATAAGGCGCGTGAAGCGGTCGGGCCTTGTCTTAATTGTCAATAACCGTGAGTCGGGGCGCGCCGAGCCCGCTCCCGCCGAATAATTAACGAACTTCCGCGATTTTCGAGTTTGTAAATTGCCTCATGGTCTCGTCGACCCGCGTCCTGGTTTGCTGATATAAATTATGTGCGCACAAAATTAATCTTAGTGATTTAAGAACACCCTTTATTCTCAGGCTTCCATTTAAATCTTATTTTTACAAAGTTCTCTAATGGCAAGTTTCTGCATTACGGAAAGTGCCTTTTTGTTATATCGTATAGTTAAAATAGCTATAGCGAGATATATCTAAGATTAGTGTAGGCGTTATTGAGAAACGAAGCCGACATTTATCGTTAATGTCACCTCTCGCTGATTTTCCGGAGAGATTTCGAAATAAAATCCTGATAAAAGGTAACGGAACTCGACATTTCGTATTATTTCATATTATTTCCGTTTTCGGGGAAATTAGACTTAGCACCGAGTCGCTCGGCTCCCGTCGTGTTTGTGCGGAAGTGTTTTCAATAATTACGTTATTGGAGTAGATGCGTCGTTTGTGTTTATGCTAGTCAATAAATACCGGGAGTGTATATTTTATTAAAGTACGGAGACATACCTACATGACTTAACTTTAGCTCGAGCCTCGGAGTTGTGGAATCCGGCGCGAGTGCGAGTATAAACAGAATTTACAAGCCCACGCCTTTCATTAAAATGTAAACAAGCTTCCATATAATTCGTGGTACGCAAATACATCAACGGGGATCACAAGGGTGGGCTGCACACAACCTAACTGCGGGAATGTTTTATGGTCAACATTAACCGCAATACGGTTGACCCTGAGAGCTCATCTTCCCGAGACTAAATGCACTAAAACCATCGTTTTAATACTTTAGATCGTGCGTATGTGATATTTGTTGCAAACAACGTAAAGTTTACGATTTTGCTGCGTAACCAACGTTTTATCGTCAATTTTACAATAGTTTGCCGGCAGATTTTAACGGCTGTAATTTATCATTGACCCTGGTTTACACAAAGAGTGTCAGCAATATAATACTAAACAGCGATATAAATCGCAAACTACAGGAAGCATGTGATGATTTAAAATAAAACACGTGCCTCGTTGTTTTCGTGGTCGCCAGCGGGACTGCTGAGCATGCGAGGTCCTGGGTTCGATTCGGTCGGGCAAAGTGTTGTTTGATCAGTAGCAGCCACGGAGTCTGGATTTGCGCCAGGTTAATGGCAATAGCGTCGCCCCCTATTACATGGGACTTAACATAACAGGCGAAAAGTGGGTGTCCTAATGGGTACACCTCTGCAAAACCCTTCGGGTATAACAGGCGTGATGTCATGTAAAATACGTGCTAATTTATCATAGTTTACCTACTTTAGGAACTAAAATCTCAGTGAGTTATTTTACTCATAGAACAAGAAAAAAGTCTGTAAAAGAATTTGATTTAAGTTGCCAGGTATAATAATATTAATAATTGGATTACTAAAAAGGTTCTAGATGTTCTGTTATTATTAAATGATTAACATTCATTTAGAACTTCCATTGCTAGTATTTAAAATTGGGCTACACAAACATTTTGTGCGCAGATTGTGGGGAATATAATATTAATTGATTAAAACAGTGTTTTTAACAGCTATTAATTTAGTAGAGGGTAGAGGTGTGTTGTATAAGTATTTTTCATTACCTGCCTAAATAGATAATGTGTTACGATTCACATCGACCGTAGTTAAAAAACTCAAAACTCAAAAACTCAAAAAGGTTCGATTTTCAGGCATCGCTGATTATCGGGCTTTCTACGACCTTATTTGGTAGGCGTCCGGGAAAGAAACAGTGCTTTCATACAAATTTTATTGCTACTGAAAATTGAAACAGTGTTTTAGCTTCAGAAGTCGGTGACTTCTGTGCGTTTGATTCAGTTTCTTTGCCACCGACTTCTGAAGCTAAAGTTATTTTTCACTTTGATGTGTTTTTTGCAAAACATTTTTTTATTTTTCCATTTTTAGTTGTAATATCCTAACCAAAAATTAGCTATACATTTATTTTAACATAACATAACATCAAGCCCTCCCCGAAGAGTTGAGCTGAGGTGTAGCCAATAGTACCTAGTACCGTTCCTCGTCATGTTGGTGTGATTTGGAAACTGGTGTTCCTCAAGGCGGTATTCTTTCTCCTCTTCTGTTTTCCATTTTTATTAATCTCCTTACTTCTGAGCTTCAGTGTGCGTATCATCTGTATGCCGATGACTTGCAGTTGTACTGTTAGGGGAGGGTTGTTGAAATGCAAGATCTAATCGACAAGCTAAATAGGGACCTGATGGCCATAAAAACCTGGTCCGGTAAATTTGGTGTGGCAGTAAATCCGAATAAATGTCAGGCTATCATCGTTGGGAGTTCTCGCAGTCTGAGCAAGTTGAATAGTACAACCTTGCCACCAGTGTTTTTCGACGGTACGGTCGTTCCATTTGGCACTGATGTAAAGGATCTTGGCTTGCACATCGACAGCACTATGAAATGGCATACTCAAGTCGCTCGTGTCAGCCAGAAGGTTACTGGTTCGTTGCGGGCTCATACCGTTTGAAAAACTTTTTACTCTCAAATACGAAAACAATGCTTGTACAGTCCTTAATTTTTCCTATCATCGATTATGGTGATGTGTGCTACTTTGACCTGAATGCAGATCTCCTCGACAAACTTGACCGTCTTCTAAATAACTGCATTCGATTCGTTTTCAATTTGCGTAAATATGATCATATGTCCGAGTACCGGTCTCTTCTTAAATGGTTGCCCATACGTCAGCGTAGGGAGCAAAGGGCGCTAACCACCTTGTTTTCTTTTCTTGTTTCTCCTACTTCCCCTAGTTAACTTGCTCCCCACTTTCAGTACATAATCCGTGTTGTTAATATAGATATTAACAACACGGATTAAAATAAAAAGACAAACAATAGAGAAACATTACCGCTGTGATAAAACTGCCAGCTTCTTGCGAATGTACTCTCGAACTTTAATTTTGAAAGCTAAACGATTGGTTGCCATCCTGATTTCCTGAGGAAGCCCATTCCACAGAGAAATAGATTGCACAAAGAATGAACGGTGAATGAAGTCAGTGCGGTGAGAGGGACAGTGAAGAACACGGTTTTGCGATGATCGCAGACTCCTATTATGGTTGGCACAAATGTACTGAAAGTGGGGAGCAAGGTAACTAGGGGAAGTGGGAGAAACAAGAAAAGAAAACAAGGTGGTTAGCGCCCTTTGCTCCCTACGCTGGCGTATGGGCAACCATTTAAAAAAAGTCGTTTCCCAGCAATAATTTTTGCGTAAAGTTACTTAGTTTGATGTACAGAATGCTTGGTTGACGGCTTCGTGATGAGGTTGTTTTACACCCTGTATATTTGAGCCAAACAAAACTACTAGCAAATCCAAGTAAGTCAAATCCTATAAACAGTGTGATTACATTCGCAAGAAGCTGGCAGTTTTATCACAGCGGTAATGTTTCTCTATTGTTTGTCTTTTTATTTTAATCCGTCTTGTTAATATCTATTTACAGTAATAAATAGTTTGATATATATTTATAGTATTTTATATATCCTTGTAGTTTACCTTAGTATTAATTAAATTATTTTCAGATGTACACCTACCACTGCTTGTCTCTGCATCACCCAAAGGTTGACTGGTAGAAAATGCCTATGGCATTAAGTCCGCCTCTGTACTTTGTGCATATTTCGCCAGTTATGTTTAAGTCCAATGTAAAAGGGGGCGAGCGCGGGCGCAAATCCAGACTCCGTGGCTGTTACTGAGAAATTCCTGATTGAAAAACCTAATAACACTTTGCCCGACCTGGGAATCGAACCCAGGACCTCATGCTGAGTTGTCGCCACCACTAGACCAACGAGGCAGTCATTTATTTCATATTGTTAACAATACATGTCATGGTAATAGGCTTATCCCCAATAAAATGGAACCTAACACACCTAACTGTCCAAATGTGGGTGTACTGTACACATCTGTATACCTCGTCAGAGCATACAGGCTAGATGATATGTTATGATGTTGTGAAAACAACAAACATCCAAGCGATTGCATCAATCACGACCGATTTGCTGTCTATAATTGAAGAGTTCCATTGTATTTCTCCGAAGATCACCATCAGATCTTGTAATGTGTGTTTTTACATGGTTTTTACTTACATTTTTGGATATTATCAACCTGAAAATTTAAGCATTCGTCCTCTCTAGGTAGCTTCATGGTCATTTCCTGGAGGCTTAGAATACCTTTTACCTTGTAATTCATGTTATTTAAGTTTTTCTCTAGATTTTTATTTCTCTTGAATATTTGTTTACGTTTGTAATGTCAGTGAGTGACAGGCCTAGTTTTATTTTTAATTGATTGCTGGAGCTAGTTGTAAGTTGTATAGGTAAATCACATCGACCTCATAATCTTTTCTTTATATTATGTTCTAGAAATTCTTTCTAAATTATAAAATGTCAATCATCTGGAGATGACAGGAGCCAGGTGGTGGATTTTTCAGTCTACGTTGGGAGCTCAGATTACAAGTCAGCAAAGTTTTATAAGAGTGAACTTACAGGGCAGTTTCCTTTCTCTGAAGCTTTAAGCCGGCCTCTCTCTTTGACGCATTAAAAAAAATGTCGCAATAGCGCGGTGTGACATCACATCGCGCGTCATCCACAACACCTTGACACCTGATGCCCTAGCTGCACGAGCCTGAGAAGAAGACTGATGACGGAGGTCCCTAGGTCCTCTTCTAGGGCCTGAAGACTGATGTTCCTCGGCCCTGCGCTGCCTGATGACTGATGTACCGCGGCCCTCCTCTATTGCCTGAGTGGATTCCTTGCCTCTTCATTCCATCCTGTGCTCATCTTCAGTTCCATTCGCTAGTTTCCCTGGCCTATTTAATGGATAGGTAGCTCCAGCTCCGTTTAGGCAGGCCCTATGCTACTGATAGTGCCAAACTGGACGCCAAATTTTAGGCTGACTCACTTTGAATTGTCATCGACACATTAAATAGTAGGGAAAATGCAAGGCACTGTATCTCCAGATGATTGACATTTTATAATTTAGAAAGAATTTCTAGAACGTAATAAAAAGAAAAGATTATGAGGTCGATGTGATTTACCTATACAACCTACAACTAGCTCCATCAATAAATTAAAAATAAAACTAGGCCTGTTACTCACTGACATTACAAACATAAATAAAGATTCAAGAGAAATAAAAATCTAGTAAAAAAACTTAAATAACATGAATTACAAGGTAAAAGGTATGCTGAGCCTCCAGGAAATGACTATGAAGCTACCTAGAGATGACGAATGCTTAAATTTTCAGGTTAATAATATCCAAAAATTTAAGTAAAAACCATGTAAAAACACACATTACAATCTTCACCAAATTTAAACGGTGGTCCCGTTTAAATTTGGTGAAGATTGTAATTTTCCGCGTAATTTTCTTACAAACAAAAAAAGAATCATCGAAATCGGTTCACAATTTGCGAAAAAAAAGCTGAACATACACACAAAAAAAAAGAAAATTCAGACGAATTGATAACCTCCTCTTTTTGGAAGTCGGTTAAAAAGAAGAAGAATCAAGATGAATTCTTAGATTCCTAAGGCATTTTGACTTTGTCTTCAAGGTGCCAACGCATTCTTAGGCAAACCCCTTCTAAGGTGGCTATAACGTAATAAAAATACTTTTCCTCTTAGAAAATACAAGAGTGACTTGTATTTATTTATCTTAGACAGAGAACCCACTACTTCTGCTCCGAAGAAGTTTATACTTGAAGTGATATGAGGCGAAGTTGTAGCAAAAGTGAGGAGTTACTCGACCAACGTTTAATCTTCATTGAAAGTTGCTTGTTTTGTCCGTTATAAAGGTGAGAGAACTTACAATGTGATAAAATAACACGAAGTCTTGCTACAGGGAGTTTCAAGAGCTAGCTTGTATAGAGATGAGAATTAAGAACTGAACGGCGAAGTTCAGTGCCCCTAGAGTTTCGTGTGTTGAGGTATTTTTGAAGAAAATAATGTGTACTCCAGGGTTAGAAATCACTGGCATTGCACAAGTCCGAGGCCATGTGCTTTCATGGGCCTCGTAATGCGCCACCTCCGGGATCCTTACTCACGGTAGGAGGGGTATCCATCGGTGTCGAGTCGACTTTGAAGTACCTAGGACTCGTCCTCGACAGCCGGTGGAACTTCGTGGAGCACTTCCGACGTTTGGCCCCCAAACTGGAACGGACTGGGGCTGCCTTCAGGCGGCTCCTGCCCAACCTGGGGGGGCCGAACGCCTCCTGCCGGAGGCTCTACGCGGGAGTCGTGCGGTCCATGGCCCTTTACGGGGCCCCGGTGTGGGCGCGTTCTTTGAGGCTGCGTGCAGCCCACTACCTGAACGCGCCCCAAAAGGTGGTAGCCGTAAGGCTGGCCCGCGCGGAGGCGCTTCGCCGGGGGGAAACTCCACTGCCGCGACAAATTGTCGCTCAGCGGACAGACTTCCGGCGGGATCTCATGGCGACATGGAGAGAGCGACTGTCGCAACCCCGTGCAGGGCACGCCACGATAGTGGCGATAAGTCCCCTCTTTGAGGAGTGGCTGGAGAGACGCCACGGCGTCCTCACCTTCCGCCTGACGCAGGTCCTCACCGGACACGGTGTTTTCGGGAGGTTCCTGCACCGAATCGGGCGGGAGGGGTATCCATCGGTGTCGAGTCGACTTTGAAGTACCTAGGACTCGTCCTCGACAGCCGGTGGAACTTCGTGGAGCACTTCCGACGTTTGGCCCCCAAACTGGAACGGACTGGGGCTGCCTTCAGGCGGCTCCTGCCCAACCTGGGGGGGCCGAACGCCTCCTGCCGGAGGCTCTACGCGGGAGTCGTGCGGTCCATGGCCCTTTACGGGGCCCCGGTGTGGGCGCGTTCTTTGAGGCTGCGTGCAGCCCACTACCTGAACGCGCCCCAAAAGGTGGTAGCCGTAAGGCTGGCCCGCGCGGAGGCGCTTCGCCGGGGGGAAACTCCACTGCCGCGACAAATTGTCGCTCAGCGGACAGACTTCCGGCGGGATCTCATGGCGACATGGAGAGAGCGACTGTCGCAACCCCGTGCAGGGCACGCCACGATAGTGGCGATAAGTCCCCTCTTTGAGGAGTGGCTGGAGAGACGCCACGGCGTCCTCACCTTCCGCCTGACGCAGGTCCTCACCGGACACGGTGTTTTCGGGAGGTTCCTGCACCGAATCGGGCGGGAGGAAACGCCCGGGTGTTTCCACTGCGAGGATTGACCGGAGGACACGGTGGAGCACACGGTGGAGGTGTGCCCCGCGTGGGCGGAGCACCGCCGTGTCCTCGAAGCGGCGATTGGCGGCGGCGACCTCTCGCGTCCGGCCCTGGTGCAAGCCATGGTCCGGAGCGAGACGGAATGGGACGCCGTCACCTCCTTCTGCGAAGCAGTAATGCTAGAGAAGGAGGTGGCGGAACGTGAGAGGGAGAGAACCTCACAGCGTCCCGGCCGCCGCGGGAGACGCCCCGGGCGTCGGGGTCCACCACGTGGCCCCCGGCCACCGTAGGCGCGGGCCTGTGGACGGTGGGCTATGGGCTAGCTCGCCGTCCGTCCGTCTCATGACGACACGCCGTGTCGACGGCGCGTTCGTGTTCCACGCGCGCCTCAAAGAGAGTCAGCAAAAAGGAAGGGGTCCGCAAGGACCGATGCCTGCCGGGGTTGCGGGACTGTTCGAAAGAGATACCGTGGCCCCGGAACACAAAGGGCGATGAAGGAACATGGATGGGTTTTAGTCAGTAAAAGTCTGACACACCCTCCTGCTCCGCCCAGAGCGGGAGAAGTCATTTGATGATTTCCCATCCGAAAAAAAAAAAAAAAAAAAGGGTTAGAAATCACAACACTCGATCTTTGTGCCAAAGTATCCAACATTTTACTTTTCTAATAGTTGCTAATTGAAACTATGATTTTCACGCCTATGATGGTCATCGGCAATCGAATACTCAATTATTTAATTTTCAAATTCGTTTCCATTGCTGGTGTTTCCACACAAATATCCACTTTATGTAAGTGACAACTAAGTATATTTCAGATAGACTAGTCCTACTGAAAACAATGTAAAAAGCTTGAAATTGTAACGAGAACTGAACTTTTGGGGTAGGTTTTAAAAATATTTTATTTCAAAAACATATAAATTAAATTATGTAAACATTTTGGGAAACTAAATTGAAATCGTGGGATGTTTGATGATAGTACTTAACCGTTGGTCTCGTAGTCGCAAGCGCGAACGCAGAGCCTGGGGTCCTGAGTTCGATTCCCAGGTCGGACAAAAAGTGGTATTGGGTTTTTTTCATTAGAAAGGGGTTTGAATTTAATAGCCGGCCTAAGTTCCGGCATTTTTTTTTTAAATTGCGGCCATGCATCGAACCTATATTAATCGATAGCTGGTATCAATACATACCAGTTTTGCATGAGATAACATGTTCTAAATTGACTGTTTTTTTGGAACAGCTGTTTTTTTTTTTAAATTACTGATTTAAAATGTCTATTTAATCATGTACTTCTACATCTTTAAATACTTATTTTTCAAAATGCAATAACATACAATTATTCTAGTTTGTGCTGACTACTATTAATCAAGAATGAGTACAATTGATAAAAAAAAAAGATTTCTTTCAAAAGTTAACTTTTAAGTTACTTTTTCGTTTTTTTTTTTTTAGTGAACTTTTGTAGGAAATTCTTATAAAAATCTCTTCCGCCGTACAAAGTTTGGTTACAGGATTAAACATCGTATCTGCAGGACAAATTAACTCAAGCTGAGTAACCCATTGGACATTTGAACGCAGTAGTGATACTTGTGACAAGTGGAGTCCGTGGTGTCGACGTATCTGCCAGGTTTCGAACACGTGAAATCCGTACAATTCTAGTTTAGCTTGCATAAAGTCGTGCCTGGGTTCAAATATGTGGAAATCGGATAACTATGTCTCAATTAAGTAAAAGTGCCCAAAATGTTCACACATTGTATGTAAGTAGTACATTCGTTTGTTCAGGATCAGCGATATAGCCGTCAATAGAGCAAACTTTGAAGCTTTGGTTCATGGAGACAAGAGCTCTGCTGCTGCAGCTGTAGCTGTCCGGCGAGGTACATTTGGACGCTCTTGGGTCGAAGACAGTTCCTTCGGGACAGATGGTGTTGTACATGTTATAAACGTCTGTGTCCTTCACGTAAATGCAAATTGTATAGTTCATGCATTTGCGATCGCCCGGGTCTGGAAACCGGCCGGCTCCAGTTTCTTTGCAGTCTATATCAGCATAGGCCAACCAGGCCCCATAGAATACCTGGAAAAAATATTGAATATAAATGCCCACTACATACAGGGTGTAAACAGACCCTTCACGAAGACGTCAACCAAGCATCCTGTACATCAAACTAAGTAAACCTTGGCAAAAAAAATTTTTGGGGTGAAAAATCACGTTTTACGGTAAAACTCAATGTAACGCACTCAAAACATTGTGATTTTGGACGCATTTAATAGTAAACGGGATATGGAAGTATTTAAAGTTATGACCTTCAAAGCTAGTATTTGAAAAAAGTCTTTTGAAAAAGTTGTTACTTGGACCTCCAATATCTCCATATTAACTAGTAGGTTCCCCAGGTATGGTCCAGCAGAACAAAAAAAGATCG
The DNA here is from genome assembly GCA_941918905.2 of Xestia sexstrigata. Taxonomy (NCBI): domain Eukaryota; kingdom Metazoa; phylum Arthropoda; class Insecta; order Lepidoptera; family Noctuidae; genus Xestia; species Xestia sexstrigata. Next base: position 10,050,583 of record OW799204.2, read on the forward strand.
CAATAACGGGGAGAGAGAACAAATGCCTTTCGGCTTCGTTAAGGGTCTTTTTACACCTTTTATAAGGTTATTCATTGCCGCGTGTTTCGAGATTTCTTGAATTCTCGAGAAATTTGGCCTTATTCGAGGCGACAAACAGTGGTCGAGAAGTCGTCAATTCGCGTCTTGGTTGTTAAATGCCACTTACACACTAGATATATATCGTAATATTGGGATAGTAGGTAGTACTGGTAGTCCTTAAATAAAAAATAAAAAAAAATTGAAATCCAGGACATCGAACATGCACCATGTGTATAATGCTTTTCACGAATTGTGATCCAATAACTCGATCGAAAGTTACATATATCACGCGTAAGGTTTCTGAATTCCCAAATTATTTAAAAATGTTTTTTGTTTGTTACGCGATGTGTGTAATTAAAAGTACTAGTTATTTGAAAGAAAAAAATAATCTTTTTAGTTCTGTGATAATATATGATATGAGCTACTTAACATTTAATTAAATAAATAATAACCTATAAAATGCGTTAAATATTAGGGACGACGATCAATAAATGAACCAAAGAAATATATATGTAAATAAATAAAAACTCACCAAAAAAGGAATACAGATCCTTACCACCATGGCTATGTCGTCGTAATGACTACTTGAGAAGAAAACGAATGCACTTGCACTTCAGTCATCGAAAAACAAAGGACTATTGTTGTTGTCACAATTGATAATCTCACAATCGCAATCGCAATTTTTTTATGTATATTTGATTTTTTGTGTGCAATAAAGAATAAGAATAGAATAGAATCGGTTACGCATTTACAAGGTGTAAACGGACCCTTCGAAGCCGTCAACATCAGTAATTCATCAGTATAAAAGGTGTAAAACGACTCTTAACGAAGCCGAAAGGCACTTGTTCTCCCCGTCATTGCGATCATTATTTTGTTCCTTGGGAAACTTCTAGTTACGGAGATATTAGGGGATCCAACTTTTTGACAAGTTTTTTCTTAAATACAAGTTTTTAATGTAAGATTTTTACTTTAAACACCTCCACGACCCCCATACTATTCAATCCATCCATCAGCACAATGTTTTGAGTGCGTTACATGGAGTTGCACCACAAAACATGATTTATCACCCAAAAAAAAAGTCGTTTGCCAGCAATAATTTTTGCGTAAAGTTACCTAGTTTGATATACAGAATGCTTGGTTGACCGCTTCGTGATGAGGTTGTTTACACCCTGTATTTTTGAGCCAAACAAAACTACTAGCAAATCCAAGTAAGTCAAATCCTATAAACAAAGTGGTTATTTAATAATAAATGAACTCGATCAATTGATTAAATTAAACACATCATATCACATATCGCAATAACACATTGTTTATGCACAATACTAACACAATTTTTATTTTACTGTAAATTATTTAATTTTATGTAGTAACATATTGTACAAAATGATTTTAATTTAATGTGTTGTTTGGATTTCAATTATCTGAAATAAATGAATTAATAATATCAACATTCTTTGGTTTGAATTTATGATAGAAGAGATCAACCAAACGAAGGTCAAAACACCAATGCTCATTCCTATGGATTGCACCTGTCTTTACCACTATTCTTAAATTGGTTCTAGGCTGCATAGTCAGCTGATTGTGCCCGACTGGCTGCGGTTGGTTGGGCTTCCTCTCCTATCCCAGAACATGTCTTTCCTTGCAAAATCGTGCCCCCTGGTATATCCGGCTTGTCCGGGTCAGGCTGGCTCCTGGCTGGGTGTGGTGCTCAATCATCATCATCATCATCAACATTCTTTGGTTTGAATTTAATAGCCGGCCTACGCCTTACTTCCGCTATTTTTAGGGTTCCGTAGCCAAGTGGAAAAAAACGGAACCCTATGGATTCGTCAGGTCTGTCTGTCCGTCCGTATTTCACAGCCACTTTTTTCCGAAACTATAAGAACTATGCTGTTGAAACTTGGTAAGTAGATGTATTCTATGAACCGCATTAAGATTTTCATCATTTACAAAAATAGAAAAAAAAAAAACAATAAATTTTGGGGGTTCCCCATACCGAAACTCAAATTTTTTTTTCATCAAACCCATACGTGGGGGGTATCTATGGATAGGTCTTCAAAAATGATATTGAGGTTTCTAGTATCATTTTTTTCCAATCTGAATGGTTTGCGCGAGAGACAATTCCAAAATGGTAAAATGTGTCCCCCCTAAACTAATAGAACGATAAAACTAAAAAAAATATATGATGTACATTACCATGTAAACTTCCACCGAAAATTGGTTTGAACGAGATCTAGTAAGTAGTTTTTTTTTTAATACGTCATAAAACGTAAACCGCAATTTACGTTTCAATCAAAAAAGTTTGAGCGGAACCTTCGGTGTACGAGTCCGACTCGATCTTGGCATGTTTTTTATTTTTCAAAGTTGCGGCCGTGCATAAAACCTACATTAATCGATAGCTGGTATTAATACAAACATGTTTTGTATGAAACAAACTGTCCTAAAGTGTATAAGGTATGTAAGTGCTCTAAAGTGTTTCCGAGATATAAACTAAGTAAGTAATAGTAAGTAAGTAATATTTCACAAATATATGTACATTTTTACAGATACAGTGCTTAATCTAAACTTAAAGTACACAAAAGTATTAGCATTTGGGGCCGAACTAAGCAGAGCCTTTATTTCAGCCCTGAACGCCTATGCCCCTGGGTAACAATTTAATTATTTTTATTATCTATTGGAATGATCCCATGTCTAGATGTACAACATATCACAATAAAATTTAGAAGAGAAAAAAACAAAAATATTACAAAGTTTAAGAGGTAACAGGTAACATTATAGGTGTATCCAGTCCTCTCTTTGTGTGTGATGGAGGTGTGCGTGAATGAGTGTGAGAGGGTGTGTAAGATTGCGGAGCATGACTTTTTATTTTTGTAAAAGATTACTTAATATAGTTTAAATGATTCCACGAGTAGTTGAGTCTTGAATTGTTTAGTAAGGTACGTACCTGAAGCAGATCCTCTGTCTCCTCATACGTGAGTTTCTGTAGGTACTCACTTACTGTAATTTTGTAAGACTTTTTTGTCATCGGGTAAATGTTCAGGTTTTTATTTATTTTGTTTTAGATGTAGAGGCCAATAAACGGAGCGAATCTATTGCTAAATTTGGTTCTAGAGGACCACAAAGTTCCACATTTCCGAGATATGAGCACAACTTTGATAGTTCGATAGCTATCAAAGTTGTGCTCATATCTCGGAAATGTGGAACTTTAGAACATTTTGCCACAAACAAAACTTGTTTGTATTGATACCAGCTTTCGATTAATGTAGGTGTAATGCATGACCGCAACTATGACAAAAAAAATGGCGGAAGTTAGGCCGGCCAGGCCATACAAAAATCTTTGTCAGTACAAGGAGTTTGGATATTGTTATTTTTCACTTTTTTGTTTGTTTTTGTTTGTTTTGCTTTTTGAAGACGGTTTTAGTTTTTGCATAAAAGTTTTTATTTTTCACTATTTAGTGGTTCACATGTGCTTACCCCTTCACGACGTACTAGCGTGATGTTATGTTATGAACTGGTGTTAACAATAGACAGACATGAGATTTCAGTAATCCCAGTCCATTAGCTGTCATTTATTGAGGAGTTTTGTTGCTTATCTACGAAGTTCTTCATCAGATCTTTACCAAATTGAAATGGGACCACTCCGAGAAAGTACTCTTCCAAAAACTACCCAAATCGCTTCAAGTGTGCCTATAAAATATGAAGAGTTCTCTCTATTTCTCCAGGGTCCTGACTTGATAATCATTGGACCACCTAGGAAGTTATACCATTTCAAACAAAAAAAAATAAACATATTGGTCCAGTCATCTTCAAGTAATCGGGGAATATACATTAAAAAAAAAAAAAAAAAATGGTACCGACGAATTGAGAACCTCGTCCTTTTTGAAGTCGGTCAAATATCTCCGGCGCCGATGGCTAATCTCCGCTGAGATTTACCGTCGTGACCGAAAACGGTCAGGAGGAGTATTATTATTATTATTAGACATACAACATATAATGCGACATACATAGCGCGCTTGTAATCTTTTATAACAACTATTTATTGTACCTGTGTTAACAAATGATTAAATGGCTGACTTATATATAAATTAAAATAAAAAACACATGATTCCAATTACACAGTGGTGGACTTTTCAGTTCAACTTTTCATTAATAGGCGAGACGACAAAAAAAAAACTAATTAGTCTCTCAGTTAGATTATCAAAAAATATTTGACCCGTTCTTTTTCTTTTGTTACGTAAACCAAAATTGACGAAGATATGACGCTTTTAAAATTCTCAATACGTCACGCCTAGGTATAATGTTTGCCTAGTTCTGACGTCACGAGCCCCCACTCCCGAGTTTTGATGCGTTTTATCTTTGTCAATATTCATTGATTTACAAAAACAAAAAATACATATCCATTATTTTCCAATACTCTAACTGACGGACTAAATAGATTTGCTATTTTTTGATACTGTCGTCATGCCTATTCTGGGAACATCGTATGAGTATCCAACTATTCAGTCAACAACCCAGGTATTTAATTAATACATAATATTCTCAGTAGAACATTGAATCCACTTGAGGTAGTACAGGATCGCGAGCTGAGTATCGCCCATAAGTAATTAATTGTATTAGTCTAGGAGCTGGGAGGTGCATGACTATGCAGCCGCTTTCTCTAGTCTCAACAAGATATTGAATTATACAAGGGTAAAGGTAAGTAAAATTAATGCAATATATACTGTAGGTACAGAGGGTCGGGTAAGGTTATGTGAACTCTTAGACTGTAACTATGCCCGTTTGTCACTCAGTGGATTTGACACTTTTGCTTCTCTGCCATTTTTAATAATTGTACATCTCAACCAACTTATCTGTTCGGGCAGGAAAGCACAAACTAAAATAAAAGTACCAAGTTTAAACTTCACACCTATTGTGGTCATACTATATCTTGGTCGTTGGTCCCGGTTTCCATTTGTAGATTTTTGACAGTCATATGGAATTAGAATACTGAAAATCAAAAATCAAAAATTGAAGCATTTATTTCAGTAGGCCAGTTATAGGCACTTCTGAATTGTCGAAACAAAGACGAACATTAAATGTAGCTACAGTCCCAGTCACAAGACATAAAAACTGTGAAAGTACTGTAGTTGCCCATTGACTAACGTAGATCTCTATGGAGAAGAACGGGCAAGAAACTCCATGGACACTCTTTTAAATCAAAATATTAAGACAATCAATCAGTCTAACTAAGGGATATAAAGGTTACCCAGTAACTGAGTTCTGGGGGCAGTCAGATATGCAGTTGCTCCATGTGAAATTCTGGTATTCGTCAGTATCAGGTTTGACTGTAAGCCTGACGACTGGAGGAATAGACAGATGTGATGGTATGTGTCATAATAGGGTAGATGACAAAAAAAGCTAATTGGCCCGTCAGATAGATTTCCAAAAAATGTTGAACACATATTTCTTTTTTCACGTAAACAAAAAATGAAGACGATACAGTGCGTCGAAAACTCGTATGACGTCACATTTAAGTACATTTTTTAATCAAATGTGACGTCACAAGCTCACAAGGCACTCATGATCTTCGACACGTTTTATCTTCGTCAATTTTTATTAATTTAACTAACTAACTGACGGATTAAACAGAATCATATTTGTTTGGTCACCGACGTAGCCCGAAGAATTGCCAAACTTAAGTGGCAGTGGGCAGGGCACATTGCTCGCAGAACGGATGGCCGATGGGGCCGAAAAGTTCTGGAGTGGCGACCGCGAACCGGAAGACGTTGCGCTGGAAGGCCTCCCACTAGGTGGACCGATGATCTGGTGAAGGTTGCGGGAATCCGCTGGATGCGAGTCGCACGGGACCGGTCAATGTGGCGACACTTGGGGGAGGCCTATGTCCAGCAGTGGACGTCTTTCGGCTGAAATGATGATGATGATGATATTTGTTTAGTCAGTCATCATACCTATTGCATCCAATGTAACAACAACAACAACAACAGCCCATAACGTCCACTGCTGGACATAAGCCTCTCCCATGATGGGAGGAGTTTGCCGTAATCTCCACGCTTGGCAGGCGGATTGGAGATCGCAGTGATGAAAGACTAACAGAAAACGCTGCTGCCCATTCTCTGGTCTACGGAGGCGCAAGGTGTTCTGCCTCAGACATTAGTCGCCTTATACGACACCCGTGAGTGTAATGGGTTGGTTCTATTCTACTCTGCCGGATACCACACGGCTAACACCAATGTAAGTATGTTGCTAACTACCTCATATTGTGGCAAACTAGCTCATTTATCAAAGTATCAGTACTAGCCTATAAAAAAGATAAATCTACAGAATAAGCTTTATTCTACACTAAAATTGAATGAGATTAGAATAACGAATAATTTTGTCATTTTTAGAAAAAATAGTAGCCTTTTTATATTTATTGTACCTAAACAAGGCTATTTTTACAACAAAAAAACCCGCTGTTCATTAGCATGTAATGATGTCTCATATAGTGACGTCACGGCTTATACGTACACCGCCACGTTACGTGACCATATTGACCGTCCCTCGTTCGGTTGACCGAGATAATACGCCATTTTACAACGCCATACATTAGCTTCTTCCATTTATTAAATTATTCATGTACCTACGCTAGTTATATGAAAATAATACCCTTGTAACTCGTAATAAAGTGTCGGCCGCTATTTATAATGGCTTGTAAACTTAAGGTTTATTAAATGAGGTTCAAGTTTTCATTACAGAATATACCTTCACTTTACCTTGCTGTTAAAGGTATTCTAACAACGATTATTTATGAAGAAGAGTGGCAAATGACGTCATATAGACATCGTAAGAAGGTTAATGTTGAGTGTGAACGTAACATAAACATCACACCTGTAAGACGCGAAAGGCATACAGCGTACCCACATTTTGTCAGATATTATGTACTTAATAGAGCGAGCAGTACAATATTTAAATTTACGTCTTTTTTCCAAGGGGTAACCCAGAAACTACAGAACGCCACCTGCTTCAATCGTTACAGGCATTCATGGAACAGGTTTATTATCATGGTGTTATAGCAGAAGCAACCACCTTAACCATCAACAGACAGACAGTATGCCTAATTACGAGAACAGGCTGTTGTAAACGTAATAAAAAAACAGCAAAAGACGTTTTCTGCTCTGATAAAACGAGGAGATCAAAAACTTCCAAACAAACACAATTGCAAATTACTCTTAACAACCTTAACAAACAAGATAATTTTTAATTTTATTACAAGCAATTACCAAAACTTGAACCCTCAACAAATAGAATTAACGATGAACTAAAATAATCACGTAATTAATGGGTTTATGGAAGGTTTAGTCTAGTACAGTCACGTTTACGTGTAATCTGTGCTACGCATTATGTCGAAACGTTACTAGATTACCATTAATCAAAGATAACAATTCGGGTATTAGTAGAAGATAAGTTGAAATATTACGTGATTTGTAATGATGAAAAGAAACCCTCCGAAATACTGCTAATTGCTGTTCGTGATCAATTAAAGTACCTACTAGTAGCTTGGCTATCGCTTTGCTAATCGAGACATCGCGAGTTTGAAAACCAGTGATTGCGCTTCTAGGGCAGACACGATTAGGGACATTCAAGCGTAGTTTAGAGTCCAATGTCGATTAAAGATCATCGAGAGGGTGGTGCAACAATTAAAGATTTGAATAATGATCAGATTACATACCCTTAAGCATGGCCCTAATGAGAGCAGCGGTGGCCCAGTGGTGGCGGCCCCGACTTACGAACAGTAAGTCGTGGGTTCGAACCCAGACAGGCGCATTACTTTGTGTAATTTATTTCATCACCACTGCTTTCAAAAACGGTGAAGGAAAACATTGTGAGGAAACCGGCATGTCCTAGAACCAAAAACATTCGAAGACATGTGACATCTACCAATTCGCACTGGGTCCGCGTCGTGAATTGTAGCCCATTCCCTCTCATAAAGAGGAGGCCGGTGTCCCAGCAGTGGGAAGATTAATAGGCTGATGATGATGAAGCATGGCCCTAAGGCTCAAAACCCTCCAGAACAAGTTACAACAATATTAATTAATTTAGTTCAAGACATTACGAAATTCTTCCAGTCTCTACAAAAATGTTTTAAAGAAAACACGGCCAAAGCTAAAAGCATAAATTAATCCCGAAATATCTGTTACGCAAATGTTTGTATACTTGGGTTGTTTGTCTTTTAGACGCAGTAATTTGTTAGGAAGACAATCAAAGCACGTATTGGATATCGCGTCGTTCAGTCCGACAATATTTTTTCTTCAAAATATTTTGGGCATTTGGACAAGGCACTATTATATTGGGATTCGCATTGTGTGATTGACCCGCATGGCGATACCGGGTCCCACTAGAGACTGATAACGCAATAATGAGGGTCTGTTTCGCGGTCCACTGACTCTATGACGCGAGTTATAACTACTTCATTGTCCTCAAGGCTCCGACCCCAGCGTAATTTCGGGTGACGTTGAAAAGAATTCGTAAAATATTTCTTCGTTGTACACGTCACAACAAAGACATTTCTGTTAAAAGGGTGTGTCTTAGATTTATTCTGTAAGCTTTACCTTCGTCTTAATGGTTTAAAGTCCGGTGCACACCGCACAGTCGCATTGTGTGCAGTGGGATGTGAAGCGGCGCGAGAGGAACCGAGTTCCGCTGAATGTGAACATCGGGCACCTGCACTATGAAGTTTGTATTTGCATGTGTACCACACAAATTCAGTAGCCTCACTACTTGAAGAGTTGCTTGCTCATATACAATGCGCAAGCAACTCTTGCAATTTATCAAATCATTGTTGGTTTGTGAATTCAAAAATGGAATGGAACACCATTAGTGCTCATTTCTGGAGACGCGGCGCGTCGCGCGACGCGTTGTGCGTTTTTTTCCGTTTACGGAGAGGCAGTGCGTGCAGCGGTCCGCGTTATCACACGCTCAAACACAAACATAATGGCAAAGTACGATGTTGTTTACGGAGACACGGCGTGTAATGCGGCGCGTTGCCCGGGGCGTCGCACGCCGCTTTTTGTCATCATGTCACGTCATGACAGATGTCAAACAGCCATAAGCTTTTTGTGTTCTTCTTCTCGCGAGTAAATAAAAATACCAGTCTATTTCGCATAAGTTTATTGAATAAATACTTCTGTCAGTGCAACTTACGAATAACATTGATAACTAGTGTTTATGTGTTTATGCCCGCCGCGTTACCCGCTGCGGTGGACGCCGCGTGCACCGCCGCGACCTACGCTGCTTCTCAAGCCAACGCGCTAAACGCTTCTCCGTAAACGCTCTCATACATTGCCATATGTTTAAATTTTAAGCGGCCTGCGCCGCCCGAAGCGACGCGCGCCGCGCCGCGTCAACGTAAATGAGCCCTTAGAGTATTAAAGCAATCCTCTTCGCAAAGCTCCATCGACAAAGTAACGCGAAAAATGGCGCTGAAATAGAACCGGAACACCAATTAGACTTCACTGCATTTGTTTTTCTTTTTCATTTAAAACTAGTTATACTCGCTGTTAATGCATAAACTTCGTATAATATACATGGGGCCTTAAGGCTTATTGTTAGTTCATATGTAAACGAAACGAACTTACTTAAGAATTCATTCTTTACACTTTTGGTTGAATATGCTGTCGTGTAGGTACCTTTTTTGTTGTTTTTTTTTTTTCGGATGGGAAATCATCAAATGACTCCTCCCGCTCTGGGCGGAGCAGGAGGGAGTGTCAGACTTTTACTGACTAAAACCCATCCATGTTCCTTATTCGCACTTTGTGTTCCGGGGCCACGGTATCTCTTTCGAACAGTCCCGCATCCCCGGACAGTCCCGCATCCCCGGACAGTCCCGCAGCCGCAGATCTTTCGTGTACATGCCACCACATTTATATAATTATGAACTTTATAAGGTCACATTTTGCTTGACGATATTTTTTCAAATATAAATACCTACTTGTGAATTTGATTCACTGTCCTGTTACTTACTCTGATTTGAATCTAAAAACTGAAAGGAGAGGCCGTCCTGCTCTTACAAAGAAGCAAAGAACTAGTAAATAAAGTCGTTGGTTTGTATTCATCGAGTAATTTGGTTATCTATCGAACTATTTTTGCGGCAGTGCCTTTGTGTTTTACTGAGGTAGAACGCCATTAGGGCCTACCCCATGGCATATCCCCTAATAGCATGAGTATACATATATTGACAAGTTATATTATACTTGTATGTATTGTACGTATATATTTAACTACGAGTTTCATGCACGTAGAACTTTAGCGAGAAATCGTAATTTATGTACGAAATGTGGTTCTGATATAACTTTTCATTCGGTAGTTATTTATTAACGTTCGGATTCAGCGAGCTATCCCGCTTTTAGTTCAGCCGGTCTGTATTTTGTATCATTACAGCTTTGTAACTGATATTATTGGAGCCTTTTGAGAGCGACATTTATATGCTTGAGTCTGGTTATTTTAGTATCACGGTGGTCCTCTGAAGAGTTGTGAGTTGTTTAATATTGATCTAGCCGTTGCCCGTGACTTCATCTGTGTGTATTTGCATTTAGTCACTTTTTATACAAATATCCAATATGAAAATAGTCAATCAAAATCAAAGCATTTTTTTCAAGTAGGCCAGTTACAGGCATTTTTGAATGTCGAAACAAAGATGAAAATTAAATGTAGCTATAGTCCCAGTTACAAGACATAAAAACTGTGAAAGAACTGCAGTTGCCCATTTCTTAGCGTAGATCTCTATGGAGAAGAACGGACAAGAAACTCCATGGAGACTCTTCTAAATCAGAATATTTTTACAAAACTTTGGTTCATCATTGCAGTCCTAATCTTGCTCCAGGTGCAGGTCAGGAACCTGTCATTTCATAGCAATCCATACGGTAGGTGTGAAAAGGTAACAAAGATACATATTTAACTTTGTATTACTATTATTAGATGGATTTTTGAAAATATAAAGCCATGGAAATTATAAAGTTTTTTGTTTTAATACTACAAAAAATATGCTTTCTTCACACTATTCAGTAATAGTTAAACCAATTTATTGTACTCCCACAAAATTCTTACGTAACATCTTCTAAATTAACTCACTCGGCAAATTGTTTTACACACTTGTCGACCCTCGTCAGCCAACAATAAACTGTATCTACTCGTAAGTTTCATTTCGTATCGACACAGTTCCAATCGGATGACCTCGAATCAATACATCACGCAAAATTGCTTCCCTGACGATTACCTGCCTAAATTGAATTGATTTCGTAATTCGTATTACCGGATATACCCGTATACGGAATGTATTATTGTTCCTGATTTACGAGGATAAAGGGATATGCCAGTGATTCTCACGTACATATTTCGATGTTCATATTTGTATACGCAAAATCAATATACTCATTATTTGACATTCCTTTTGTTTGCCTCCTTCAATGATCTTGTATGAAATAAAAATGAAACGTTTTAATTTTTCGTAAATGATCTGCAGGTGATATTATTCGTTTTAAAACACAAGAATACACAATGAAATATTGATCAGCAACAACGAATAATATCACAGACACGTGGGATGCACTAAAACCCAAGCGTAGCTGTCTGCTACGACAGCGTAGCGGTTCGCTACGGCGTAGCAAAATGCGATATGTTGGTACTTCTTCTTTTAGAATAATATAATATGTATAGTATCGATAGTACTTACCTCAAAGACCATCTTAACATAATTTTAATATAATATTATGATCAGCTTTGTCAGTCCATCGCCCTCGGCGAGATAGGAGGCTCATCAAAGTCAATCCAATGATTGAGCTCAATTACAAAGGCTAATTTAACCATATCAAATTACGAGGTTAACTTTGATAAGTCCTGTTAGGGCTTTTTGTGAATGCTTTAAATCGTCTTAATTGTTCAATACTTTTAGGAGAAATCCACACAACGAATGTATGAGAAAATTAATGGTGTTATAGTCAGTTTAATTGTAAACCAGAAGCCGCTTAATACCGAGTGCAGATTGTAAATATTACACGGTATTTAAAGCAGAATAGTAAATATCAAGCTTCCATTTGGATGTTATGATAAATGCGATTCGAGCGCTGCACAAAGAGGTCTTTATGTTTAAATTCGCGTGTGGTTTGGCCTGAGTCGGTTAATCTGGTGCGGCTTAGTGCCTGTACTCGCTGTGACTCACTATAAATTATTGTCTTTGTGCCTCACTTGTATGAGAGAGAATAAACTTACTACTTTCGCCTTTTGTGAGCCCCTCGGAGCTCGAGTGGCTAATAATACCACTATTTTAGTGCGCTCGTTTGGAGAACTACAGCGTTTTGGGATGGTGTACAGTGTACCTACTGTTTGCTCGTGCAAGTGCTTGTAATGTTACAGAAATAAAAAATCGAATAGAATATAATAATATTGTGTATTTTAGCAGAAATTTTGTCAAAATTTTGGATGTTGAAGTGGTAATCATAATTTTTTTTTTCAGCTAAATAGGTAACAAAAGTAATAGTATTTAGTGTACTTTCCGGAAAGTTTTTCTTTGTTAGCCCACTAAGCGTATAAGTTGAAAGTCAATAAAGGATAAGTAGAAAAGCCGTAAAATCTATCTTTATCTTGCGAACAAAGGCACAAGTGGGTCGCCACTAGCTAGTTACAAACAGTTAACTTGAGGAGTTTAACGTGATCTAATATTTACCACCTTAGACTCATAAGAGCGAATGGCAGAAGTTCGCAATGTTATCATGATTAATTCATGTAGTAAAGCCTCACCAAGTCACTTGCGTCGGACGGTTTAAGTGTTTGAATTGTTCGTAAAGTAAGACTAACAGAGAATGATGTACGATCTGGTTGAGACTCCAAATTCGTCAAGACTAAAGTACACGCCACTTAGGAAATATGAGAAGGCCATAACTCCAGAAAATGAAGGACGGACGGATCAGAACGACCTCCCGCCTCGGAAACGTAATGGAATTGACAAGGGTTCCTCAAAATGATGGAAGAAATTCTGAGGGTTGCTCTGAAGAGGTGCGTTTTATGAGTTCCCACTGAAGATATGTATCAGTCGCTGCTCACATCGAAATCTGCAATGTTTATATCCATCAAAATGAGCTACGAGACGAGCGATCACAATCGCTTCGAATCTCGCTCCTTAGTAATCTTTACGACTCATCTCACTGTGCTTGTTCAACATTTTAGGGACGTGACACTTACTTAACTCCCGTGAACACCTATAAAATGGACTATACATACACATTTATTATAGGCACGTATTGTACCAGGCAACAACGCCGTTCTAAAGTTAAAAGGGGTGCAGCTATAAACGTCACTTCCAGCTGACAGGTGATTCCCGTGTTCTGTAATTGTTAGAAACGAAGATGTTACTGCCCATCCCTAGTCACCTTCCGTGACCACTTTGAAACCACAACAGCTTCAAGTAACTCCATTTCATTAAAACTTAACTCGAAACAGTAAACAGATTTCCAGTAGTTTGTAAACGTCACTGCAAAATAAATACCTACTTATTGCAGTCCACGAAAAGTAAATATTTCGTTGTGTTCAACCCGTTAATCCCATAGCCGTAGTTTGTGTCTACGCCTAAGGGAAGGAATAAATGAGCCCATTGTCCCAGGCCGAGCCCAACCCATTTAAAGATAGACAATACCCATTGTCGTACAGTCAAATAATCCTAAATTTGTTGGGATGTCTTTCTTCGCTTCAAAGTTTCCAGACAAACCGAGCAATGAACAATTCAACGCACATCCTTACGAGTTTATGATTTCGTGATTGATGGTCCTAATATTAATGAAGAATTAAGATTAAAGATGGCGTAGTGTACCTATTCTTAAATTGAATGCCTGAATAAAAGTGTTCATCAGATATTACCTGAAACGACATATCAAAAAGTGACATAAAAAGTGTGAATTGTGTGAGATCGTTGTGACACTATGAACTAACACGTAAAGACGATTTTATAGCGCAGCTGAAACTGCGCTCGTAAACTTGAAAAGACGCGCACTACACGACGCCTAAGTGAATGTTCGGGGGTCAAATCTCGCTCAAAGTACTTAACTTTAACTTCCAGTTAATAACTTGAGCGCTGTTTGATCTGAATTTCAGATGAGTTGTATTAAAAATTCGTTTCGGCGACAAAGAAAAAATACACAACAAATAGCTAGGAAGAAAGTTTTACGTGCGTCTTCAAGCCGACGACGTTCTCATTTCTGAAAGTAAGCAGCAGATTGGACGTCAACTTTTCTCTTTTTCCTCTCGTGACAGACAGTAGGTATACACAAAGAACTCGCATCTTTCGATGAACAGAACTTTACCCATCTACCTTGGGGCTTCAATATTAAAATTTTACTTACGTTGGTAAAGCTAGTACGGGAGTACTCGTAGTTCCGAAGCAAATATGTTTCTATAGCTGCTTCGTATTTGTTTCACAATGTGTTCACTTTATCTGAAATAGATGAATCCGCCTAATGTAATTGGACTGGATGTTGCACCGATCTGAAAGGAGATATACTACCTTACTATGCGCTGTTAATTGATTACCTCGCCCGTAGTTATTTGTGGAGCTCGGAGCATAAATGTATGTACTTACCAGCATACCTATGTACACTGATGTTCAGTAAACTGAACGTAAGCAATAAGCATCAGTGAACTGCGTAGGTACAGTAATAAGATAAAATTACACCCTTCACTGAATTGCCAATAAAACGGAGATGAAATGTACTAGTGATGTTCATTTTGCGACAATTTGATCACGGGCGGTCATTTACCATAATGGATTGCGCCAATTTTCAACACTGTTAAATTTTAATGGTAGTTTTATTGCTCGAATTTGTGCAATTACATTCATTTCGTATTAATGACAGTTTGTGTACCTAGGTATTTGTAGTGTTGAAAAAAGGTTTGGAACAAAATTACCAATGAATTTACAGCAGCTCGCGGCAATTTACTTCGACGTCATGTCCAGAAGATTCACTCGCGGCTATGCGTTGCAGCCACCGGCGGTGCTGAATAGTTTGCACCCGTCGCCGTCATAGATTTAAAATGAGTGTCTCATTGAAATGGAATGTTTTAAAGATTGATTTTATATAGAGTTTGTATGAGATGATTTTACTTTCAAAGTTTAGAACTATCTAACGTCTGTAATCATCTTGGTACATACAAGATCTTCTCTATAGAAACAGTCTATTGTAAAGTCTTTTAAATAAAAGTTTCTTTAGACGAAGACAACAACAGCCTGATAAAACTAACAAGTTTGCTGAGACATAACAAAAATCCGAACAGCTTCCTTTGAAACAGGTAAATGTAACATCAGAAACTATAAACTTGACAATAATACCTCTCTTAGGATTAAACTTCATCGAGGCTGGCAGACGACAATTTATTGACAAGTGAATTTTGCGGCAAGTGGAGATGCAAAGACTCGGCGGGGCGGCGCGAGATCTCGAGGCACCTCGCAGCGAAGCGCGCGTGCGGCGGCATAAGCCCGAGGCGCACCGCGCGCCACACATCGCCACTCGCTGGCACTCGACACGATGTCTACGTGACCGCGCAGACAGCTGTACTAATCTCGTTGCCGACATGTGTAAGAGCCGCGCTAAATACGGTTATATTCCCGAATGCGACCTACATTTTGTAAAACATTGATTTTTCTTGTACCTCACAGCGACACTGCTTATTGAAACATAAAATCTCATTCCAGTGTTTACTGACATATGAGGTCTCTAATATTATACGAAAGTTACTCGACCGTTTTATTTCTAACAACCAAAGTATAAGCTCAAATACAAAATTTGTAAAAGGCCGGCCAGAAAGCAATTTTTTTGGTAAACGAATTTCGCTCCTGGTCACGTTCGAAAACACACTAATGCACGAGTTCAACTTTTAGTGCCCCTTTATCGATGACAAAAAGACAAGTCAAAGTGCGAAATAAATGGTGTAGGAATGTCTGGTGTTTTTGTATTTAAACTTCGTCACTGAATCCAGAACTATGTTTTGTATAGACAAGTTTAAGATATCAAACTCAAACTCAAACTCAAAGCATTTATTTCAATTAGACCATTACGGCACTTTTGAATGTCAAAAATACAAAAAAGAAAATCAAAGCTACAGTCCCAGTCACAAGGCATAATAACTTGAGAAAGTACTGTAGTTGCCCATTCCCTAGCGTAGATCTCTATGGAGAAGAACGGGCAAGAAACTCCATGGACACTCTTTTAAAAACAAAATATTGTTACAAAATCTTGGTTACATCTTTAATTTTGAGATTATACATATATGTGAGAACGATGTAGAAAGACGTGCACACTAAGAGCGTCCAGAGTAAAAGATTAGATCAACAGTTTACGAATAAAGTAATTAAAATGAACCTTGGCAGCTAAGAGATGACCAGTCCCAACTGACAGCGCCCGTTCACGAACATGACGCATGTACCGGCGCCATTCAACTCAACCATATTGAAGGGAACTAAATGACCCGACACACCCGCCACCATCAGCGAGACATTTAAGTGAGCATGACATTCTCTCAGCCACCAAGGCATATTCAAGCCAATGAAATATAAATAAATGTAAATGGTGGCTGAACAGTACAAAGTACTCACACATGTGCTATGCAATTATATAATACTAAGAACTGGAATCTATATAATGCAAGTATATTTTTACAATCTTCTGCAGCTTCCACAAAACATTAACATGGGAATCAATTCTTCATCTTCTTCTTTACGTGTCGATGGACTCAAATAATGCCCGACCCAAACAATCAATTAATTTGCCCCCCCCCCCCCCTATGGTTGTGGAGCAGGACCAGCATTTAGCCAAGCATTTTTATCATCAATGTAATCCCCCAACTTATAATATGCTTGCCTACATAGTGTGCGTTTTATACAAGATTTAAATTTCGTCTCGTTCAGTTGAAGAATGTGGGGAGGTATTTTATTGTAACATTTCAAACAGTACCCCATGAAAGATGAATCTACTTTAGCAAGCCTGAAACCTGGCTGAACTAGTTGGTCCCTATTTCTAGTGTTATAGTGGTGTCTGTCACCTCTTCTACTGAATAAATGCCGATTTTTCCTAACGTACATGATGTTTTCATAGATGTATTGACAAGGTACTGTCATGATATTAATTTCCTTAAACAGTTCTCTTAGAGAATCGCGTCTACGTAATTCATAAATGGCTCTGTTCATATGTGAGATATGATTAGTTTCCTTTAATAATAGAACTTGTTTTACCGCAAGACGCAGTAAATGTTTTATTCCAAGCGTAATAAAATATTTGTGCAGAAGCCGGAGCATTTATTGAGTTCAGACCTTTCGCAAGTCAGGCGCGGCTTCCGGGTGATGAATGATAAATATACAATCATATTCCGTATGAAGGATTGAGCCCTTATTTGTGTTGACGAGCTGCTAATATAAAATGTACATATTTCTCGACATCGTGTTCCGTATCGTGAATATGTGTAGGTAACTAGGTACATATGACCTTCATTCATTTGTCTTCTCTGCCGCTCCTTGTAATCAGTCTTGAAATAATTCCACGGATCAAACTGTCACCGTACCAAAGAAGCAATATTTACCTTGTTAACTAAAGTTTCGACAGTTAGTTGAAGTAATGGCGTGCCAAGTTTAAGTAAACCAGCTAGAATGAATTAGGTTACTTTGTACTAATAGTCATTACGACTTGAACAAGTCTTATGGATATGAGGGAAAACTTGTAATTTGTTTTGATGCCCAAGATGTATCATAATATTATGTAGGGCAGAAAGTATAAACTAAATTAGTATTCTTTATTAGTGTTGTGTTTTCTAATATAGACAGTTACTTTTTGTTGTACGTCTGTTCTGATTTAATTTCATTTTCATTAGTGCTGATCACCTGATGGTTACTTTATTTATTTAACAAATAACTACAGCCTATGTTGCAAAATAAAAAGGTTTACCTGTGCAGTCAGACCATATATAAGATTAACCGCTCCAAATGCGATGGATGTTTGCTGTATTTTTCGTGACACAGCAACACCACGTTCGATGAACCACACTCCTTAAATGGCGCTTGATTCGATCGCACACTTTACGATCTACCGGTACCCGCACCTGAACGAACAATGTCATTTCATTTCTATGACAATATAAAATATGCGATGACTGAACAAAAATCGTGTTACATTGTCTCCAGGATTTATAGCATAAGGACTGAGGTGTTCTCTTTTTATATTAGAATGTCTTGAACTCACGGGTCGCACGCAATCTGATTTTAAGTAACAAAAAGTATTTTTACTTGGTTCCCACAAATTCGGAGCTTAATGTTTCGTGGGCGTCCTAGGAGGCGACTTAAAGATTTTATCGCTTCGGTGGGCAACAAAATTTGGGAACTGATAAAATAAAATTGCCTGATTGCTCTAGTTAAGCAAGTACGCCTGCCAAACATGGCGGCTACTGATTTATTATAGGGTTGGATTTTAATTAGGTTTTTCAGTACAATTTTAGAGATTTTTTGAATACCATGTTTTACTAAAAACACGTGTCGTTGAATTTGACAATATAAAAAGAGATTACATGTAGTACCTGAACTCTGGTTTTCCCTTTGATAACAAAAAAAAAGTCATACAACTAAACACATCATAAGAGACACAAAGGCATTTTTAATTAAGCGAATAGTTCTAGTTCTTTATCAGAATTAAAAGTCCTGTATATCCGATTCAAAGGGCTTCCTTACAATTGATGGCTTTGTGCAATCACCACAAATGATTTTCAGAGAAGGAATTTTATCATCGAGCGAGAAAAAAGTGTTTTAATATTAATATGAGGGGCGAGGGGAATTTAATATTTGACGTAGGACAAGAATACTGGAGGGAATTTTGTGTGTATTATGAATTGTGTTGTGGTGCATAAGGAGAGGGGTAAGCGTTAGCAATTCTATAGGATCACCAAGATAACAAGTCGATAATTATGGTGGTACATTTACTTAGTAGTCGGCAACTTGCTTGTACGCATAGGACCAGCATTTTTGATACAATGTCCTGGTTTCCGTAACTATATTCAGAACAAAATACAATATTTATACGAGTACTTTTGCGCTCCACAGTAAAGACAATAAATATAGAAGTTGTAAGTTGTTGGAGAGCGTTATTGTAGCTCTCAACACAACAGGTGAGGCTATTCTTTACTCAAGTATCTACTCACCGTAAGTAACCTTTTACGTGGCCACCATTCGTTCTTATTACAACTCGCCATACGTTTGCCCGTCCGCGAGAACTTTAAAATTCTATACGTACCTATATGTGGAGTTTGAAAACGAAACACAACTTTGTTGATGTGAGCCAGAGAGAATGTGTCGAGAAGTTGGCGAGTGCTCGGTTTACAACGTAAGATATCATATTAATTTCACGTTTTCAACTTTGTTAGGAATGTAAACAGTACTGTTGCCCGAAGACTCCGACAACAAACCATTAGAGTGCTCGTTTCTCATCGCAAAGTGCGGAGGACATTAACTGGTGAGTGTCAGTTCGTTGGTAGCTTGGTGCGTCTCCACCGAATCGCTCGCTCTCTAATTTACGTGCCAACTTCGGTAGCACGTGTGTTCTATTGATTTGGTCTACTCGACCCGAGTCTGGTAAGTGCGTAGCTTTTTGATAGTCATCCAATTTGGACGTGATCTAGAGAATGATATGCTTGAAGTATATTCTACGTTATCCTTAGTATAGCTTTGTTTTATCAAAAAGCTATAAAGTTGATCAAACAGTTTTGCTTTAATGTGTCCTTATATTTTATGTGTACAAAGCTGCACTACTTCACCTCATTTTGTTGAAGTATCCGTTTATGTCATGAAGTCCTCGGAAAGATAGTTGGTTCGCGTCGTTTCAAGAACACTGAGTGGATGACATATTTTGGTAAGAGAAGGTATGCTAGCAGTTCTATGAATACGTATATTGTTTCATGTTGGTAAATTATTTTAGCAAACAGGGTCAAATGTCCAACATAAAGTTTAAAAATAGAGCTCTGTAGGTATTTCGTTGGAAATACCTACATAGCTCTATTTTTAAACTTTATTTTGGACATAGACTTAAAAAGGACCTGTCGGTCGGGACTTATCAATTAGTCATCGTGGCGTTAAACTCTACTAACGCTATAATTTTGTTTATAAGTATGGCAGACCACTCAATGATGTACCACATCATTGGTTGAGTGGTCACAAGCACGGGCGCAGAGCATGAGGTCCTGGGTTCGAGTCCCGGGTCTGGCCAATTTTTATTTGGTTTTTTCATCAGAAATTCCTCAGTACCAGCCACGGAGCCTGGATTTGAGCCCGGTTGATAGCAATGGGCTTGCCCACCACTACATGGAATAAAAAAAAACCGGCCAAGAGCAAGTCGGACTCGCACACCGAGGGTTCCGCACAAACTTTATTGAATGAAAGGTAAATTGCGGTTTACGATTTATGACGTAAAAAAAACTACTTACTAGATCTCATTCAAACCAATTTTCGGTGGAAGTTTACATGGTAATGTACATCAAATATTTTTTTTAGTTTTATCATTCTCTTATTTTAGAAGTTACAGGGGGAGGGGGACACATTTAACCACTTTGGAAGTGTCTCTCGCGCAAACTATTCAGTTTAGAAAAAAATGATTCTAGAAACCTCAATATCATTTTTGAAGACCTATACAAAGATACCCTAACGTATGGGGTTGAAGAAAAAAAAAAAATGAGTTTCAGTTCTATGTATTTTTTTGCCCCCCAAAATTTATTGATTTATTTTCTATTTTTGTGTGAAAATCTTAACGCGGTTCACAGAATACATCTACTTACCAAGTTTCAACAGCATAGTTCTTATAGTTTCGGAAAAAAGTGGCCGTGACATACGGACGGACAGACAGACATGACGAATCCATGAGGATTCCGTTTTTTGCCATTTGGCTACGGTACCCTAACAACTGGCGAAATGTGTGTACTATTAGGTACATCTCTGGCTAACCCTTCGGGGATAACAGGCGTGATGTTATGTTATGGATGATCAGAATTTCAATAGAGTGACTATGTGGTGCAGATAGACTAGATTTGGTTGTCACGTTGCGCGCGACTAAAATCAAACAACCGTAAATCGTTGTCACTGAAAACACTCTAGATTTGTATTTGTACGATACACTAAAACTATAAATGAAATTACATGGTTATCTGAATAGCTTTTACATTACCGTTGATAAATATTATTGAAACATAAAGGGTGTAAAACACCTCTTACTTGTTCTCCCCGTGATTGTGAGAATTTTTTTGTTCTACACCATACCTGGGAACCTTATAATTACGGAGATATTGGGGGTCAAAGTTCCAACTTTTTGACAAGTTTTTTTTTGTAATACAAGTTTTTAATGTAGGATTTTTACGTTAAACACCTCCACGACCCCTGTACTATTCAATCCATTCATCAGCACAATGTTTTGAGTGCGTTACATTGAATTCTACCACAAAACATGATTTTTCATCCCAAAAAAAGTCGTTTCCCAGCAATAATTTTTGCGTAAAGTTACTTAGTTTGATGTACAGAATGCTTGGTTGACGGCTTCGTGATGAGGTCTTTTACACCCTGTATATTATTTTATTACAACAAACTAATACGATACAGCAGCGGTGGCCCAGTGGTGGCGGCCCCGACTTACGAACAGTAAGTCGTGGGTTCGAACCCAGGCAGGCGCATTACTTTGTGTAATTTATTTCATCACCACTGCTCTTAAAACGGTGAAGGAAAACATCGTGAGGAAACCGGCATGTCCTAGAACCAAAAATTCGAAGACTTGTGACATCTACCAATCCGCACTGGGCCCGCGTGGTGGATTATAGCCCAATCCCTCTCATAGATAGGAGGCCTGTGTCCCAGCAGTGGGAACATCAAGGCTGATGATGATGATGATGATACGGTACGGGTAAGTACGGCAGACAGGCGATTTGTGAGTTGTGGAGGTCAGATAGGCAGTCGCTCCATGTAAAATACTGGTATTCAGTTGCATCCGGACAGACTAAAAGCCGACCCCAACATAGTTGGGAAAAGGCTAGGCAGATGATGAATTTTTATTTCAAGCAACGAATGAAAAACATACAATTTTAACGAGAAAACATTTCAACTTGGCGTTTTTTTTGTAATACCCCTCTTAATAGTATACTTTTATAAAAGGTAGTATATTACAGTTCTAAACAGCATCACATTCTAATTAAATAACTGCTTTTTCCATTCAACATTATCGGCAAACTTATTGTCTTTTTGACCCCATCCAGTAAGTTAGGTGTCGTGCAGCCAATGAATTTCTAGAGCAGAAAAAGAGTAGATATCGGAGCGCCAGCATCCAATCAACATGGAGTACGTTTAGATGCGGACTTCGAAAATTAAATTGCTCGCCTGTGTGCATTTTTTAATTATTATGAGTAATTAGTTAAGTAGGTTGGTACTTAAATATAATTGAGAGTGCGTCTCAAGAGCTTTTGAAGATTTTGGTTATTGTTTAACGCGTCTCATTATAACTCACACATATGTGTGAGCTTACATCGTCCTTGAAAGTTAGCGAGAGGACAGAAATTATAAAAGTGATTTTAGGGAATTAACAAAAAAGATTGTCCTTTTAATATAAAATGTAGTTTTTGTTTAACCGTTAATTTGTTAAGCATAAATATAAAGTTTAACAAATGGACCATTAGCCTGCGCGTGTAACTTTGTCTGGAAAGTTTCGTTTATTAGAACAGGCAAACACTCAGTAATATAGCTGCAAAGTCCAAAAAACCTACATTGCCAGTATGCTGAGATAACCCAGAGCGTTTCAATTTGGCATAATCCTTGATGAGTACCACACACCCTGTAGCGTGCAAATATGTTTGCATTTTATTTGTAGGAAATTAAGATTCGCGGCGCACCGCCCCTAGTGCACCCCTCGTACGCCCCGCGTGCGCCCTGCAGCCGTTACCTCAACAACGCGGTGCAATTTCCATCCGCTGCAGATAAGCAAAGCAATATTTCACATTACATATGACGTTATTTCCCGAGATAAACTGTACAAGCTTCTGTACGTTTTGCAAATGGTCATTAACTATATTTACAGTTGTTTCGTTTCTGTGCTCGCGTCCTCGATAAACAGTAAAAGATGGTGATCTCTTTATATTTTGCAATACTACAGGAAACATATTTCTTGAATGGCGGAGAAAATAAATGTAGAAGTACAGAATTTGACATAAAGTTAACACTAGCCTCAAGAAATAGCGCTTCCATTAACAGCCGAGAGTGTCTCTATATCTACACACTATAAACTATTTCCTCGATAGAATGTCGTCAGCTTTCCCGCACGACCGCTGCTTTAACACAAAAGACAATCAGTTGCAGTTTTTTTTACGTGTCACAAGGAAATAAAAAAACTCAAAATGAATCATTGTCGTCTTGTCGCCTCACTTGAATTTAAGCGGAAAAGAATTTTGTGTTTTAGCAAACCGTCTTTGTTGTTATAAAAAACTGTTGATTTTTATACAAAAACTTATTAGACTTAAGGTTCTGTAAGCTTTCTGTAAGCTAAAAAATACTCAGCACCATTCTTTAGATAGCGTAATAAGCATGACGACAGTATCAAAAAATTGCAAATCTATTTAGTCCGTCAGTTAGAGTTTTGGAAATTAATGGACACGTATTTTTTGTTTTTGTAAATCAATGAATATTGACAAAGATAAAACGCATCAAAACTCGGGGGCTCGTGACGTCAGAACTAGCTAAAAATTATACCTAGGCGTGACGTATTGAGAATTTTAAAAGCGTCATATTTTCGTCAATTTTGATTTACGTAACAAAAGAAAAAACACGGGTCAAATATTTTCTGTTATTCTAACTGACGGACTAATTAGTTTTTTTTTGTCGTTCGCCTATTCCATTCATAACATGTATTTACACTAGCTGTTGTCCGCGACCTTCGTCTGCGGGAAATTATTATTAAAATATTACTACTATGCTTGAATCGTATTTTGTTAAGAATTTCAAAGTATTTTTTTTTGGACGAAGCCCTTGGTTATAGTAAAGTAAGCATAACTTAAATCAGCTATCTGTCAGTAAAAGTCCCGTCAAAATCGGTTTAGCTGTTTCGGAGATTAGCCGGAATAAACAGACAGACAAATCGACAAACAAAATAAAAAAAGGATCTTTTGGTATATTATTTCATATGCATTCGGTAAAAAGCTGTTATTTTGAAAATACAAAGAGACATGAGACACTACAATTTTATTTTATTGGTGTAGAGAAATATAAAAGTGAGTGTATATAATTAAAGAGATTTTTAAATTAATATAATATTGGTACGAATACTAATTTAAACTAAATCAACTTCTGAGGTGATACAATGGAATTATTTAGATGGAAAGTTAATACAACCACCTTTTTACGCTCGAGTGGTGTTAAATCTGAGTATTGAATTCAGGGTTACGTGATCTCTTTGAAATGGTGAAAGTTACCATAGGAAGGATCAACGCATATTTTGCCGATACTTATAAATAAGAAAAACGGTCTAAAATAGTAGACAGATAACTTCAGGGAAGCGACTTCGAAAGATAGTCATGAATAAACAATTTATGAAGTGTGAACGTTACTCTACGTGCTCGTATTTTATAGTATACGTCTCATCGATCACTATTAATTTAATTTAGGCCCTTTCTACGTGAAATTTAGGCCCTATTTCGAGTATACAAAAAATATATGAGCTACGCACCTGTATCGAAACCGACCACTCGTTAAAAAGATAAACAGCCTTGCGGTTTTATCCCGAAATGTTAACAAACAACTACTGCGAGATGAGAATGAAAAAGAAAGAGATGAGATTTCGAAACAAGTTCTCAAGTTGGCCGTGATTAAAACAATTTAGGTAAAGTATAAGCCTTCGAATTCTATTAGGGAATTCAGGAGCAACTTCTAAGAAAAACCGCTCATACCTAGCCCAACTGGTTTTTGTTTAATAAAATAAACTGTGGGGTCGTCATTCTTCGTTATCTTATTATTATCAGTAGTTTTGTAATAAATTATAATGTCTGTGTTTAAATATACGAAACCAAATTAAACAAGTTTTGTATAATATTAAGTTTATATTAGAATTCAGGGTTGTAAAGTAAAATTAGGAATACTTACGTTTATTTAACGTGAAAACATAATGAAATGACGGGCAATCATAATTTCATTCTCGTAGATTATGTAATGATTTATTTAGACTTTAGCGAAATAGATTTAAGATACTAACTGATATTGTTAAGCATACAAAAACAGTAGTTTTAGTCGCACAAATATCGTGGCTCATGGGAATACTTAATACGCACAAACGTTATTTAAAACCATTACATGTCTCATTAAATGCGCATATTATGTGAACAGGCGAAGTTACCTATGTCATAGGTACCTCGACAGTGGCATTACTGTCCGAATGCAATTTGTAATATAAACCATAGTTTTTGGATTCGTAAATTTTTAACTGAATGGTAAAAAGCGATTTTAAAATTTGTATTTTGTTTTACATACATGTAACAACTTTGACCGAGTGGTAGCCAAGGTTAGCTCAAAGAAACCAGGTCCTAAAGCTCGTTGGGTTGACGACATCGTATCGTCAGAGTCGCAGGAAACTCCTGGATAAGGGACGCACAGAACCAGGAAGTGTGGCAGAAAAAAGGGGAGGCCTAAACCCAGCTGTGGGTGGTTCCGGCTGATATGCTGGTGATTATGACATGTAACAAAATATTTATTTATTTATTTAAACTTCATGTACTTTAGTGGTACATAGGCGGACTAGATCGATAATAAAACACCAGCATACATACGCTCTAACAAGACCGTTTATCTGTCTTTATCCGACTGAACCAGAAGGGGTTTCAAGTTTTTATTGTTTCTTTGTTATTTTTAAGTCTCGTTTGCACCTAAGCAGTCTCTAATTCCGGTGCTTAGTATAAAAAAAATCTAAAATGATTACTTATTAAGCCTTAAACTATTAGAAACTTCATAACTACACACATCAAAAGTATCTAGGGATCAACATATATTTTTGCAATAACTTTTCTCCTGATTGATATTAATTAAAATTTTCTTTAAGGATTCATCAAATAAAGTGTTTTCGTTTGTCACAGTAACGATAAACCAAGTCACCTTTGCATTAATAAAGAAATTTGCCATTTTTCTAATAAAGGGATTTTTGACATTTGAACCACTAACATTAAAGTTCGAAAAAAAGACTGAAATAACAGTTTTCTTTAAAATTTTATTGGGTAACTTAAACAATTAATAATCCGTGTTTCTACCGCGAACACTAACAACACAAGAACATCGGTTTGGCATACTCAAAATGAGTTCATCCAAATCACGCTGTGGAATGGCCGCCCATGTTCGTTGCAACAACAAAAAAAGGTCTTCTTGCGACTGGATACCCTCCATATTCGGCAGAGCTCTTCTCTGTAGCATATCCCATGCATGCTCAATCGGGTTCAAGTCTGGCGACTGAGCAGGCCAGGGCAGGACATTGATGTTAGCTGCGGCGAGAGTCTGTCTTACAACTCTTGCGGTGTGCGGTCGTGCATTATCATGCATTAACTGAAATAAGGGACCGATTTGCACTTGTAGAGGAACGATGACGTCTGATACAATCGTCTCAGCATAAATTTGAGCGTTGAGGTTGCCTCTGATCCAAATCAACTCAGTTCTTCCGCCGATCCAAATACCCGCCCATACCATGATGGTTCCACCACTATAAGGATGGACTTCCTGGCAGGATTTTAATCGCTGTTGGCGTCCAGGGGTTCTCCAGTGTCGTATACGTCTTGTATCCGGTCTCATACCAAAACGAGACTCATCAGAAAAGCACACGAAACGCCATTGTTCTTCTGCCCAATTTCTGTGTTCAAGAGCCCATTGATATCGAATCCTACGATTGTGCATTGCTATAGGTGGTACCCGTAGCGGTCTTCGGGAATGAAGGTTCACTTCATGCAAGCGGTTTCTGACTGTTTGGTCGCTAATTAAGTTCCCTGAAGAGTGATGAAGCCTCACGGCTAACATCATGGCGGTTATTGTTGGAGCTCTTCGAGTTAAGATTTGAATGTATCGGTCTTGTCTCCGTGTGGTGCAGCGATACCGTCCTCCATGGCGCTCAGCCACGGTACCAGTGCTTCGGTAACGTGTCCAAAGTCGACTGATAACACTCTGACTTGTATTCAGAGCTAAAGCTACAGTACGTTGCCGGGAACCAGCTTCTATCATTCCCACGGCTCTGAGCATTTCTTCCCTGCTTAAATGACGTCGCCGCTCCATAATAACGTTGGTTTTAATCAGTAGTAGGGAAACAGTAGCACTAATAATGTCTTCAATGCGTTGTATGTTTTTATAGGGAAAATATTGACAGCTTATTTTCATCTTTTACTCGAATTTGATTGAGAGTTCCTGATTCAAATTATGAAATGCACCAAAAAGGATCCATATAAATTTATAAAATCATAAATTTATTACAAAGCCACATCTCAATCTCAAGAAATCCGCATAAAAATGCTTGATCCCTAGACATTTTTGATGTGTGTATTTCAAATTATTTCTGAACTTACAGTATTGATAATTTACTGACCACCCATGTTGTAGTTTCTCATTTGTCCTAAATTTTTGTACGAACTAGGTACACTAACATTGGTGTCGATTCTGTTGTGCACAAATTAAACTTAATTTAGGCTATTGCTATCTTTTTCTCTCTAATAAAACGAGAAAGAGACGGACGTAATGTAGAACTGTAAA
Source organism: Xestia sexstrigata (assembly GCA_941918905.2). Lineage (NCBI taxonomy): Eukaryota > Metazoa > Arthropoda > Insecta > Lepidoptera > Noctuidae > Xestia > Xestia sexstrigata. Next base: position 10,078,427 of record OW799204.2, read on the forward strand.
ATTTAATTGGAACTAAAATTTCCATACAATTGATTGAACATGTCGACTGAAAACACGGTGAAGCGCAAGGCATAAACTAGTTTGACATCTCTAACTTAATTCATAGCTATAGTCGTCCTTTTCTCGCACTGCCTTTTAGTAAAAGATAGCAATAGCCTAAATTAAGTTTAGTTTGTGCACAACAGAATCGACACCATTGGCTATAATAACGAGGGTGGGCGCTGATACCCGTAACTACAAGATATTAAGTTATCTTAGCTTAGGTATTAGCTGCAACTCTAACATACCACTTTATTTTAAACCATATTTTTTACTTGAAGGTGAAAATAAACTATTTTATTTTATTAGTAAACTGAAAATATTCACGAAAATGACTCCTGCCTCATTCATTTCGGTAAGTAGGTACTACCAGCATATCGTTGAGTTTGTAATTGTTTTTAATTTGTTGAACATAACACATTTATAAAATTAAACAGTGCATGCAGAATTCGGATTAATGCTGCGTCAATTACACAAGAGCCGGCAGCGATACGAAATATGAAAAAATATTGGTTAATGGGGCGCAATCGCGAAGTATGAATTTGTTTCACTTCGCGATGTTAATACACGAACACATTACTGTGAAGCTGGCAGTCAAGTACAGCGAACACTTTTTATTTGTTGTTTTAATTGGATTCTTTATTTAATCTACTCTAAAAGGAGGAGTTCGTAGCTAACTGATAATCGATCTTCAAGGTTAAGCAGTGTTTGACTAGGTTGGTCCGTGGATGGCTGACCGTCCATGACATTTACAATAAGTCAGAGTCCCCAATAGTCTGAAACCAGTTTTACCATTAGATATCCATGGGATATCGTATTACTCAGTACTAACACAGTTGTGGAGGTCAGATCGACAGTCGCTCCTTGTAAAATACTGGTAATCAGCTGCATCTGGACTGGAAGCTGACCACATCATAGATGGGAAAAGGCTAATTAGATTATGTGTAATCCATAATTCTGTAATTACTTCGTTCACTATACCTACAGGGTTACCATATCTACAGGGTCACTATACCTACAGGGTCGCTATACGTACAGGGTCACTATACCTACAGGGTCACTATACCTACAGGGTCACTCACTGTAACTACAGGGTCACTAATACCTACAGGGTCACTTTACAGATTGGTCATGATGGTTGTGTCTCGTGTTGAGATACCGATAGCAATTTCACTGATGTGAAGTTTCGCCAGCTCATTTAACTTGACCCTTTATTCTTTTTTTAAACCTCCCCTCCAATACCTATGCAGTGATTGTTTTGGTGAATTTTCCAATAACTGTGTTGTTTTCAGTCAGTCACTAAATTGCATGTGTTCGTAGTTGCATGTTCACGATTCGGTATATCGCATCGGCGCTGTAATGCCGTCGGGTACCCACTCTAATTGGTGACTGTTGCGTTATTGTGTTTGTGTTCTAATTTAGTTAGACCCACAATGATCAGGAGATTCTAATTATATGTAAGTATACACGCCATCCCGCCTAAAATTCCCGAAGGGTTAGTAGAGTAGAGTAGGGACTTCATTTTCCGCACTTAGACTCTCATTCGGTCCGTTGTGCGTAGGTGTCCTGGCTAAGTTAGCCAACCTAGCTCCGCCCAGAAATACAGAACTTTCCTGGGAGCTTCACAGGCTTCGCGGAGCGACCTCACCGATCCGAGGATTTGTTTGCGTTGGTTAGCTACGGCCTCGCATTCCAGGATGACGTGGGCGGTTGATTCTTCGGCGTCAAAGCAGCCCCTGCAGAGTGGGTTGTCCGTGGCGCCTATGTTAAAGAGATGTTTGTTTAGGGGGCAATGACCTGTTATTGTCCCTATTATTATTCTGAGGTTATTTCTACGTAGGCTGAGCAGTCGTTTTGTTAATCGCGGATGTATACTTGGCCCCGCTATTTTTGACTGCCTGCAGTCTGTAGACCGTGTCCATTTATTGTAATCTAGTTCAGTTGATCTTTAGCGAATCCATGTACAGAATTGTGAGAAAAGTAAGGGAAGGAGTGTGTGAGAATATTCCCCAGGTGGGTCCCGGCAACGGGGAATCCCACACCGACTCGTCGGTCTGCTCCCACCGTAATCTGGGGGGGGGCACCAATCTGCCAACTAGCGCCGCGCCTTTTGCGCGGCTGGCCGCTTTAGCGCCAACAGCTCCGGCTGCGACCAACACGACAATGGCTGTGACTTCTGCGCCTACCGACTCTAAGACGGCTGCGACTCCTGCGCCGACTACTCTGACGACTGTTACACCTTCCACGAGGGCCTGGCAACAGAGCATCGTTCGAAACAGTGTAACGAATAATCCTGACAACGACAATGACAAAGCTAGACTCTCCAGCCTTAGCAGCGAACTCCGCGCGCTGGCACTCCAGCGCGAGAAGATCGAGGCAAGGCTGAAAGACATAAACTCTCTCGGGACGGGAAAGGAAGCGGAATCTGGTGGTTCTGGTTTCATCTCTGTGGACGAAGTACGCATGCTGAAAACAAAGCGCGGAAAGATCCGGAACAGAGAGAGAGAACTCAACAACCGTTTGCGCAAAATCCGCGAAGGCAGTAGCCATCGCGCAGCACAAACGGTTAGTTGTAAGGGAGTACGCGACCGGCTACAGACACGCGAAGGGGAAACCCAGCGCGAAAAGCAGTCGGACGCGGAAACGTGCGGGCAGGGAACAGTACGCGAAGGGGAAACCCAGCGCGAGAAGTCACTGCCCGCACCAGGACCATCCGGAGGAAACGACCGGAACCGCGACGAGAAGACCGAAAACCGACACCGAACTAGACAGAAGCGAGGCAAGCGGTCTGGGTTCCTGCGCCGGGTGTCCCTGGCACAAAACGCTGTGCCAAGCTCCTCAGAACCGCAACCCGGTACAAGTGGCCAGGGAGCGGCGAAGAGGGAGCGCCCGGACGACACGGCCTCGCCGAGTACGCTCCAGGGGGACGCCAAGCGTGTTAGAACCCAGGCCGCTCAAGGGGAGCAGAGAACGCAAGCCACAAAGGATATCCCTGCGCGACTCGCAGTAGCGATCTGCCTCTCGCCTTCAACCCGAGACATGACGACTGACGAGGGCGAGCACATCAAACTCAGCCTTGAAGACCTGATTGTCGACACGTGTCGAACCGACCCCTCCAGAGTCCCGGCCTTCTGCGGTTACCCAAGGGTAGCGGATGGCACGGTGCACATGTGGTGCGAGGACGACAACGCCCTGACTTGGCTGACCCAGAACGTGCCTAAGATAAGACTGCCGAACACCGACACGACACTGACAGTCATGAGACAATCCGACGTACCGACCCGGGTTCGAGCAGCGCTCTTCGTACCCAGGTACAATGGGGACATAGCGCTGCTCCAGACGGTTCTGACCTGCCAGAACCCCTGGTACGCCATCGGTAGGTGGTCCCTGTACAGGGCGACATCGGTCGGTGGGGATAACTACGGGACTTATCTGACCCTGGATATCCCACCGGACGAGGTCGAAAAGGTCTTGGGGAGGGAGCGACGGATATCGTACCTACTTGGGTCGATATACGTGCGCTTCTTCCCCAACACCCTACCCTCCGACACCCAACCCTTCGACACCCAGACTGACAATGACTCTGAACGGACGAAACCGGCACCGACTGAACTCGACCTGACAATGACGCAACTGGAGGAGGAGATGGCCAGAACAGCGATGGCTGATGCCGACGCTGTGAGGATGCCATCCTCACCACCAGGATGGACGGAGCAGATGTTTTCATCTTCACCGACACCTAGCGAAGAAGAAGCCTAATTCCACCTCACCGTCGCCCACATCCCGTCCCCTTAATATCATCCAGACCAACCTCCAGCATAGCCAGACGGCTACCGCTTGCCTGCGCAGGGCACTGGAGATGGAACCTCGAACCATTGCACTCATCCAGGAGCCTTGGATCCGTAATAACAGAATATGCGGCCTTGGTAACATTGGAGGTAAGCTGATCCTCGACACACAAGGCACAGATAAACCACGAACCTGTGCCTATATACCCAAAAATGTACCCACCACCACACTCACGCAATTATGTTCCAGAGATGTAACAGCCGTCAGGCTCAAAACCGACGGCGATGCACCCGATATCGTCCTGGCCTCGGTATACATGCCAGGCGAGGATGAAGACTGCCCACCAAAAGAAATGGCCGACCTGGTAAGGTATTGTGAAGACGCCAACCTGGACCTGGTCATCTGCACGGACTCGAACGCCCATCACCCGCTTTGGGGTTGCGCCAAAGCCAACAATAGAGGTGAGGTACTATGCACATATTTGTTCTCCACTAACCTTAACATCGCAAACCGCGGCTCGGAACCCACTTGGGTCACATCCCGCGGACAAACGATCATTGACCTAACGCTGTCTTCGGAAAGCGCGGCAAAACTTATCTCTGACTGGCACGTATCCAACGAGCCTTCCTGCTCGGACCATAGAAGGATTCGCTTCTCACTAGTAGCTAACCTAAAAAAACCTGATCCTAGACGCGACCCACGCCGCACCAATGTACCCGGCTACAAACGGCTGTTGGCCTCCCTATTAATGCAGCACCAAACGCCCCAAATTATAACAGACCCCAAACAACTTGAAGACACCGTGACAAAACTCTCAGAATTTATAATTGAAGCCTACCACGCCTGCTGCAAACTAAAAGACCCAAACACCAAGAGCAAGGGTAACTCCTGGTGGAATGCGGAACTTAGTAAGCTCAGGCATACCATGCGCAAACAATTCAACAGAGCCAAAAACTCCAGACTACCAGAAGACTGGGACTCATACAAGAAAACACAATACACCTTCAAAAAACAAGTCAGGAATGCCAGCAGGGCTGCCTGGCGGAAATTCTGCGAAGAAATTGAATCGAACAGCGAAGCCGCGCGTGTGAGAAAGATCCTATCTACCGATCAGGATCGCAAGTAAAGTCCTTTTGGAAACCCACTTCGCAGACTGCAATCTCTCCGAGGACAGAACCTGGGCAAGTGAGCCAACGCACACACCAAATGACCAAGACTGGGCCAGAGCCCGCACCATAGTAACTGCAGACAGAATAAAATGGGCAATAAAGACTATTAAACCATATAAATCCGCAGGCTTAGACGAAATTTTCCCCGCCCTGCTACAATGGGGAGTAGACGTCCTAACGCCGTGGCTGACCACCATCTACCGAGCCTGCATAGCACAGAAATACATACCACTTGCATGGCGAGAGGTGAAAGTTATTTTCATCCCTAAACCAGGCAAACCTGATTACACACAACCTAAGGCGTATAGACCAATAAGCCTAACATCTTTCCTACTGAAAACCCTCGAGAGACTCTGTGATCGACACATTCGGGACGGACCTCTTCGGGAGCGACCACTCCACAGACAACAACACGCGTATTCCTCAGGAAAATCAACAGAATCTGCGCTGCACAATGTGATCTCCAAGATCGAATGTGCAGTGGACCACAAATGCTCCTCCCTAGCCGTCTTCATTGACATAGAAGGCGCTTTTGACAAAACCATCTTCCATAGCATCAACGTAGCCCTCGAGGAACACGGTGTGGACTCGACCCTGCGAGGATGGATCACAAATATGCTCCGACTGAGAGCCGTACAAGTCACTGTAAACGACACCACTAGAGCCATAGTGGCGAAGGGCTGCCCCCAAGGTGGTGTCCTTTCGCCACTACTATGGAACCTCGTAGTAGACAGCCTCATCAAACGTCTCAACAGCAGAGGCTATTATACGGTGGGCTACGCTGATGATCTGACCATAATAATAAACGGCACAAACGAAAACACACTATGTAACCTTATGCGCCAAGCCCTAAGGATAGTAGAAGACTGGTGCAAGGAATACAGACTAGCAGTGAACCCTACCAAAACCGAACTCGTCCTCTTTACAAAGAAAAGGAAGCTGGCAACGTTACAACTACCAAGCTTATTTGGGACAACTCTAAGCCTATCGACTGAAACCAAATACCTGGGTATCTTTTTGGACAAACAGCTGAACTGGGCAAAACACACTGACTACATAATCACAAAAGCCAGTATAGCCCTATGGCAGTGTAAGAGACTCCTCGGGAGAAACTGGGGCATAAGCCCCAAAATCACCTACTGGCTATACACCGCAGTTATCCGACCAATCATTACATACGGCTCTTTAGTTTGGTGGCCTAGGACCAACCTAAGTACGACCCAAAAGGATCTCGAGAAACTACAAAGATTTGCCTGCGTAGCAATCACCGGCAGCATGAGAACTTCCCCCACTGCTGCCTTACAGGTGATGCTGGGGCTACCACCCCTACACCTCGTCGTAAGAGAGGAGGCGGCCATAGCGTCTTTCAGACTCGAAGTATCCGGCACCCTAAGCAAGGACTCCAGAATCAAACACACACGCATCAGAGCAGATTCAATCAAAGAACAGCCGATGATGGCATCACCTATCGACAGAATCCTGAAGACCCACTGTTTCCAAAAACACTACAACATAGAGCTCATAGAGGAGTTATGTGACTACTCAGGTACAAAAGAGCTAAGGATTTACACTGACGGATCAAAAACTGATGATGGGACAGGCGTCGGGGTGTTCTCCGACGACCTAAACATTAAGATTTCCAAACCACTTGGAATGCTCAACTCTGTTTACCAAGCAGAGTGTGTAGGTATTATCCAAGCGGCACATGCTATAGAGGCCAGGGAGGTTACAGATACCAATATTCGAATACTCTCCGACAGTGCCTCAGTTCTTCAATCCCTAAAGAGTAATCAGATCACGTCGAGACTAACACTAGAATGCCACAAGGCCCTAGAACGCATCACGGTACTAAATCACAACACGGTAACGCTACAATGGATCAAAGGTCACAGTGGATCACTTGGAAACGATGCGGCTGACGAACTTGCCAGAAGAGGATCCAGCACAAGACCTTACGGACCCGAACCCATTGTGCCCATTCCCTTCAAGCAGCTAAGAAGCTGGTTAAAAGATCACACCCGAATACAAGCGGAGAAATGGTGGACCTCGACACCAGGATGCAGGCAATCCAAGGAAGCTATGCCATCCCTGGATACAAAGCTGACCAGGCGCCTTCTGCGCCTGGACAGAGATAGCCTGCGTCTGGTGGCGGGGACCATCACCGGACACGGTTCACTGAATAAACACTTCCACACCCTAGGTATTACTGACAGCCCCCTGTGCAGAGCATGCATGGAGGCGGAGGAAACGGTGGCGCATGTGCTCCTTGAGTGCACAGGCATTACCAAGATTCGCGAGGAGACCCTGGGAACACCAAGATCCCTTGCGGATGCCCTGAGGAGACCGGGAAGTTTAATCTGCTTCTGGAGGGAGGTGGGCTGGTTAGAGTAATCGGCCACCATGGCTCACGCACAACGGTCCACTTCAAGGACTAAGTGCGGAAACCAATACCCCATGATAGATAGATGATAGAAGGGAAGGAGTGGGTACGGGCCTAGCACTGCCATCTCGGAACCTCTCTTAGCAAGCTCGTCTGCGGCGTCATTGCCTAGGGATCTACTGTGCCCCTTAACCCACTGGAGGGTGATTTTGTTGGACAGCGATATACTCTCCAGGTCGAGGTGAGATTCAAATATGAATTTACTGTTAGTTTGTAGGGCTTTAATTAAGCACAGCTAGGCTATCAGATACGAATCTGATTGCGTAGTTGTGAACCCCTAGACGCTTTACGGCTGTTGCAGCTTGTGTCAGGGCGACACACTCGCATTGGAATATCGAGCTGTGTTCGCCTAGTGGTAGGTGAAAGTTAATGTTGAGGTCTAGGGAGTGTAAGCCAGCCCCTGAGCCGTTTTGAGTTTTAGAGCCATCTGTGTAGATGATGCGTACTTCATTGACTACTGACTGATCCCTTAATTCCTCTGTTGTTTGTATGCTAAAGCTTTTGTTGAACATAGGTTTATTGGGTGTCCTATCGCACGGGGCAGCGATGAGAGGTTCATACTCAATCACCCGGTCCAGGATGCCTACGTTGGGACTGGTGTGGTACAGCCCGTGATAGCGGAACAGGCCAGCCTTTGGAACCGCTGAAGCCTAGAGACGGTGGTCGAGAATTCAGCTGTCGTCCACCAAACCAAGGCACCACAAGTGAGCATTGGTCTGATCACCGCTGTGTACAGCCACAGCGCGATCTTTGGAGACAGCTCCCACGTTTTTCCTAACATTTGTTTGCATTGGTACAGTGCGATTGTGCTTTTGTTAAGTTTGTAGTCAAGATGCCTATTCCAGAGCAATTTGTTATCTAGAATCACTCCTAAGTACTTGACTCCTTCTTTAAGTGTTAGTTCGGTTTTCAATAGTTTAGGAAGTTTGTGTGGTCCAAGGACTCATTTGTTTGCAAACATTATTAGTTCTGTTTTGGTGGGGTTAACCGATAGTTCGTGTTTTGTACACCAATTCTCGATTATTTTGAAGGCTTTCCTCATGAGGTCACATAAGCCGCCTTCAAATTTCCCCGTGATTAGAATTCCTATGTCATCTGCATAACCCACCGAGTACAGACTAGCGTTGAGCTCTGTAATGAGCTCATTTACTACTAGGTAGTGGTGACAACACCCCACCCTGTGGGCAGCCCCTACTAACGATTCCTCGTGTGGTGGTGTTCACAGTAAATTGAATAGCGCGGTATTTTAACATATTGTGAATACATTGTATAAGCGTTGGCGCCACACCGTGCACGACTAGTGCCTAGCTGATGCTGGTGAAGTTCATTTTGTCGAAAGCACCCTCTATGTCTATGAAGGCGCCCAGTGTGGGTTTTTGGTTTTTAGAGCGTTTCCTATGCGTGTGACCACGCAGTGGACTGCGGATTCAGTTGACTTGCCTTCGCAGTAGGCGTGTTGGATAAGGTGTAAAGGTTTAAGTAGGGAAATTTGATTCCTAATCCTTTTGTCTCCCAGCATTTCTAGTGTCTTCAAGAAAAACGAGGTGAGGCTGATGGGTCTGAAGGACTTGAGTTGAGTGTAATCGCTCTAACCTGGTTTTAGAATGAAGATTATTTTTACTTCGCGCCATTTCAAGGGGATGTAGCGGTGGGCCAGACAGGCTCCGCTCCATCTGAGTAGAGCCGGAAAAATACCATCCAACCCTGCTGCCTTGAAAGGTAGGAAGGTGTTGATTGCCCATATTATTTTGTCTAATTGTCTATTACATCTGAAGCCACCTCCCAGTCTAGGTTGCTCGTAGCCCTTTCACTGTACGGTTCCCAGCTCTGTTGGGTCGCAATCCGGCAACCTGGGAAGTCGGTGGTAAGAAGTAATTCGCTAGTCTCCGCATCGTTAATTGTGTAGGTGTTAACTGGTTTGTTGAGGCATCCTATTGAAAGATCAGTCCCGGCGGCAAGACAAGTTTTGACCCTCACTGCCTGGTTGCTATTCTCAATGTTAGTACAAAAATGGCTCCAGCCGTTTTTTCCTCTGAGGCGTATTAAAGTTTTTTTTTTCCGTTTTTTTATGTTTTACGGGCAGTTTTGTAACGGTCACCTGGCGACCGTGTGTTCATGGCTCTGTTGAAAAGCCTTCGCAACCTGTTTCGGTGTCTTTCTAGTTCTGGGCCCCACCAAGACTGCCTTGGTACAGTGAGTGTTCAAGACTGCTTAAAGCTAGTTAGAAGGATTGATGTGAGGTTGTTTACGTGTTCATCTAAGTTGATTAGAGGAATTTCGGCTGGAAGGGAGGGTAAATTACCAAACTCTGCCTTGACTAGCCTAATGAACTTGATTTGGTCCGTGTTTCGAGGAATCCTCCTTCCTGGATCCTGGATGGAATTGGAGATACCTATAGTTGATAGAGTTAGGTCTATTACTGTTTGTGATCGTGCGTTAATGAAAGTTGGTTATTAACCTTTGTAAAATAAAAGTATCTATGTAGTATATCAACTATCTGGTGTCCACGACACAAGCCTTGATGCTTAATGTGGCGCTAGATGGCGCTGTGTGTAATGTCCAACAACAACAACAACAGCCCATAACGTCCACTGCTGGACATAAGCCTCTCCCATGATGGGAGGAATTTGCCGTAATCTCCACGCTTGGCAGGCGGATTGGAGATCGCAGTGATGAAAGACTAACAGAAAACGCTGCTGCCCATTCTCAGGTCTACGGAGGCGCAAGGTGTACTGCCTCAGACATTAGTCGCCTTATACGACACCCGTGAGTGTAATGGGTTGGTTCTATTCTACTCTGCCGGATACCACACGGCTAATGCCGCGACGGCGGCGGCGGCGGTGTAATGTCCAGCGATATTTATTTATTTATTTATTTATTCTTTGTTGAGTAATACAAGATTATTACTAAAAATAAAGTCGAGCATCTCCTCACCTCGATTGTTGGTTTAGACATTACCCCAGAGAGTGTGATGCGCGTTGGAATCAGTTGCGATGATTAGTTCCAGTTTCTCCCTTTCGCAGTACTCCACCAGCGAGGTGAGCTCTGGTAGTAGCACGTCCTCGTCGCCTGGCAGGTAGGCCGAGGCGAGGACGATATCCGGGAGATCCTGTTCTGTTCTGGAGAGCCTCGTTGCTGTCAGGTCTCTTGAACAGAATTCGTTGATTAATAGGTTAGGTATATGTTTTGGGATAAAAATGCAGGTGCGTGGGTTTCTTACGGTAGTGTCTAGCAGCAACTTACCTCCGATGTTCGCAAGACCACATATTCTGCCGCCCCTCATCCACGGTTCTTGGATAAGGGCAATGGTCTATTGGCGTTGGTCATCCAGCACTCTGCGCAAGGTAGCCGACGCAGATTGGATGTGCTGGAGATTGGTCTGCAGGATCCTAGTTGTCCCGCATGGGAGAAGAACAGAGGCTGCTGTCATAGTCCTCTCACTCCTCCCCTGCTGGAAAGCAGTCCTCGTCCGAAGTTAGTCCGAGGATGGATCCTGTGTAGGTGCTTTGTTAAGTTATTCGGCCTCCATGGCCGGGGAAGAAGCCCGCTCCCCCATCCCCTCTACGGTCTCCATCGCGGATGGCGACGGGGACCGCCTAGGCGGCGGCGGATCAAGCTCCGGTCCAGGCACTACGAGGGCCGTTGCGGTTGAAGGCGCGGTGACCCCCTCACGGTCTACACCCTTCTCCAGGAAACGAATGTAGATGCTGCCCATGAGGTAGTACACGCGCCTGTTTTGGTCCTTAATTGTTTTGACCACGGACTCTGGCACACGAAAGAAGAGACAGGTACCTGGGGGCTCCTGTCTTACCCTCTCATGTGTCAGGGTCCAGGTATTTATTTTTAGGTTGGGATTTTGACGGGTAAGGAGCTTGAGTAGTGCCGGAGTGTCCTCGGTGTTCTCCGGAACAAACAGCATACACAGCGCCTTTTTTGGTATTTCGGCTTGGGGCCGAACGGTTAGACTAGTCCCCGGTATCGGGGACGTCATGTTGGTAGTGATCCGCTTGAGCCAGCGACGTCCTTGCACCAGGTTTTCAGAACGCCTTCGGCGAAGTGGGCCTTCCCTCGAAAGTGGATCGCGGTGTTTACGGTTGGGTTGGAGGGGTTGGGGTCTGCCATAAGCAGCACCCGCAGCTCTTTTTCAATGTTTAGGTGGATCCCCTCCGCCTGTTCTTGCGTCATGTTCTCAAAAGGCTCCGTCATGACCGCGACACACAGCTCATTATTCTTGTACGACGCGGCCGCTTGGGCGTAGCTCACCAAGGAACCGTCTACCATGTGCCACCCAGTCGGAGTGACGGTATCCTCGGGTCGCTCACGCTTCTGCGCCCTAGCAGAAGGTTCCCCGCCAGTGGTTTTGGGTTTTTTACGTCTTCTCGGTCTGGCGCTGCGCTTGCTCTTGGTTGCCGTGGTAGCCGCACCTGCCGGTGTTGATGTACTTACCGACGCTCCGGCAGTGGCCGCCAAAGTATCTTGCTGCGCAGGCTTGACCGGTGCAGAACGACGATTCTGCCGGTATGGCTTCGGTCAGACTCGTTAGGTCCCTCTCCGAGGGCACTGACGCTGACGCAGCCCTAGTGGGCGCATCCACGCCATCAGCCACCGTTGAGTCGCCATGTGCGAGAGCTGCCCTAGGCCTTGCGGACAAGGTTGGGTCAGTGCGCGCATCACCGGACGCAGATGGGGTTGGCGTTGCCTTCGACGCAGCCTGGTTTGGCGGACGCCTGGCGACAGCCTTCGTCATCGCATCTTTGGACGCAGCGGATTGTTTATGTGTGTAGTGCATGTGAGGACGCAGTCTTAGGCGGTTTTCGCTTAGGCGTATCCTGCGACGCACCTCTAGTTTTTGGTGTGATTGGCGCATCAAGAGACGCAGCCTTAGGCGGTTGGTCGGTGGTTAAGTTTGGCGCATCAGAGGACGCAGCCTGAGTGTTGGTTTTATTTGTCGTCTCTTTATCCAAGGGTTAGGATTTAGATTCTTCACCGTCGGAGCTCCACCCACCACGGAGCCTTCAAGTCGGGGACGCCTTTCGTTCCACGAGTGAACGCCAGAGCTACTCCCTCGGTATAGGACCAGCTTATGGAGAAGTAGACAAGCCCGCACTCAACGGAGGATCGTGGGACTGTAAACGGCACGAGACTATGCCGCTACTCATCCCACAAAACCACGCCGCGCCGGCTGCCCCCCCTCAATAAACCGGCCCTCGCTTGACAACCCGCTTATGGGATGCCCCAGCCGATTGATAGTGGATAGCTACTCCACTACCACCAGTGTGAGAGGAAATCCAGGCCAAAGTGATGTGTTGTGTGCAACCTGCTCCACTCAATCACCAGGATTTCTTCATCCCTCCGTACGGGTCCCCGCGCACGGCACAAACACACGGGAGGTCATTGCTATCCATCATCTGCTCTTGTTCGATGATGGACTCCCAGGGGCATGACCTCGCCATCCCTGTGTTGTTATCGCCTAGTGATTTTCGCTGCGTCTATTTCACTAGAACAACCAAGTGAAGGAGAACACACCAGACTTGCCTTGTGGATCTACACGACTGTAGTGCTCACCCTCAAGACCCCGCCACCTTACCGCCTCTGAGGGAAGCAGTAAGGTAGGCCTGTATCTATACTACCAAACAACACAACGACAAAGCATGTCGTTGTGCAACCGCAAAAGCATAAATACAAGCCCGCCCCACAAGCAAAGGGTTATGCAGAGGTGTACCTAATAATACACACACATTTCGCTAGTTATGTTAAAGACCCATGTAATATGGAGAGAGCCTATTACCATCCACCGGGCACAAATCTAAGCTCCGTGGCTGCTACTAAGAAATTCCTGATGAAAAAAGGCAATAACAATTTTTCTCGACCTGGGAATCGAACCCTGGACCTCATGCTCAGAAGTCACGTTTGCCACCACTAGATCAACGAGGCAGTCAGTATATGTAAGTATATTGACTTTAAATTTAAATGTAAAAATATGGCCCAAAACTATTAAAAGTTTACACTATTTGCCAACTAGTATTATTTGCACTTAAATATCTCAAACTAGTCAGAACTACCCATTGAGCTATTACTACCACGTATAGAGAAGACAGCGCGAACAAAATCTGTGCTCTGTTCAACTGCTGTCGGCTGGCTGCAGTTCAGTCAGTCGTTTGCTCGCCACAGCATCTATAAATACGGGGTTAGCCGCCCCACGCGCGCCCCGCACTGCGCACAGATTTTGTTCGCGCTGTCTTCTCTATACGTAGTGGTAATAGCTTAATGGAACTACCCGCTTTTAGTATTTAGGATCCAAAAAAACATTCTTAACTTTATATCGCTTGTGGTCAAATGCGATCGCTGATGAATACCACCTACCTTCGTTGATTTACAATCAGTGGATGGATCAGGGGTGAATGAATGAATAAATTACCGGATTATATCAATTTTATACGACGCAATAATAATAAAATTGAAGTCTAATTACATTTATCCGGATAAGGAGTGTTTGTTTTCGATACCTTCAGAAAATTTAGTGTCTCCCATAAACTAGAGTAGTTAATGAATGAATAAGATATAGTTTTATTATTCTAGGGCAGACCGTAACTCCTTAGCGATAACGAGACCTCTGTCTCATCGCTATGTTATTTACGCACTTGATTGATACTGATGAATATTCAGACGGGCGGCGCGTCGACAAATCCCGCTGTTTTGTCTGTAGTGCCCTGTTTTACTCACACCTTCTGGGATTGCAACATAAATCTTTGTCGAAAATGGATACTTTGCTTCGCATCATTGCCCTTGTAGTCATAAATAATACCCTGTAACAGTATTACGCTGGCCGGATTAATCATTAATCTCCCCGCCTTAGTGATCCCGATCCGGACAGATGGCGTTGCTGTTTAATTGTATTTTGGAATTACCGATATACGAAGTCAACCACTTTTTATTTCGATTTATTAGTGTCGTTTATTATACTGATTTGTTATTCTTTTATTTAGATGTTAATCTGGGAATTGAAGAAAAACAAATGGGCAATCATGATTGCTTTCCATTTCGCCCGTCAGGTGCCCGGTGGTCCGGACACATGCGAGTGTCGGATGTATATGACGTGTAAAGCTGTCTCCACACATTGACGCAACTTGTACAATGTCTATCGATGAGCTACATTGATGGGACTCATGTTTGAAACGTGCGATGGACGTAATTCGAGCACCATTGCGCACCATCGTTGACCAGTGCGCGCCATTATGTAGACGCACAGTAACGTAATTCAGCGTATAATGCAATGCAAATTGTTCGCTTGCACGACGATAAGGGGCGGTACATTTAATGTTTGCGCCAAACTTGTGCTGACCATCAGCTGGTTTTTGTGGGTTTACAATGGTGAACATAACGTTTCATTTCGTTGAGTTTTGCGCGTACATTACCTTAAAAAAAAAAAAATGGGCTCAGTGTCCAACAGAGTTATGGCATATGCCATTGTAAAGGATTTTGTTCGTACTTAAATTGTTACTATCGGCACCACCTTCAATTCTATTGCAGATAAAAGATATGCATAAAGAGTCATAAAACTGTTATTGTAACAATTAATTCGTGCTTTAAAATAATGGTAAACAATAGATGTCATCATCATCATCATTTCAGATGAGAGACGTCCACTGCTGGACATAGGCCTCCCCCAAGTGTAGCCACATTGACCGGTCCCGTGCGATTCGCATCCAGCGGATTCCTGGTCCAACTAGTGGGAGGCCTTCCAACGCAACGTCTTCTTCCGGTTCGCTGTCGCCACTCCAGAACTTTTCGGCCCCATCAGCCATCCTTTCTGTGAGCAATGTGTCCTGCCCACTGCCACTTCAATTTGGCAATTCTTCGGGTAACCTTGGTTCTCTGTGAAACTCCGAGAATAGCCCTTTCCATTGCCCTTTGGGTTACTTTAAGCCTTCTGATGAGGCCCATTGTGAGCGAGCACGTTTCGATCCCGTATGTAATCACTGGCAACACACACTGGTTATGACTTTCGTCTTGAGACACTGCAATAAGTTGGACGAGAAGATACCGCGCAACTTCCCGAAGGCAGCCCAGCCGAGTCGAATTCGACGATTGACCTCTTTCTCGAAGTTAGACCTGCCTAACTGGACCGTTTGTCCCAGGTACAATCGTCTACTGCTTCCAGTGTAGAGTCTCCAATCTTGATAGGAGTGGGTGTTACATGCTCATTCAACATGACCTTGGTTTTGTCCATGTTTATTTTAAGACCCACTCTTTCGGAAGCTTTTCTGCGGTCAACAAGCATTGTACTGAGGTCCTCCATGGTCTCAGCCATGACCACTATATCGTCGGCAAACGGATGGTGAGTGATGTATCCGCCTTTGACATTGATGCCTAGCCCTCTGCCGTCTAGAACCTTGAAGACATCCTCCAGTGCAGCGGTGTATAGTTGCGGAGATATGACGTCTCCTTGTCTCACACCGGGCTGCAGAAGGATAGGTTCCGAGGTTTAGTCCTGGTCCTTGGTCCTTGTTCGGGAGGCTGAAAATCGCCAAACCTGCGCGCTAGACGTTTCGTGATGACTCTTGAAAACATCTTGTAGATATGGACTAGAAATGAGATGAGCCTATAATTCTTCAGCCAGGCATCGTCGCCCTTCTTGAAAAATCACCACCACAACCCTGCACCATGCCTGTGGCGTTTTCTCCTCGTGTATGACGGAATTAAACAGCTTCCGAAGGGACTTAAGTATCGGTTTTCCTCCCGCCTTCAAGAGTTCGGCCGTAGGTCCCTTGTTGTTTTTGAGCTGTTTCAGAGCCATCTTAATCTCGTACAGGCTGACATCCGGGACGTCTTCGGTATAGTGTCGGGCCAGTCTAGCTCTTGGGTCGTTTGCTACAATTACGTTTGACCTACAACGGATTTACTGGTTTACGTGTACAACTGCCCTTAGGAACTCTTGATTTCCCTTAGAAGTTCCGGTTTGGCGGATAAGATTCTAAGCTGCCATCGTCAGTCTTCAGTTTCGTGAGCTGGCTCTGCCCAATAGCCAGATCTCTTGTAAATAAATACCTTGGAGCTTTTATTCCGCTCAATCGCAATATTATATTTTTTGCACCTGGAATTAAAACTACTCATCATCTGCCTAGCCTTTTCCCAACTATGTTGGGGTCGACTTCCAGTCTAACCGGATGCAGCTGAATACCAGTATTCAAATGGATTGACTACCTATCTGACCTCCACAACCCAGTTAGTACTGGATAATACGATACCCCTTGGTAAGACTGGTTGTCAGACTTTTTGGGCCACTGACTACCTGTAACGACTGTCAAAGATCTACAAATAACAGCCGGGACCAACTGCATAACTTGCTTTCCGAGGCAAGGAGGAAACTCGGTATGTAATGAGTGATCACCCACCCACAGACCAACCTTGGCAAGCACGGCTTAACATAAAGATCGACCCGAGCGGCTGTTATTATTTTGCCACGACCTCGTCAAGGAACTAAAACTAGTATAAAATGCAAAACAACAAAAACTACAATGTCAAAATAGCATTACTTTGCAGGATTATAGCTTATTGATGGTAGGAGAAAAATATTTTTATAGCAAAAAAACCCCCATGGATTCTTCACAAAAATGAGTTTATATCTTTATCTTTAAAGTGTTCTCAACTCTGTTGGCGGGAGAGCCCAGGCTTCATAGATTTTTGCCCATGGTCCTTTGGAATTCAACCTGCCTATTGGCAATATTGTCTTTAATCGAAATAGTATGGATCAGTTGAATATACAAGACAGTCACATAAAATACACTCAAATCCGTGCCATATTCATAATCTATGTCCAAACAAACGTGTTTGACGAATACACGCGCGTCTGTCGATGCGGGTGGCGTTGAAAATGTGGAAATGCTTCTAAAATTCAAGCCACACTAGATTATTTTACCTACGTACATTCAGAAGTCACCGTCACCTCGCACTATATCCTCGGCATTCAGTTCACTGTCAGGCCGAGCTCATAAATTCACCCGAGAGAGACTAGAGAACGTTGGCAAGGACTCCTCTTGGAATCCTACCAAATTTAAATATCCTTTTCGAAATCATAAAGAGCACATTACGTATGACAAAGCGTACTGCATCGTCTACTTTAGACTAACAACTCATTGCACAAAACGGCATGAAGAAAATTAAAAAGAACTTGTTAGTAAACAACATTTGCGTAACATAATGGCGCAAGCAACCTCACCCTTGACAACATCGTTGCATGTATATTTTATGTGTCCACAGTAAGTTACCGCTCCGAGTTTAGAAAATATTCTCAGTAAGTAAGTTGAATGGTCATTCAGTGCAGACAATACCGTGTCTTGGGACCCCAAACTCGGTTTAGAAGTACACTCCAGATGCAAAATACGGCAACAAGAGATTGGAGGCAGCCTTTGCGGTTTAAGGCGTTTTCTCATAACGTTTTATGTCGACAATTTACCGAGGTTTAGCCGGAGGGATCTGCACAACAATTTGTTTGAACTCCCGCTTTCTGGGCATCGTAAATAAGACCCAACATAGAACAACGCAAAACTATCTAACACGTACATTCGGTGCAGCATTGCTGTCATAAAATATTTTATTAGAATTTTATATTCAGTTGGTATTACAGTGCCCGGTAAAGCAACTTTCTCATTAGGTAGTATTTTTGTGTTCCACGAACATGGCGGGTAAATACAAAAAGGAATGCCTAGTTTTATATCTATCATAAAATATCTCATCGCGAGAGTTGGTGTATTTCATTTTGCATGGTAACACCTGATACGTAGCAATGCCGTCCGCCTACACGTCAGACTAAATGGATGTTATTTGTTATTAGTACGTGTAACCAATAATGTAAAAGCGTTAATTAGTTTTCTTGGAAATAGTGGATAACAAGTGTTCCGTCTTGTCGTCGCCCCAAATGCACCGTAGGAAACGGTGCGGGCTGCGAGCATCGGGCGTATATTTCTATCTTGCGAAGTCAATCCAATTTGCGGTGACAGCTGAGTGGCCGCTACACCACTGGCTTGATTTGTTCAACGTGTTTCTCCCCGAGCGAGCCAAGAGAGCCAATATTGCCAACTTTCTACCCTATTATATCTGAAGCAATTTAACGCTACAAGTTATCACGTTACTGTGATATGTTGGTATATGTTACGTCAAAGACGAATAAATGTCCCAAATTGTTTCCCAACTTGAAAACAAATTGCGATAACTCTCGACTTGAAAACCATAAAATTAGAATTCGTGCTTGTAACTCCAATGAATGCTAGGCACCTAGCGAGTTTCATTACAATCCTTTGTATTTTCATTAACTTTATGAAGAAACGCTGTTGATGTTTGTCTTTGTGAATTTTGTTTTGTCTTTACAAAGTTTGGATCTTTCTCTAGTTATTTTATAAGACAAATTAAATTCGAATATCATTTTGTATTTAATAATGATGATCTTTGTTCAATTGATTTGGAGTCGCTCGCGTTCCCTTAGGGATTGAGTGTAAAATAAGTGCTTTGCTTTAATTAATTTAATGGTGGTTTCTAGGTTAATTACAAGGAATCTATTAATCTAGGAATATTACTTTAAATTATATATCCTACGCTAACAAAACAATTATGTACTCGTTTAACTTGAATACTACTACACTACTACAACAGCACATAACGTCCACTGCTGGACATAAGCCTCTCCCATGATGGGAGGAATTTGCCGTAATCTCCACGCTTGGCAAGCGGATTGGAGATCGCAGTGATGAAAAACTAACAGAAAACGCTGCTGCCCATTCTCTGGTCTACGGAGGCGCAAGGTGTTCTGCCTCAGACATTAGTCGCCTTATACGACACCCGTGAGTGTAATGGGTTGGTTCTATTCTACTCTGCCGGATACCACACGGCTAAACTTGACTTAACTTGAGTTGGTAATTGAAAATCTGATGTATACATGTTACAATTTTGTGTAGGCGCAACCTATTACAGAAAAATAATGTTAGATTTTCTAACTAATTATACTTTATAATGTTTACCCTTGCGAACAGACCATTACAAAAAAAATATATAAAATGGTTTTCCTTGTAAAATAAAGTAAATAAGGATAATAAACTCATATTCAAAAATTAAATCTCGATCTTGGCAAAGTGAAGGTGGTTAAAAAGTTTTATCTTGAGAAGTAAAGAGTCCAGGGTCGTCTGCTGCGCGGCTCGGTGGCTAGCACGTGTCTCTGGGGCCCGCTTCCAGACCAGCACCACTTCTGAAAGCTATCCGAACAAAATTGCACTTTCTTGCGAATTGTGTAGTTGATACATTTAAACTGTACTTTTATGTAGCGGTTATGACTTTTGTTCATAATATATAACATCGTTCCGCAGTGTCGTACTCAGGTTCATTAGATCGATGGAACGGAAAGCGGGCCTCCATGCCCCGGAGCTAATGATGTGACAAAATGTACCAAGTTGTCTTAGAAAATTGTTTGCCCCGTGCGGTTATACGTTGTTACAACTTATTAACTTTCTTTTCATGTTCGGATAGGTTTTTGCGGTTCACATCTGGGTCTAACCTTTCTCATATAAAAGCTTGTCCCGGCCTATGAATATACTCTATCTTCTATTGAATGTAAAATCGATTTCTATCAACATTACAGATTCTCATTCTATTTATTTAAGAGAAAGTCCAGTCGGAGTATTCCTTCGAAATATTTTCATAATAGCTAAAAAGTGTACCTATAAAATAGGTCAAAGCTTTTAAAATAGATGGAGAGACCCTTTTCCACAATGTAGGCATAATTTATTGTCATTTTTTCAAGTTGGAATATTCTGCAAGTAGACAATTTAATGGGTTCGTGCCATCGCTACCAATTGCTCTATCTAGGTACTTACACGTTTACACAAAAACATTTAATTAAAAATTTAACGCTGGAATCGTAAATTCATAATTATCGTTTTCATTAATTTGTATTCTGAAAGCGAATAATCAGAAGGAGTCCCGCTGTTCCAATTATAACAATAATCACGTACAGAACACAGGCACGAAGGTTCTGTGACGAACCGTTATCAAAATTTGAGTCGACAGAAGCAATTGACATTGCGTTTTCTATAGTAATTGTGTATTCATGTACTAATGACATGCTATGCGTAACCCGAATCAGCTCGAAGTTTATTGCTCCACAAGTAATGCATAAACTACTTCGTCTAGCATATCATCAGTTTAATAGTTTTCAAACTGTGATTATTACTACTTGGTACTAATCCATGTTTTGTACTCGTAAACCCAATAAATTAGATTTAGTTTTAAGTTAGTTGCAAACTTAGCATTTAAACTTAACAGATGGTCGGATTCGGACAGATAGTACTTTGGTCCATGAAGGTAAAGAGGAAGCTTATCATCATATTAATGTCATCGTGTAGGTACTTAGGATGATTAATTAATTACATGAATTACTGATAACGTGAACATATCATGTTATAATTTAAATTATGTTATTTAACTGTGTGTGGTAGTCACGTCAGTCTAGTGATTGTACGCTTGACCGCTGATCATGAGGTCTTGGGTACGATTTCCAGGTCGGGTATAAAGTGTTATTGGGGATTCACACAGGATTTTTCAGTAGCAGCCATAGAGTACGGATTTGTCTCGCCTCCTTTTACATAGGACTTCAATATATCTGATGAAATGTTGTAACAAATCTACTTGCTCCTATTAAATAAAAGGATAAGCAGACTTGTTCAATTAAAATTTAATTAGGGAAAGATTAGAATTAGGAATAAAACAATACAGCTAAATATTAAAAACCTACCTAGCACGCACTCTAGGATTGTTTTTTAGTTCACGCACTTAGTTGGTTAGGAAGTTCAGCACTGTAGGAGAGACGGGAACCGGCGTCAAGGTAGCAGGTCAATACCTGGGCAACTTCGAGGTTCAGCTTCAGGAAACCTCTACAGGAAGGGCGTCGTGCAGATCTCAGAGTCTACCAAGTCAGCTCTGTAGTAAGGCAGGCGAGACAAGTAGCAAGACAGCTTCAGAAGATCGGGAGTAGAGGTCCCAGATCCGTAGATAGCTTCCGAAGATCGGGAGAAGAGGCACCAGGCGGAATCTTTAGTGGAATACCCTGGGTAATATAGATATGTAACAGCAAAAACCAAACTGTTTTCTTATGCTTCTTATCTCAGATTCAATGGTAGACCGCCTCCAGCGGTTCGTCAGCTCTTTTGAAAGTAGTCTTCCTTTTTAAATTTTCAAATATTAGTTTTCTTGTGGCCATCTTCTCATCTGACAAGTGTAGTCGGCCAGGACATATCCACGAGTGCGTAAAGAATTTTATAAATATAATTTAATTTTAAGTTATTTATTAAACAATCGTAATAATCTTTATAATACAATAGCTAAACACATATTGATAAAAATAATTTAAATATTATAAACCAAAAAATCATCATAGACTAAGGTAGGAAGAGAATTAAAAAGTAATTGACAGTTTGACAATTTGGCTTGTCACAACATGAAAATTATGATAATATTTTATTTCAGCAATTTTTAAGTTAATGAGTCGTAATTACATCGATTTGTTGAGTGTAAAAATATAAACAAATAAAAAGGATGATAAATAGTATTATGAATGATGAAAATAAAGTGTAAGTATAGCATAGTACTATAATGTGGGCATTCAATAAGGTACATTTCTGCCTAAGCCTTCGGGGAGTACAGGCTGCTATGTTACTCTATCACAATGCCAAAGCTTGCAAGGTTCTTGATCAAACTTATTCATAAACAGACCATTAGCTGTATGCAATGTTATTGTGTTGTGGCCACAATGTAAATTCAGTTAACACCTATTATTCTTCATTATAGTTTAGCTTGGCATGCACACATAATTATCCATTATCAATAATGCAGGCTACATTCGCATAATCCTTACTAATAATATTATCAATGCAAAAATTATTCTGTGTGCCCATCTCGTTTCCAAAGCTTATCTAACGAATATGCAGGGTTTTGATGGATAGGCTGTTAGATTCAATCCTGTAAAACTGAAATTCAGGGCTCTCGATGTTTTGATTGATCATAAAACTATTATTCTATTCTATATATTGTAATTCTGTGTGCAATAAAGAATAAGAATGATTCACAAAACACTCAAAGGTTTAAGACGATGTGAAGTGGACAGTAGACTACCTACTTTTATTGTGCAAATACTTAGAATAATTCGTTGGACATTTTTTAACAGCAGTAAATGGACCAGATTGAAGTATCGGTCCAAGAAATAGCTAGGGTCTCCTATTACACGAGCCTAAACACCGTCTTTACCCAACGGTAGACGTACAACAATACACCTTGGCCCAACACTTCCGGGAAAACAGGCCAAACGTGTACTTATAATTTGCATATCTATCATATAAAACTGATGGTATGGAAGGCAAAACAGTTTATTCATTGAACAGGGTCAGGATATAAAGAAAATCGTTTTCACCGCATAAAGGGCCGTTAAGGTGCTTTAAAAATACTGACGTAAGGAAGGTGGAGGGTTTGGGGGCCAGATGGTATACCGCATAGGGGCTATAATGTCAATATTACACAAGAGCCTTATTACTTGGGATTTTGAAGTACTGCTTACATGCTACGTCGTTATGACAGCGATTGGTCTTGGCTGACATATTATTGGTCATTTTGAAAGAAGATTCTTTGGTCTTCTTTGTTGTGGCGTCCTTTTTTGGTGAAAGGCTGCGCTATTGGAGAATTGTCTAGTAATTTATTAAAAGTTATCCACACCTTTCTTCAACCACTATGTGGTTAACCTAATGTGAGAGCCAGCGTATGGTTCATTGATATCAGTAAAAACATCAAATATCTACGCTGGCTCAAATGCACATTTAATTTACGACGCGATGACGTCATAATATTAGTATAAAAAACATAAAAATGGTCATACAATGAGGACAGGATGTGAAGGCAAGTTCATCGGTTACGAGATTACATGTACGGTTGCTGAACCGTTTAAGCCGACCTGCTGCAACTTGACGTGAAACTACACTGAGCATCACATACGGGCAACGATACTGAATGCATCTGTGTTCCATGTGATGAAACAGCATGGTAATGTTACTTATAAAGTAAGTGTGAACCTGTAATTTTGTATTCACAACAGCTGGGTTCAGAAGAGGACTGTAATTCTAATCAGTAAGCTCACATTATAATAAAAAATCTTTGTATGACCGCAGTGCTTTTGTTTCATTCATGATTTTCCTACAGGCGTTATTCCCTAGTCTCATGCAATAACCGCTGGGTAAAGCTGGATTGATGTAAGCTAAAATTCAGCCTTACAAATTGGCTGAACTTGAGGTCCTGGGTTCTTCGGGCACTTCTTCATCCTTACTTACCTACCTATCGCCCTACTTACCTTTCGAGGTAATTTTAATCTTCATCATCTGCTAGCCTTTTCCCAACTATGTTCCAGTCTTACCGGATACAGCTGAATACCAGTATTTTACATGGAGCGCTGCCTATCTGACCTCCACAACCCAGTTAGTTCCGGGTAATACGATACCCCTTGGTAAGACTGGTTGTCAGACTTTTTGGGCCTCTGACTACCTAACGACTGTCAAGGATCTACAAATGACAGCCGGGACCAACGGCTTAACGTGCTTTCCAAAGCACGGAGGAAACTCGGTATGTGGTCACCTATCCACAGACCAACCTAGGCAAGCACGGCTTAACCTAACGATCGACCCGAGCGTCTGTTGCTATTTAGCTTATTTATCGAGGTATTTTAATGTTAGAAATAATAATTAAAAAAATAATACATATTTGGCCGCCGAATGATTCTAACATTGGAGCATTTCAGTGCTCATCAATCATGTATGTTAATAGGATGATACTCTTCTATGTAATTACGATATCTCCTGTAGTACGCTTTTGTAAACTTTCAAAATGACATCCACACGAATTAAATGAATGACAAGATTTACGTCAGCCCACAATAAAGCAAAATAAAGCTCGCATTTTTACGATTTCCACTTCATTTCTACGACCTTGTCATTGATAGTTGGGTTCCTTTGTGGATGAATTGTACGGACATTTGTGCCAATATTGATTTCGTAAGATAGAGTTACGATAAAATATCTGAGCAACGTAGTACGGATTTAGATATCAATCAAATTACTTGGCCAACTCAGATCGACGAACTATAGAACCGGTATTATTTGCTGAATCTAATGATATCCTTATTCGTGTTACAATCGAATTTGCCTGAGTGTTGGCAGTTTGAGATATTGCGTAACAGGCAGCACATGTACACAAACAAACGCTGGAATTATTACGGTTCGGGCATTCGTCCGGGCCCCCGATTTCCATAAAGTTACCTTAATACATTGTATACGATGGGCACCTGAATAATTTCATATTTGCATAGGGCTCTAATTTCTATTCCGATTGAATTCTGTTGTGAATAAAATACTGTTTTGTTTTAAAAATCTGTCAAAACATTTCGCTTCGTGTGTTTTGTTTAATAAATACAATTATCACGTGTTTTTTCGGATAACAAAACTGTTGAGTTCTCGAGACTCAAGTTAAATAATACATAGGTACTTTGAACTTTCAAACTACCGCTGATACCCACCGAAATATTGGTAACTCCTGTTATCCGAAACTACATGAACAAGGGTGCACGATGTGAAGTTCAGCTTCAACTTTTGTTGAAGTGTTTAATAAGAATGTTAACTGAGTTTTACTTTGATTTATTTTCTACATATTTTGTCGGTTAGGCACTCCTAAAAAACGTACATTGCAAAAAAAAATGGAATCGAATTAAAACACTTAATTTAAGGCAAAGTAGTTCCGAAAAAGGTTTATGTAAATGTGACATTAGACTCAAAATCTAGCAACTCTTACTTACATTTGAAGGCGATAACGACATATTACCCACCATGAGCCGAGGGTCGTTATGGTGCGGAATGGTCACTTTTATGAGCGTATAAAATATAGAAAATCTTCTCATACTTCACACACATCGCTCATGACACTAATAAGAAATTATAACGATTGTGTGATCCGTCGCAAACTACATACGGAAACTGTTAGTGAAATTAGTGAGGATAACGTAAATTGCACCTAATATAGTAATAATAAGGAGAATAAAAATAAAATTGCAATGATCTACTCGTATATATAAATCCAACCGGGTACAAATCTTGCATAAGTAGTCTATTGTGACCGCGTTGTTCTATTAAACTTCGAAGCAGGTTTTGATGTGGTTTTATCATCATTCGTATAATTTAACAAGGAAGGTTTGAATCTATTATAATCGTACATTATTACTGAACGAACACATAACAAAGAAAACTCGATGTTTGCGCAGGTCGCTAGTTTTAAAATAAACGTATAAATTGAAAATAGAGATTTTTTAAACAAAGAACCCCTTTAGTTTTATGAAAATTAATTTCTGAAGCACTGTTTTCATAATTATCTACACGTTCCTTATATAAATGCCAGTTCGAGAACGAGGCGAGCCGCCATCATAGTTTTATTTTACACAAAAAAGGAACAATTTGGAATTAGGAGTTCTGCGAATCCCAGCGAGGCTCCGCTGAACATAATCTTTCTGATAACAATACTGTGTTGTTTTTATAATGACCGTTATGACAATGCTTTGCCAAAAAACCAAAACTTTGTAGATAGGTTCGAAGAGCATTCTTTGGACGATAAGATGTAAAGATTATGAATTAATTATCGCATTTCTAAAACTATGAACGGGTAGTTTGGTTTTTGTAAGTTTGGATGCTAGTATCAGAAATACTTATCCGATTTCTAAAATTCCCAATGGAAACCTACATTATCTCCGAGTGCCTAAAGGCTATTTAAAACGTTCCCGTGGGATAATACCGACCATAATACGAGCGAACAGGCGGGAAAAAGCTAGTCTTATATAGTTCATGATTGGCAGTCTTGTTTCACATTTTAATAAGCTTATTCATTTTGTGCCCTGCTTTCCTGGTCTGTGCGAGTCTCTCTCGGGTCTTACCCCCAATCTACTGAACGTCCTTTGGGCTGTTGGTCTACCAAAAATTTTCCCAACTTTTCTTGGCAAATATTTTTTTTGTATAGTCATACGACTATAAAATCTAGGTTTCTATATGACGCAGATGTTTGATATCACCAAAAGTGTAGCGGTAGACTAACTAACAAATTAATTATCTACTTGAAGTTTCACTTTGAATGTGAAACGGTGGTCAACGTCCCAATATTCATGATTAACTTTACGGCGCTTAATCTCCAAAGGTATTTTTTAGACAAATTGGGTTTCGAAGGATTTATTAGTTCGTGAACTATCAGACATGTGGACGAGTCAAAAGAAGTGTGTATCGTTGCAGGTGGTTCTTTGTGGTTTGTGCTAGGGGAAAAGGCGTGAGTGTCTGTATGTAAAAGTTTCAAACACGTTAAAAGCACGTGAAGCCGCTGGTCTCAGCTGTCATTTATATATCCTTGACAGTCGCGACAGGTAGTCATTGGCCCGAAAGTCTGACAATCAGTCTTACCAAGGGGTATCGTATTACCCAGTACTAACTGGGTTGTGGAGGTCAGATAGGCAGTCACTCCATGTAAAATACTGATATTCAGCTGAATCCGTTAAGACTGAAAGCCAACCCCAACATAATTGAGAAAAGGCTAGATGATAATGTGTGTTGATATTTCAAAGTAAACTTAATGTACTTTTATTTTTTTATTATTTCCAGTTTTTAATCCACGTGCTAAAGAAACGGCTCTTAAACCCAGCTAAAGAGATTGCTTATTTACAACACAAGAGAAGAATAATCTCCCTTGGCCTAAAGAAAATAAATTATTTTATTAACAAAGCCTCGGTAATTGTATTTAATTATAGAAGGGGTGTTGTTTGCAAGTTAAATCTAGTCTACCGCAGACGGGATACAAGGTCTCGCTTTAATATATTTATGTTCTAAGCGTACTTATTTTCATGAACTTACTTAATATGTTTATAGATCGTTGAGCGTACGGAGGTCTAGTTGATGGTTAACAACTGAATTATTTTATATTGATTAAAAAACTGATTTAAAATTTTGATTGCTTGGCGTGGGATTGTCATGGGTTCTGTCAGGAAAAGTGTTGAGAGATTTTACATGAATAAATTCCCAATAGCAGCTTAAAGTTTGGATTTGCACCCCTTTTGTGGTAACAAGCTCGCTGGTTTTGACATGCGACTTACAATGTACTGGCGAAATATGTGTGCACCTCTGCTTATCGTTTCGGGGAATACAAGCATGATGTAGGTAGGTAGGAAGACATTATAATCATTATCTTTCCCTTATCCCAATTCACTTGAGGTCGGCGCAGCATGTCTTCTTTTTCCATACTTCTCTATTACTCGTCATCTGATCAGACACCTTCTTTCGTACCATATCATCCTTCACACAGGTAGATCTAGATAGGGAGGATACAAAGCTAAGTAATAGTAAAAGCAGCTCATCACGATTGTTTTTTTTTTCCATCAGGCACCAAATGTAGCCCACATGAGCTTTACATAATACGCCGAAATTGTCCGCGGTTTGCTCACGAGGAAGTTTTCAAAATTGGGAAAGTTATCTCATTTGTACGAATAGTAGGTAAGTACCTCAGTCCTGTATTAATCAAAGGTTTTTTCTTGAAACTTTGTGGGGTTATTTCGATGGAGTGTGTTACGTAAATGTTTTTCGTAAATGAAACCACCGGATAAGTCCATAAAAGGATAAATGATACAATTATGCAATATGATGTAATTATAAACAACTGCCCAAAATGTTAATTATTTGGTTTGGCTTAATACAATTTAAAAGCATCATAGTCGGAAAAGGTACAGCGATCGCTAGCGTAGCTACCGAGCTTGATAAAGTTTCAAGTTGTGTGTGTTTGCTTTATTATTACTGGATACCGTTCACAGCCAGGGCTGTTGCATACTTTTGATTATCTACAAAGTGACCTTGCCAACCTCAAGTAAGAGTAAGTTAAACATCAATTCTATACTACGACTACATGACACTATTGCAAGGACATGAAACGCAAGACCTTTTGCTTGTATGTTGACGTCCTACGGCCACTGTTCGTGTAGGTATCTTAGAAGATATAGAATAAGTACCCACAGGTACAGTCACGAGGACCAATATGTACATACTCGTATGTTATATAATATATATGCCAAGTATACATATAATATATATACTTAAAAAAATCCAAAAGCACATTTGAAAATACCTAATTCATGGTCTTCTTTTGGTCGAGTACCCGCAAGCGCGACTGCTGAGGCCTTTTTTTTTTTTTTTTTTTTCGGATGGGAAATCATCAAATGACTTCTCCCGCTCTGGGCGGAGCAGGAGGGAGTGTCAGACTTTTACTGACTAAAACCCATCCATGTTCCTTCATCGCCCTTTGTGTTCCGGGGCCACGGTATCTCTTTCGAACAGTCCCGCAACCCCGGCAGACATCGGTCCTTGCGGACCCCTTCCTTTTTGCTGACTCTCTTTGAGGCGCGCGTGGAACACGAACGCGCCGTCGACACGGCCTGTCGTCATGAGACGGACGGACGGCGAGCTAGCCCATAGCCCACCGTCCACAGGCCCGCGCCTACGGTGGCTGGGGGCCACGTGGTGGCCACCGACGCCCGGGGCGTCTCCCGCGGCGGCCGGGACGCTGTGAGGTTCTCTGCTGCGTTCGTGCGTGCTGGTTCGACTGCTGAGGCCTAAGGTTTGATTCCAGGGTCGGGCAAAGTGTTATTGCATTTATCCATCAAGCATTTCTCAGTAACAACCACAGAGTATGGATTTGTGCCCGATTGATGGCAATAGGCTCGCCCCCTATTACATGGGACTTAAACATATCTGGCGCAATGTGGTTGTACTATTAACACACTTCTACCTAACTCTTCAAGGATTACTGGCTGGTGATTTTATGTTATTTTTTTTATTACAAGCCTCGATATTCAATTTAAAATACGTCAGCATAACCTCCGGCCTACAGACAATGGCGTACACGTAGGCGCGCCGCTGGTATTGTGATAAATATTCGCGAAGCACTGCCTTCCTCAAAATCAATTTATCTTCCGGTTATTAAGCTGCCAATCTTTTCACTTGACAAACACATTATTAGCCGCTTTTTCTCATGCGTGATGTAAGCGTTTTTCCTTTCAATTTGAGGACGTATTAAAATTTGCCAATATACGAGATTCATATTATGAGAAGCTTCGTGGCTAAATAATAACAGCCGCTCGGGTCGATCTTTAGGTTAAGCCGTGCTTGCCTAGGTTGGACTGTGGATGGGTGACCACCCAATACATACCGAATTTGCTCCGTGCCTCGGAAAGAACGTTGCAGTTGGTCAGCAGTTGGTCCCGGCTGTCATTTGTAGATTTGACAGTAAGTTACAGGTAGTCAGTGGCCCAAAAAGTCTGACAACCAGTCGGTTGTCAGACTTTTTGGGCCACTGTACACTGTCTACAGTGATATCGTATTCTAATACGATACCCCTTGGTAAGATTTTTACCAAGGGGTATTGTATTACCCAGTACTAACTGGGTTGTGGAGGTCAGATAGGCAGTCGCTCCATGTTAAATACTTGTATTCAGCTGCATCCGGTTAGACTGGAAACTGACCCCAACATAGTTGGGAAAAGGCTAGGCAGACGATGATACGAGATTCATATTCAAGTACAGGCTTGGTAGAGAAAAAAAACAGCCTGATATTAAATAAATGTTATTAGTTGCTAATAGTCATTAAAATGTCTTAGCTAAAACTCTTTGCCATTAAATCATGAACCGTCCACCGGACCGATTCGGTCGGGACGCCATTTTTTAACTATTGTGTCTACTTCGTGGTCAGATCAAGGGTTACCGGGCATGACGCATGACGCATCTGACGTGTAGCAAAGCACGTCGCTAAGTACCTTAACAAAATTGGCAGTGTTGTTATCTTATAAAAGAAAGAAAGTTTTTCTTTGTCTCGCACAGAACAAAACAAAATGAATAAATTAAAAACAACACAAAAAAAAAACACTTTAGACTAAATTGGTCTTACAAGGTGTATCTTAGAATTATGCTGTTAAAAATGTCAGAGCGCTGGTATTCTGATAAGGCCCAAAGTGATGCATCTTAGAGAGGAAAGACTCAAGGTCAAGCATAATAATAAGCTATTGTACAGCTAATAAATAAATAATAAATAAAGGATTAAAGGAAATTAATTAAATCGCCTTAATTTAATTTTAACACAGTTAATTTCGTCGTTTCAAAACAAAGGCATCCAAAGAAAGCTGGCATCGGTTAGCCGTGCGAATGTGACCCGGTTAGCACTGTCCCAATTGACGAGGATTCCGGGAAAGAAACCGGTTTACTGACCGGACTTGGCAAACTGCTCTAGTCCGTACTTATTGCACCCGGCCGAATTAACGACACCGTCCATTCTACCGAGAAATGGGTTTTAAACATTGTGTTGGAGTTGAAATGAAAAGAAAATGTATGGCAGGTATTATGCGGAAGGACACTTACCGTAAAAACCATAAAAATACTAATTAGTCCTGTACCTTTATGATAAGCACATTATTAGTGACGATATAAACAAAAATGTATACTTCGGAGAGCAGCGGTGGCCCAGCAGTGGCGGCCCGAGTAGTAAGTCGTGGGTACGAACCCAGGCAGGCACAATACTTTGTGTAATTTATGTCATCACCACTGCTCTCAAAACGGCGAAGAAAAACATTGCGAGGAAACTAGATGTCTTAGAACCAAAAAATTTAAAACATGTGACATCTACCAATCCGCACTGGCCATTCCCTCTCAAAGAGAGGAGGCCTGTGTTCCAGCAGTGGGAACGTTATAGGCTGATGATGATACTGAACCTCTAAAATTCTTGTCCACCCCAACGTAACGTAACATAAATTTTGAGGGAAAACGGACCACTGACTAGCACTGGGACAATGACGACGGTCCCGCGGAAGTGTCGCAAAGTTCGAAAAGCCTTTAAATCATTTCATGCAAATGGGTAATTTTGTTTTTCCTAATTATAAGCCGAAGGTGAATCTCATTACGGTACTTAGATTAATAATGACGGTCGGCCTGTCCCAACTTTGTCTGTTAGTTAACTCTCACTGAGTAAAATTAATTGAGAAAATTTTCACTAAATTCGTGTAGGCGAAACGTGATAAATTTGTGAAAGTTTGAAGCACCTGTTTTGGACAAATATTCAACTACCTGTCGGTAAGCGGAGATATATGTGCCCGATTTATCTAAAGACCACGTTACGATCACTGTAATGGATAAAAATCTATGAAGTGTTATATTAGATTGTTTGTTGGGAATCCAACTGAATGAGTCGGTAGTATTATTAGATAAAATGGTTCAATGCCTTCGTTGTTCGGTCGAGTTTTTCCCGTTGACGTTGACTTCAACATGCTTAGTAGGTACGTGACGCAAATGTTCAACTCTTACCTCGGTGTAAAAATATTCGGTTGTTATCATTAAGTTTGGCGAGATCGTTCGATCGTTCAAGTCGGATAGTCCGTTAACCAGCTCTTTTCTCGTTGTTAATTAGTTTATAAAGTCAATCAAAATAATTTTGCCGGGCCTGCAGCAGTTTTCGACAGTGTAATTACTGAACTGATTAAAATAAAAAGGCAGTGTTTATTAATTATCGACTACTCTTGTTTTAATTGATTTTCCTTCGTCTTTGTCGTGTTCACCTACTTTTCTGCTGTCGTCTCGTCTCGTTGGTAAATGTTCCGTAGAAGCTTAAAATTCAATTATCCGCTATAAACTATCAACGCATACGGTTCAAATCCCGTACCCTCCAGAATTGTATTAGTTTGCTAAAATAGGTACAATTACGTAACCAAAACAGATATACCCACACTGAATATTTAAGTCAATTTCAATCTGTTCGTCGAGCATCTGATTGAATCGATTTTAGCGTTTAGGAATAGATTCGGTGCAAGATTTTCACGTGAGTTGATAGTGAGGTCGGAGATACAATGCCTTGGGTCCTTGAAGGTGCTACGTCACAACTAGGGTTGTTGCCGACCCAAGTTTGACCTTCATGCGACACGGTGTTTTGTTGACACGCTCATGGTTTCGTATCGAAATATACAACCCAAATCTGTACACCTATCGTGAGCTTCACAGTATAATATCATAGCTCCACAGCATTGGTTTTACTACCTGTGATATATGCACAAAAAAATAAGTTCCAAATATACCGAAGATGCGCAAGGTTTTGTTTGAGAATGAAAAAACTGATGAAAGAATTGAATATCTAGTTACTAATCGTGTAACTCGGTATGAGTTACACGATTAGTAACTAGATGTTCAATTCTTTCATCAGTTTTCACGTATATATTGCATTTACTTTTGTATCAATTAGTCGTAAATAAACCAGCTGATTAGACTTAGTTATAGATACGTTGCCAATTAATATACTCCCTGGCTGTAGAAACACTTTTTTGGTAAATATTAAAAGAGTGGAAATGAGGCCTTTGCCAGGAGTAGAAAACGGCAGACTAGGAAAAAAAAAAGTGTTGGTTACTGCCAACGTTATATTCAAATGTGATGATATAGAAAATTGACCATTCATTCGGTTATGATTGTTTATTAAATCTCAGTGTAGACCTTTCATAGGTGAACTTTGAAGCTTGTTGCTCACCTGACTTGATTTGAATTACGCATATTGTTCACTCCAGCTTTCATCACTACATTCAAATAAAAATTTAAAAACTCGTCAAAGCAATCCCTACTACTAAAGAATCTTGAAAGCGTGACAAAAAATGGCCCACAACTTTTTCTCACCTCAAAAAATAAAAGTAAAATAAGTAAGTAACTTTTAAAGCAATTACTCACAAGCATTCAAATAAATACAAATGTCGCCTCTGTAGGTATAAAAAGCTTAACGTCCCAGCAAATATGTAATTCCAGCGGAAAGATGTTATCCGTCGGGAAAATGCTCATAGCCGCTAAAACTTCTTATATTAAAAGGTTTTTTTAATCTATTCAGAGAGAATTTAGAGGGCCGTTAGTGTCAAAGCTTGCCTTCACTCCTTACAAGTCTTTTCTTGCGATGCTGAGAATGTTATCGGAATTTTTTGGGTATCACCACATTTCATGCGTGATAACAATCACTTTATACGTACTTTGTACTGGAACGGTATTAAATTTTCATAGGTTATATTGTTAACGTAAATCATCTTTATAGTGGCCAGATACCGTAGACAAAAGAAAAAAAAAATGTTTTCATGAATGTTTTTCAAAAGATTTGAAGAAACAGACGGTATGTTTAAATTCAAATATAGAATACATGAAAACGTTACACGTGTGCCGAATCATTGAATGAATACTTTGTAAAGAAAGTAGGAAATGAATGTTTCCATACAAGGGCGGTCACCGGACTTTAATGTATCAATGAATAGCACACAGGTACATTAAAAAGATAATAATGGTTTTTCGTAAAATTTCTTCATGTCAGTTCCATTTCGTGTTGTTTGAATTTGAATAGAAATTCATAACAAAATCCATTCATCATCGCATTATTTTCTCTAAATCTGAATAAAGGTTTCATACTAGATCACAAGGGAGGTGAAGCCACTCACGAAAATTTTCCAAGATATTTTGTAAAGCCCAGGAACTTATTTCACGAAATACTGATCATACAAACTAGGTTTAGGAACATTGTGTTTTAAACAGTATGTTGCCTAGCTAATAAAGTATAAAAAGTAGGTGAGTACGTAAAGAATGAGACGAGTGTGGATTTAATTAAACTAATAAATGGCCACAGTCCGTGTGGAAGCACTGTCTGCAGCGCGCAAGTCCACAAAGTGAATCCTTTTAATTGCACCCTGAAGTAATTGGAAATCTTCGCCACATAATATGGAACTGCCCTCTCAAAGAAACTGACCATGATCCGTTCATTAAGATTTCAACTTCTGATTAAATTAAAAGTTTTTTTAAACTTTGCTACTTATTTTTTATCCATTCTTGTTAAAGAAGTGTCTTCGCTGCTCAAGAAAAAATTCTATCCATCGATTTTTTTTTTTTGATGAAAAGCTCGTTCAGGCTGAAAATCAAATTTTAACAACTTGTTCCTAAGTTACTTAGAAAATACTTTTCTTTTTTGAAATTTATTCATTTAAACTTCATGTACAAGAGTGGTACATAGGCGGAATTAATGTAATATAACACACTATACAAATTAAAAATAGCAAAGCCCATTAAAAAGGAAATTTGTTTCGCCGTCAAAAGAAGGTCAGTCAATGATATCCATTCCCAGCTCAACGGTTTAAAATAGGATATCATTTATTTCGATGGCCAACAGTTTCTAGAGATGGTGTAGCCGGATATCGGCTTATAAATCAGGCGATGTGCATCCGGGCGCGAGGCGGCACGGCACTATCAGACGCGGCGCAGGCGGCATGCGGCGCGGCAGGTCGCGGTACGGCGGGGTGCGGCACGGGCGAGCCGCCAGCCGCGTGTCCGACATGCTACCTGCAAGCTTACCAACTGTTTGTAGCTGCACCGGGACTGTCGTTACAATATTTTGTATGCGTCTACAAAATACACGCAGTCCAAATATATCGCGAATCTAGCGATTCCTTTTCGTGCGTTAAAGCAGATTGAAGAACACAGCAAAAAAAAATCGAATCATTTTCTATTTTCAGGTAAGGTATTAATTAAATTGTTTTGTGTTCATCGTGATAATGTTATTTAAATCTGTTGTTATTGAACATTAAATGGGCAACAACCGACCAAAATTGTGGGATCCAAATTATAAATGTGAAGTTAACAGACTGAATTGTTCATTTCGAACTGATGGCTTCTATTTCAATAGACCTTTAAAATGAGTTTCACATTGTGTTCAGTTAAATGCTAATTAGAACTTGTTTTCAATTCGCATGTTCAATAAAGATCCTACGAACGAGAATTCATTGAAAGGAAAAAAATATGTAATTAAAAGAGTAAACAACACAATGCAATGTAATTGACTTTTAAGTTTGTATAATAAAACAGAACTGGAAAAAAAATTAATACGGGTTCATGTGTTGAGCTATGGTAAATGAGGAATGCAAAACAAATTAACAAAGAAAGCGAGCACCATGAAATATGCAGACGTGCGCAACACAAATTGCGCTAACTTGAGAATGAAATGCAAAACTTGAACGTTGCGGAGGCCAAGCGCGAGTCAAGTGTGCGCGGCTCTGTAAATAGGACGGACAGACTCGGGCGAGTGCGCCGCTAACTCGCCTACAATATTATTGTGTGCTAACTAACTTGTTTGTCATTTCAGGCACAGGCATGACTAGTGTGCCACGGTCCGCACGGAATGCCTCGAGGAGCTATTCGCTCGGTTTACTCGTAGCCGCTATCCTTGCGGAATACAATGTAAATCACTTTGATTTATGTGCTCTAAACGATAGTGCGGCGGCGAGAGTCACTTCTTTCTTTGTTGGCGTATGTCTTACATTTACTTCATTTATGTAAAACGTATCACTCGGCGCAGAGGGAATAGCAAGCACTCAGGAGATACTGCTGATCTGCCGCTTGATTTATTTAAAAAGTAACACCACAAACATTCTTCAACTACTGATTGATTCACCAAAGAAAAATACGTTAACACTATTCACTCCTGCACCTTCGTTTCTCTAACATTATATTATCTGCTTAAACAAATAATACACCAGAAACTTCAAATATTAAAAGCCTGCTTTCAAAAAGTGTCAGGCTCAACGGATGCGGACGGATACAGACACATAATTGCGAAGTTCAAACATTTCATATCTCCCAGCCGTCGTCGGTCATATTTCAGCAATCTTGTTGTTCATTGCAGCGCAAGTAAATCTTTTCAGACGCGGGCGTGTTCCACTTTTTTTAACGCAGTAGTAATGGCGTCGACTTGAGAGACTTTTATTGGAGTCCATTCGGTTAGGATTTAGGGGCTGTTAGCGTCATATAACAGCAATTTTGCCGTTCCGCCTGCCGTCATCGCAATGTTTTCAAATAATGTTAAAATTACCACATTTCATGTGTAATGTTATGAGTTTCTTTCGCGACCTTATTGTCAGAGAGTTTTAGTGGATCCGCTGAGCACTCGTCTCTAATTCTTTTATTTGGAATTTCAAAGGGCATCCTGTAACTGCTAAGATGGCTCAGCAAAACTCTATGTGAGCTCACTTTTAAATCAGAAGTATATAAACAGAGTTTTGGCACTGACACAGCAAATACAAAGGTAAGTCATATAAAGAATAGCCTGACAAAACCGATGAAGGTAATCCCAGGGTGAGTGAACGTCAAAAATATAGGCTTATCAAATTCAGCGCTTCGGAGTTTTCTATTTCGCTGCCTACCGAAAAATGTACAGAGGTCTTATTTTGTTGTTGTCCAATATAGAGTATAGGTATCAACATAATGATAGATACTTAGCATAAAATGAAAGGTCAGGTAATCTCTTTAGTAATAATAAAGCCTGGCGTTTCTACATTAGAGATCGTTAGAAGTCTACGACGCAGGCAGCGAATATAAGTTAATACTTAGATATAAATCAGAATCCCTATGACGTCACCTTTGTTGCATTATCTTGTTCTAGTAGCCTTTTCAAGTCGTCTGTTAATTAAAAATTCTGCATCTCATTTATAATGCGGTCTATCTCATCCCGGGTGTAGAATTTTTATGTCCATGTGTTATGGCCGCGAACCGGAAGACGTTGCGTTGGAAGACCTCCCACTAGGTGGGCCGATGACCTGGTGAAGGTTGTGGGTATACAACCTGATGTGGGTTGTGGGATGCGAGTCGCACGGGACCGGTCAATGTGGCGACACTTGGGGGAGGCCTATGTCCAGCAGTGGACGTCTTTCGGCTGAAATGATGACGATGATGATTATGGGTGCGTGACACTTTACACCAGTACACCTATTTAAGTAAATCCTAACCATTTTAGTTATACATGGGTATACGGGTATATTGTCTCACGCAGCGGTTCATCAACACAGGCATCAAGATGTATCTAACCCCATGCAGCAGCTCTCTGCGACATTATCCGGGCATCATATTCGCATTGTGACGTCACCCGCCCCCCGTGAAATCTCGCCGCCGTCATACCGCTCATTGTACCCGGCCCACTTTTTAATCTGGAGACGTCGAATAAAAGCACAATACTAAGATACATCTTGCTCGGTATTTGTTCCTCTTTTAATCAGTGAGTACTCAAATGTTTATTCAATAAAATATCTTGATAGTTACATAATCTGTGTCATCTCTCCGCCTATCCATTCGATTGCCATTGCCGATACATATCTAGTGGGGAGCACATAATAAATTACGTTACTGGGAAGAAAAACTACACGTCCAATATTAGCGACGCAATATTAATCTAAGGACGGTGGCAGCGTCGTGACGACAACACGTCTTCTGGTGTAGGATTGTCTGCGACGGGGGGATAAATCATAGCTATATTACCAAGTCAGTATGTGGCACCTCGTAATATATCAAGAGGCATAAAGGAGCAGGCTCGCGGCCGAGTGCTGCTGGAGCTCGCACCTCGACGTACAGTCGCGTGAGAGGAATGCGCTGCCTCGCGAGCCGCCGAAGACAATTGAGATGAATGTTGCAGTGACCCGGCCCGGCACTGAGTGCTATCCATCCACTTCTTCATTTCATTTCGTATCCTCACATTGTTGGTACAGTCAGCAGCCTCAGTGTTTCCACAAACGTCGATCGCAACAATCCGCAGTGGCACACAGCTGAGTTATTAACATGTAAGAGGAACTGCGATGAGACAAAGTTTTTACAAAACCATCTGTATGTGAGCGAGCGCTTTGTATTAGCAACAAAGCCACACCGGGACTTGCATCGCTGGAGCTTTTAGGCGGGCAGTTATCGTGCCAGCCACAAATGCGAATTTACGCTTTGCATTTTGAAAAATTAAAAGCGACATTTTCAATGCAATTGCGAGCGTTCTTTCCGCAGTCGGCGCGGGTAATGGCCACTCCAATCCGAAATTGCGCGGTCTTTTTTGTTGCCGACGCTTTCGTAAACACTCATTTGTACCTACTATTTACAGACCTCTTCACTTTTACTTAATCACAAGTAAATCACTCCAGTTTCAATCAATCAATGAATAATGCCCAACTCGGCTGAGATGTTTGTCATTTTAAGGAAGGCTTTAAATTGTATTAGATTAGTCAATATGATAAGCAGTTAAACTTTGTATTACTTGTTTTAAAATATTGATTTACTTCTACAAGTATAAATAAACAAAATAACAAGCTTTCTTGGTATAGCGTAAAAGCACAGATGTAAAGGCAACGGACCGTTGCTATTGCCCAAAGAGTAATTCAAAACATTTGCAGAGTTACATTAGCAATCAACGTAATGTAAACAAAACTTACTTCGATTTTTAACCGTTATTTTCATCATAAAATTAAAGTACAATCCATTTTGAGGCACCCTTTCAATAGCAACAGTGTAATGGTGGCAATCAGCTTAAATACTCAATTCAAATAGCCAGATGTTGGATGGGGTTGTTAGTGCGTCGGCGGGCGCCGCACAGCTGAGTCGCTCCTTCGAGCTGCGCCGCTGCCGCTGCCCTGCCTCGCCGCTCCGCGTGCCACTGCCGCCGAGAGCTACTGCCTCCTTAATAGCCACTAATAATAAAAGCAAACGAGCGAACGACTTGTAACAAATTGCATTATCTGCCGAAATGGCCCTTGGAAAGCATTCATGTCGCCTCTCCGTAACGTTAACTCTTTTCCGTTTTGATCTTCGCAAAATTGAGTTTGGAAAAGCGGATCACGCCGCTGTGTTTCTAAGAAAATTAAGTAGATTTATCTTGTTACTTATTGGATTAACATTTCTGTAGGACTTTCGGCCACGCACACTGAAGTTAATTTACACAAAATGCTGCATTAGCGCCAGTTACTGAGATAATGTAAGTATATTTAAGCGTGTAAACCTCCGACTATTTTTCCGCTTGTGACAATTAAAAACTACTCAGCTCTTTTTATAGTGGGACATTAAATTTATCTTCTTAATTTTTTGCAAAGTGGAAACCTTCAGTGGGGCAAGAGATTAAATTAAAAAATGGTATAAAAAGTTGACTTTCCGGGCGAGGCTGCATTGCAACGACATTAATTCAAAAGTCGCCGCCTAGAGCAAATTGTCAAGCTGAGTGCAGACACGCTGCGCCTTATCCGCCGCCAAGTTTAGAAAGCTAGATAATGTAGGTGGCAGTCTGAACCTTATTTCAAAGTTAGTATTAATGTGAAGTAATAAACTAGCATAATATCTGGTGCAGAGTTGAGCACTCCAATAATAGTGCGCTATGTGGATTCTATGTGCACTGTGGAGCTGTAAATTCGGTAGTTTAATTCTAGTGCCGCAAATAAGAAGTAATAGAGCAATAAATGAAGCTAACAAGGTGCGAATGTATCGGCATTCGGTTCATTATTGTCGGCGTTCCAGCAGCTCGGCAAATACTTGCTTTATGATGTCGTGCAGCGAACGGAACAATAAATGTTTTCATACGAATTCTTCTTTCTTGTAAGCGGATTGTTGTTCCCTGACAACCTGAAGAAAATGGTTTCATAAATAATTATGCAGGTCATTAAAATGGAATATACCATGATATTTTAATGGAGACAATTATGTTCTAATTAACAACAAGTTATTTTATAGGTAGGTACACTAATACACAATAATTAGTGATTATCTCGAAGGCAAAAACTTGCTTTGTTACAATAAACTTCTTGGGTCTTGAAACACTTTTCATGGGAATAAGTCATATAGGTAAAGGCCTTTTTTTTCATTTGACTAATTTTACATTTATTCATCCAAGTGAAACGTTAAGATTCGCGGAAGAACTCAAAGCCTTTGGAAAAAAAACCCTTGAAATATCTTTTGTCTTTTGATCCTTTATTTATATTCGAAATAAATATATTTTCAAATATTTCACAGCTGAGATAACCCTCTTTGATCCGATGCCCATCCTTCCGACTATAATTTTTAACATCTAAAATTTATAAGCAGCGGGATTGGTCATAGAGTTTGGAGAAGTGGCACTCTATTCTCTTTGATTGATGCAAGACCACGGGTTGAAACCCATACAGTATCTCTTATGTCCTTCAATGACCAGGAGATATTATTATTAATGTAGTGACTGTGTTTCACGTACCCATCCCTTGCATAGTTGTTAAGAATGTAATATTTTCCTAGAAGTACTTATTGTAATTATTTTAGAAAGTTTCATTTTGTGTTTTCCCCACGTTCATACCTCTGCAAAGCAATTTAAGTTATAGGTCTTTTATGTTTCTTTATCTTTAGTTAAGGTTCATTGTTCTATTATTTTTAGTTCTCATCTTCTCTCTATCTTTTATTGTACCCATTTGTATTTATGTGTTTCCTGTATTTTATTATACTTTTAAAATTCAATTGTTTTGCCGCGTCTTTTGTTTAGTAAACTGCAGATGTGGGAAGTGGTTCCGAGCTTCGGACGAGGCAGTCAGTTTTCAACTAAGATCGTGCGAGGTACTTTTTTCTGATCCCGATCATTTTTACTCGCCGAAGCTCGCCGTGATCTTGTTAATCTAATTTTTACCTTTCTTGTAACATTATTTAATTTTACTTATTCGTGTCGAGTGTAACTGCTAGCTTTAGTTAATGGATATTTGAATAAATTT
Source organism: Xestia sexstrigata (assembly GCA_941918905.2). Classification (NCBI taxonomy): domain Eukaryota; kingdom Metazoa; phylum Arthropoda; class Insecta; order Lepidoptera; family Noctuidae; genus Xestia; species Xestia sexstrigata. The sequence continues at coordinate 10,119,524 of OW799204.2, forward strand.
AATCGTTACTTATTTACAACTTATTTTGTGTATTACTTGTTCACGCGGTCGCGAATTTGCACATTAATATTATAAATGCAAAAGTAACTATCTGTGCGTCTGGCGACTGTTCACGACTTCGCGATTGAATGGAATTGGATGACAGGATAATTCCAGGATTTGTATGAACTCTGGTCCCACCACTCCAATAGCTATGTACGTGTGGGTATATAGTATATACTATACGCCAAGTTCCAGATTAGTCCGTTTAGGTATTTGTACTATTAATTTGGACAGGATTTATGACTTTTTATTGTAGAAAAACGTTCCCAAAGAATAATTTCCGACTATCACGAAGGCGAAGCCGCGGGAAAGGCAGTGCGAATAAAATAAAAATGAAGCTAAAAGAAGCGGATATTCCTTTTCATCTTAATCAGTATAGAACTTTCACTTCTCCAAACTATCAGAATTCTTGGAAGACTTATTACCGGCGATTTCTAGGACCGTGTCGTGGAAGCGCTCTCGTTTCTTTTTGCTATACTTTGTTTGACCTTTGCAGTATTATAGAGAATTTAAAAATGTATTGCTGTCTGATCTCAGGAGAAAAGCTATTCTAAGATTAAATAAATAAAATAAAATATTCGCTGAATATTACACACAGCGCCATCTAGTGCCACACTAAGCAACGACGCTTGTGTCGTGGACACCAGATAGTTGATATACTGCATAGATAATTTTTCGTTTGTAAATACATACTTATTATACATATAAACATCCATGACTCGGAAACAAATATCCATGCTCATCACACGAACATTTGCTCATACCGGGATTCGAACCCGGGACCTTAAGAACATAAAGCAGCCTCACTACCGCTGCGCCATTTGGGTCGTAAAACATACAAGCCATGTGTGGCATGACCAATCCTTAATCAAGGTTTTGACAATAGATTGCATTACCATCTATTATGGTTCATGGACGGTTCAGACCTCAATTGCGTACGCTTCGTCTCCCCACAGGCAATGACCCACCCTTACATCAGCGCCGCTATCACCAACGCCTGTGATGATCTATTAACTGGATCATTGAGCGTGGTTCGCGTGGCTGTGTTTTGTGCTAAACACATTTGAACATTTTGCCATCGATACGCTAAAGAAGACTATAATCTATGAACAAAAATAAAATACAGGAGAACTCTATTTGAAACTATTCGCGTTCCCTGAAACATCGTATAAAGCCTACAGATACATAAGTATAAAGCCTAAGAAGCAACTAAACCAGATTTATGTTGGCTAGAGAAAATCGTGGAATTTACTCAGGTTAGATAACTCGGTTTATTCCTACATTCCAAAGGGAAGTGAAAGCAGAAACATCGCCGGTGCTTATCAGGAAATCTAGTTATTGTCGCGCTCTAACGCTGTGTTGGATAACTATATTTTATGTTTTATTATTTCTTCTGTTGATAATGATCACTATAACTTGTAGATTTGTGCCAATGTTATTTTGTAAGAAAGTATTTTTGCATGATAAATATAAATACCTACAGAATACTCCATGTTTTGTTTAAAAAACAATATCTACGTCTACGTGAATTACCTATTTGTCCTGTTTGTTCCCTACGACTTTTATAGCTATGGCGCAAAAACATGAGAGAATGTGTATCCGATACAACGCGGGGTAAAAAACTCTAAAAACAAAAATAACGCTAAAAGCGTGTGAAATCCGTGGGTGCTGTTTAGTTTCATTTTGGGAAGCTTTCGTAGCGCGTAGCAAACGTAGCGTGTAGTGACCGTAGCAACCGCGTAGCACCTGTAGCTACGAAGCGTAGAGACGATTATCATTGGTTTTTAGAAGTCCTTTTCAATTACTGTGAAATAGCAGTGATTAGCTTATTAATTTAATTAATTACATTACCTTACCTACTTTACCTTATTTTCTATTTATAATTATTTACTATTTGCCATGGTAAAAATAATGATTCGACTTTGCATTTTTAATATTATTTTTTAAATGTCTCTCTCATTCATTTGGAGAATCAATAAGTCGTCATTAAACATTCGCAATATCATATCACGAATTTCAGTTCTCTCGAAAGATATAAGATTTCTCTAGGTTTTAAAATTTAACCGACCACACCAATTCAATGTTATTTACACCTACAAATTGTCATTATTTACTTATTTGCTAAGTATAAAACTAACTAGGATACCTACTCTGTATTTCCTAAACATTACAGTACATATAAATTGTTCAATGTGTAATTGCTATTGACTTGCCTTTAAGAATCGATATGTAATAGTTCACTTTTTCCTATTACCCACAACATTGTAAAAATTGTGTGTCCAGTGTCTACTACTTAATTTATTTATTTACAAGTACCTTCTTCAGAAGTAATTCTGATACTTAGTTTTAAGATTACCTTGTATTTCTCATATTAAGTGAATTGTATTCTTTTTGAGAAATAAATGTCTTAAACCGTATATTATTATATCCTCCACACTCACATCTAGAACAATTCAGCAATATCATACGAACGCGTATATTATGATACACTGCACAGCACCCCACAATAATGTGGGTGAATCCCGACTAATGCCTTCTTACACTGGGTACTGCACAGGTCAGCTGTGTACCACAGGATCGCCACAAGAAGCGGTTCCGTATTTAGCAGCGCCTTACGTACCTACCCACTTACTCTAAGCCGCTGTAAACTTTACGGACAACGATCTGTGGATTAAAACGCGTGATAGTGTTTTGTTTGGTTCCAGATATGTGTAATTTGTATAAGGCCTCTCCATTCGTTTATTTTTACTTTAATTATATAACATCACGCCTATAATCCCCGCAGGGTTAGGCAGACGCGTACCTAATACACTGGCCTGCAAAACTAAGTATCACACTATTAAAATTGCAATAACTTTTTAAGTACCCAAGATATTCTTTCGAAACAAATAGGACTTGAAAAAGAGTTTAATTTTGTACATAAAAACTAATAAAGCTGATAAAAATTGAACGTTTTTTTTATTTTAAATCTCTAACTTCTACAGTTTAGAAAAAAAAAAAATAATAATAGTGTAGTACTTAGTTTTGCAGGCCAGTGTAGTACTCCCACATTTCACCAGTTATGTTTAAGTCCCACGGAAAAGGGGCCAAGCCTATTGCCATCAACCATAACTTTAGAGTTTGTGGCTGCTACTGAGAAATTCTTGATGGAAAACCAACTATCACTTTGCCCGACCCGGAATCGAATCCGGGGACTCATGCTCAGCAGTCGCGGTTTCGACCACTACACCAACGAGGCAGTTACATACTTTAATTACAATCACCCTATACAGGGTTAGTTTTCAATGACCAGCCAAAATTTAAAATTAAGATCTAGATATCAAACCAAAAGTGCATTTTATTTATTATTGTCGAAAAATATTAAATAAAATAATAGCATTCATTTGAAAATTTCCTAAAACATAAACCTAGTGCGAATAAATGCACTTGTGTGCGTACATGCACCGCCAAATTTATATGTGTGCTAATACGTATCTAGGTTGTTGAACTGAATTGTGCTGTTGCAATATCCACACTTTCGCTTTTTAGTGGTAGACAGGAATAAGAAAGGAATTGTTTTTTTTTCTTTAGATCGAAAATATTATCGATTCTAAACCATCTCTGAAAATTTGGCTGGTCATTGAAAACTAACCCTGTATAATGAAGTATAATGTTCCCACTATGGGGACACAGGCCTCCTCTCTATGAGGTGGCCGTAATCCGCTGCGTGAGCCTATAGGGCGGGTTTCTAGATTTTGCATGCCTTCAAATTTTTGGTTCTAAGATATGTCAATTTCCTCACGTTAAGATCCGCTCAAAATGACTAAAGTTTAGATTATGTTCCGGGTCTAGTTGATTGTGGACGTGAGTTTAAATGTTTTTAAACGCACCCACGATTCCGGAGAAATTCCTACTGCTGGGGCAAAGATTTATTAAAAAAAATAAACCTAACCAAAGTAAGACTATCTTCTTAATAGTCGGGAAACCAAGCACTAAGTCCAAAAGAACTTTAAAGCTCCCAGGAACTAGGACAAATGCAATTTATCAGAATCTGCTTATGATCAAAATACACTAAAAGCGATTGCAATTGAGCTACCGCTTCACTATTACGAGTTCTACTGAAATGAAAATACTAATAATAGATTGTCATGTATATTATTTATTTATACTAAACGTACTAGAATGGTACATAGGCGGAATTTCACTAGTACGGAGGTCAGTGTGAATCAAGATCAAACAACTGCATAACCTACACAGGTATTTAAAATACGTAATTATATTTGTATATTAGCAGACACAAATAACAGGATTGTTGCGATTTGTATGTTAAGGTTGTTCTTTTAATGGTTAATAAACTTTTTAACTTTTAACTTATCCACTTAGACCCAGTTACGGCTGGCTTAATATTAGAACGAGCATTATTCTTTACCATTGACCTAATTTTATAAATTTTAAAGTAACTCTGTCCGTTATTTGCCTTAACAGCTGAACGGATTTCAGAAACTCCATGACCTTGCTTAGAACATCACATACTTTTATCCCGGGTAGTTATTACGTTTCCGTGATATAATTATCAAAATTGACGCAGGTCACGCAGGCTAAAGCTAGTAACATCCTTCACCATAACTTATTAACTCAAAATATAACTTTATTTACTACACGAAAAGATACACATTTCATTGCAATGCATCTCGCGGCCCCGCGCGGCGCATCGCGAAATAACCACCGCAGAATAACCAGTAACGTCGCGTCGCGCCTCGGTGTGAACTGACCCTAAAATCATCATCTGCCTAGCCTATTTCCAAAGTTGTGGTCAGGGATCGTTGGGGTCAGCTTCCAGTAAAACCGGATGCAGCTGAATACCAGTACATTACATAAAGCGTCTGCCTATCTGACCTCCACAAACCTGTTAGTACTGGGTAATACGATAGAAACCCCTTGGTAAAACTGGTTGTCAGACTTTCGGGCCACTGACTACCTAACGACTGTCAAAGATCTACAATTGACAGCCGGGACCAACGCCTTAACGTGGTTTCTGAGGCACGGAGGAAACTCGGTATGTTATGGGTGGTCGCCTATCCACGGACCAACCTAGGCAAGCGCGGCTTAACCAGAAGATCAGTCCAAGCGGCTGTTAGCATTTAACTACGAGCTCCTTGTAACATAAACACCGTAAAATAAAAATTCCAAAAGTGTGTTTCGAAATATTATTTAATACCTACCCTACAAACTTAGTATTACACTGCATTTCAAAATTACTATCACGGTACCAGTGGTATAATTATAAATCAGTTGGTGGGTGAATGATCGGATGTGTCATCGCGCAGTCACTCACCGGGTTTGCGGATAAAGCAATGAACGTGATGACGTAATTGCTTAATTAATTATCACTTTCTGTAATGCATATTGGTTTATTGGATAGTCACGGTAATGTGTTTCCTATTATTGATATTGTGGTAATTTGCATTTTCTTGTCTTTGTGTTGTAAATATTCGGCATTATTTTTGGCTATTGTAACGATGGCTAAACACTCTCGCCGAGACATTCTGAGGCAGAACGTGTGCGAGAGCATTTATATGAGCTCTCGTCTAACCTCTGTGTTCCTTGTTTGGCTGTATGCTCTCGCCAAACTCCAAGATAGTGCAAGTGTCTCGCGAGAGTGTATGCAGCCACCTTAAAAGTAATTCCCAGGAATTAGTCCCCCATTCATAGTTCTTGGAATAACAATTTCAATTTTAATCGTATAAAATTAGGTTGGTGTTACGTCTTGTAGATATGCTTTGTTGAAATACAGGATACATCCGACACATTCAATTTAAAACAAAGAAATGAAATGGCTTCCGCCTTGCAGTTTTAAAACTGCTAAACGATGTTATGATAAAGTATGTTACTCTGCGTAGCTATAAATTAATTTGGCAGAGTTCCAACTGGGTTTAACTGAACTCGTATAATAGCAATTTTCATTTTAATTTAAATCTGACTTCGAATACCTAATAAGTGATAATACTGATAACTGAATAATATTCACTCAATATTTGAAGACACGTCAAAATATACCTCAAACCGTTTTTCCCGTCGACGAGGTTTTTTCCTTGTTCTCGTAATACCGCTAAGAAACAGGTGCATTCTTATGTATTAATAAAGTCTCCTCTTGAGTTTCGGTACCGAGTTTTCCTTTTTCGGCTTTTTTTCACGTGCGATGATTTTTGTAATTTGATTTATAACTAAAATGATATTTAAGTCTATTCTCTATATTTTTTTATTTGTATTTTTCTTATATAGTATTGTCGGTCTCTCTCGTAAAGGCCCGAGCATTGAACACCACGTTTGATACTGTGTCGACGATTAATGATCATAAAGTTTGTATCTTTCAACTGCGTAACAGCGCAACATGGAACATATTACGAATGTTTCATTCCATAGCAAGTCCGAGGTATTTCAGGTGAAAAAATAAAGTTAGTCATGGGTACCTAGGCTGCGGGACTGCTTGTAAGATACACCGCGGCAATGTAACACAAATGGCAATGAAGGAACATGGATGGGTTTTAATCAGTAAAAGTCTGACACTCCCTTCCGCTCCTTCTCTTTGATGATTTCCCAACCGAAAAAAAAAAGGTATGGGTACCTGAATGTCAGGTCCGAAATCAGACAGGTCAGACAAAATAGTGACAAGAGAACACGTTTATTTAAAAAAATAAGATTTTTATTTAATCTTATATCTAATAGAAGGGGTTGCTCTCGGCAATTGAAGCCGTATTTTAGATAAAATGTTTTATCCATTCTCCGCTATATCACTTGTGGTAATTCTCGAACAGTAAGCAAATAGAAAAGCTCTCACGACAAAATTAAATTCCATACTTGTCGCCAGCATTCAGCTGCACCATCTGAACCGCTTTCGGCGCGCATAAATCTCATAAATCTCTTCTAATAAAAACATTCTCATTCCACTTCGCATTGCAAGAGAAATATTAAAGTATTAGCAATATAAGGATTACGTTGTAGGTTTTTTGGCTTCAAATTTCAATATCTCAATATTCTGAATGCCGAAATTATTGAATGTCAGAAAAGTTATTTACTAAGTACTTAGTTTAAAAAAGAACTCATGAAGGTCTTGGTATAAAAAAGGATCATATTTTTAGAGAAAAGTTGAAATATTTAAAAGCAATTTTCTAAGTACGTTTTTTTATAGTTGTACCGACGAAAATAAACTGTGGTCGATGTTTTAAACTTTTAGATTATAGAATTTAGTTTACTGGTGAATGTAATGCGATTTATCAAGTGATCGCATATCAATTTGTCACAGGCGCGCACACTCGCACCGTGATAAACAGAGATAAAACTCAATTAGACATCAATTTTAATGTGTAATCAAACGAGAATATTTGGCAGCTCATTGCATTATTCGGTAAGTTAAATTTAAAATGGCGAGCCATTTGTCCCAAACCCTCGTTAGTAGTAAATTAGACTAATTAACCCCAGTGAGAGTAATAACTGTTTACCAACTCCAATTACAGCATTCGGTTCAAATTATTGAATTGGTAACATATTAAACGTAACACAATTGTTTTGATCGTTTACTTGAACGAGCTTTGCGATTCGCGTCCCTACATGTTAAACGAGTTCCTGTCCACCTAAATACCTTCATTTGTTGGAAACATAGCAAATGTTTTACAACGTAAAATGGTAATGTTCCACTAAAAGCACTTAGATCATTTGAAGCTACCAAGATTTAGAATGTTGGTTCAACTAATAGAACCCGGCTGGAATGTTACCTGAGTTTATAAGAATAATATCATTTATTTTTGTAACGCTCTGATTTCTCTGTTGGTATAACATTATCTAAGTATTCGTAAGAGGTCGTCACTTATCGAGGAGCGGATGGTAACAGTAGGTAACTAGGTACTATAATATAATATAAAATATCAGCATTAAAATATCATATTTCAGATTGGTAACAAGAGTATGGCATACTTTTTAATAATATGTATAAGGTGGATACTGAATTATACAAGAAAAAATATGCCTTATTATGTAGCAACGAATAGTTTGTAACTAGTAGTCATCATCATCATCATTTCAGCCGAAAGACGTCCACTGCTGGACATAGGCCTCCCCCAAGTGTCGCCACATTGACCGGTCCCGTGCGACTCGCATCCAGCGGATTCCCGCAACCTTTACCAGGTCATCGGTCTACCTAGTGAGAGACCTTCCAACACAACGTCTTCCGGTTCGCGGTCGCCACTCCAGAACTTTTCGGCCCTATCGGCCATCCGTTCTGCGAGCAATGTGCCCTGCCCACTGCCAATTAAGTTTGGCAATTCTTCGGGCTACGTCGGTGACCCTGGTTCTCTTGCGGATGTCTTCATTTCTGATTCGATCACGCAAGGAAACTCCGAGCATAGCCCTCTCCATTGCCCTTTGGGTGACTTTAAGCCTTCTGATGAGGCCCATTGTGAGCGACCACGTTTCGGTCCCGTATGTAATCACTGGCAACACACACTGGTAGTCTTTGTAGTTAATACCGAAATACCTGAAATAACATTTCTGAGAATTCTTTTTATGATTTCTCGTCTTGTTAAGTTTACTTAGTAGATAGGTATTATGTGCACTCGACTCATCTGCCTAGCCTTTTCCCAACTATGTTGGGGTCGGCTTCCAGTCTAACCGGATGCAGCTGAATACCAGTATTTTACATGGATCGCCTGCCTATCTGATCTCAGCAACCCAATTAGTACTGAGTAATATTTACTATTCGCACAGTTTAATATATTCTATTGTCTGGTCTCAAAATCTGGCAAGTTAGTAATAATTGGTTTGCCTTTAAAATTCAGAAGAACTTATTAACTGCCTCGAAAATCACATTTGCTTAAAAGTATGCGCAAAAATGATTTATCCAATTGTTAACATTTTTATTTCAATGATCATTTTAAAATAAAACCTATTTGCGTTTCCAAAATAGAAAGTGGTAGTTTCTAATTAAGGATTTACAAACAGTTTTGCATTTCATGAAAAAATGTTCGCTTCTAAAATATTTCAGTGTGACTGATGTCAATCACGGGTGGACAGGTCGAATACTCGGTGAAATAGAGGGATTAATTGAATTCTATTGCCGCTAAAAAATTTCGGCCAACCTATAAAAAATATTCAGTAAGGTTTTTGAATGACCCAACACCGACCTGATGTTGAAAATAGTTCAACCCATTTTTACAAAATAAGATATATGTCAATGGTTTTTATATAATCACATAAGATAACATTGCGCCTGTAATCCCGAAGGGTTAGGCAGAGGTGTACCTAATAGTACACCCACATTTCGCTAGTTATGTTTAAGTCCCATGTAATAGGGGGCAAGACTATTGCCATCAACCGGGCGCCTGCTACTGACAAATTCGTGGTGGAAAAATTTAGTAACCCATTGCCCGAACCACTAAACCAACGATGTATTAATGAAAACAAAAATATTCAAACTGTTTAAATTGTACTCATACAAATATTTGACGAAGGTTCACCGTATCCGTAATTAGATTAGCTCTTATTAGCATTTATACGAGGTTTTGTAGTATTCGGATGGGTGAAGTACATACATATATACTTGTATAGTTCGGTTCAAACTTAATGGCGGCTTGGAAGTTAGCTGCAAGTGACGGTCTGCGCATTATACAGAAAAAACGAAGCGTCATCTGGGCCCCGTTGATACCTAAAATTGCTGTCTGCGCAGCTTTACATTAGATGTTCCGAATCGCCATAAAGTTTAAAGCGTTATTCCTGCGCAGACCGACACTCGCAGCTAACTTCCGAGCCGCCATTAAGTTTGAACCGAACTATAACAGCTAACGACAGTTCAGTGTAAGTTATAACAAAACATCAGCCAACAGTACTTAGGTCCTCGGTTATAAAATCTAATTTGCATTACCAACGTAACAACCTGTTTTTAGCCGTTTCGCTTGGTGACGTCACAAAGAAGTCGACTAATTACTTTATAGTTTTATGTAAATTGCGACATTATTTACTGAAGTGCTCTAGTTACTCATGAATATTAAAGTTATTTTACTCGAACATTTAAAGTGTAATTGGTAAAGTTTTGTAAGCGAAAATACTTTTGGTGGGTTTACGAAATTGAACTAGGTATAAAGTCTAGATGGAAAACAACTACGTTTGAAGTTTTGAAACTTTCTGATTTTTTAAATTTATTATAGCATAGCAAAGCATAATCAACCTATAAATATTAATATATAATATTAATAATATAATATAATATTAATAAATAAATAAATATAATGTTCAGACACAGGCCTCCTCTCTACGAAAGAGAATGCATGGGCTATAATCTAGCACGCGGGTCCAGTGCGGGGTGGTAGATGTCACATCTCTTAGAATTATTGATCTATTAGGACGCCTCACGATGTTTTTCTTGTGTGGTGGTTTTTTTTGTAGATTTTTTTTAGAAATACAAATATTTAAACCTGTTCTCAAAATTATCTCGTTGTGCAGGAATCTTTAGTAAATACAGATGTTAATCCAAGGATAACTGAAGGGATAGTGGCTGAGTTCTTATCTCTGGCGAACGTAACAACAGCCGTCACACTTAACCTGAACAATGATTGAGATGGATTGATGACCGGCCGGAGGGAAGTATTACTGATTGATAGGACAAGAGCCGTGTTTCATAAAAGTCACGTTTGACTGGCCATAATATTAAATACTCATGCCTATTGTTATAAGGTTCTTTTCTTTGGAAACGTGACCGGTAGCTACCTGGGCATTGTGCCTCATGCACGTGGGCTAGGTACTTTTAAATGGTATATATTTCTACACAAATACTATAAAGCTGAAGAGTTTGTTTGGTTGAACGCGCTAATCGATAGTAGTAGATAGTCCCATTCATCGAGGAAGGCCTTGAGCTGTATAAAATCACGCTGCGACCAATAGGAGCGGAATATCAATGAAAAATGTTGCAAAAACGAGGAAAATTGTATTTTTATAATAATTTCTTGCGGACGAAGGTCGCGAGCAAGAGCTAGTTTGTTTCTAAAATATGTTTTTCTAAATATATATACAATAAGCAATCCCGATAAACCACTTTTTCTTGCATTTTGATATAATACCCGTCCCTACTTTGCGTATGGCGGATACATATACATGTCCATTGTCTGTTCAATAACAGACAATGGACATGTATATGTATTCGCCATTCCTTCCTTCCGTTTTTGTTTTCTAGTAGAAGGAATGGAGGAAGTTAGGGATCGCCTCTGGCCTTCGGTATTGTCTGTCTTCCGTGAAAGAAATATGGCGGCAGGATTTTTGTGTACCTAGTGAAGATTGGACATTTTATCAATTGGATTAGATTTCTTATTGAAATAAAGTTTTATTTTTTGATATTATCGCTTTTCTAAAAATGTTTATACCGTCTGCTTTTTTTTAAAGTTTTTTTTTGCATTGAATGAAAATTAAATATTTCCAGTCTAAAACTTTTCCGTCATATCACATATAGAAAGCATCAAAAAAGTGAATTGGATAATGCGCAACTCAAATGGCTGCCAAATCGTGATATTAAGTCGCCAAGAGGTTTTAATAGCGTTATAAAAAACGGATTTCAGCACCAGACCCAATTGAATTTTACATACGGCTAATTAAAAGATTCTGGAGATAATCTACACGGTGCCCAAAAGAGGGTTTATTAAAATTAGGCCCGTTTTACACATGAAAGGGGTTCTGTATAGAACGATCTAGTTGGCTATCTTTCGGAGCAAAATGGTTTACTTCGCGCCCCTATTGAGGAGAGTATCCTGGAGGCAACATCTTTACAAAATTCGTGTCGTATCGCCGAGGGACGGAATAGTTCTCGATGTAGCAGGGCCGGCTTCCCGAATACGAAACTCCAACCTGAATAGAAGATCCAGTTTGTGAATATACGATAGACTTGACTAGTGAACGTACGCCGTCGGTACGGTTATCGACATAAGTCAATAACATTTTTTATTTACCTTCGTGTCAGGTTTATCTCGTGATTAATTCGTATTTGGAAATTTGGAATGTAGACTTATTAGTTTATTATAGATTTATACATGTTCAAATCGAATTATTTTGGTATTGTTTTTTGCTTAGAAAACAAATAATAAAGCAATCTAGAACTTTAATCGAATTCTCCCTAAATCCAATTTATATTGAAACTCTAATCAAGCAATCATAATATTGAGTAGATAACTTTTGTAAATGAATGTAGTACATGTGTAGGCGCCTAGGTATGTAGTAACGTTACGCCACGGGATTAAATTAATGCCGATAAAAATCGGCAATATGTTGAGATTAGAAAGAGCTAAAAACAAATAGGTTACATACATTAAAGAAAAAGTATTTATTAGACTAATTGAGAGAAATTCAGTTGTATGCTTTAATAGTAGATATTAGTCGTTGGATGGCCAGCAGGCCCGCTATCGTCTCGTACACCCAAATAGTTTGTAATTATAACTTCTGAACTAGTGATTACCCTAAAGTAGTTAAGTCTAATTTGTGTTTAAACGGTGTAACAATGTCGATGGAGAAATTACATATATACGAGTGTATTATACACAGAGTTGTAAACTTTAGGCAATGGTTTGCAGTTCTATTTTATGTTTAAAATAAGATGTATACTCGCATTAAATGTATAAAGTACCTTTTATAAAGCTTTTCTACAAATAACAACAGTATTTTTTCAAAATAAAAAGGGCATAACTTTATATTATGTTCACTCCCATGCCACCATGAAATATGAAAATAAAATGCTGCAAAATAAAAGAGAGGCATGCCATGTTCATCCAATGACGCGTTCGTTTGCTTTTTGTTAATTTAGCTGGTTTCAAAAGGCCCAGCGAAAATAAATCTGGATACCCACACAAATGTGTAAAGCCAGAACTACAAAAACTTTTGAGATAGATGTTGTGAGTTCATCTGAAAAGGAATTCCATGGAAAAAATTCATTTAGTTTTGATAAAAAACACTGGAATATTTTGGTGAAAAAGTTTGGACTAGTTTAAGACTGTTTTGCGTTCGTTCAATATTGTTCTAACCCACAAAGTTTCATTAATATTCATCGTAAAAAGCGCAAATTTCATTTTTGACATTGATTTATGTGCGGTGCTGGCAATGCATGCACCACTGTGCCCAGATGTCTGTGCTCTAACATCAAAATTGTTGTAAAAGTTACGCACATTTAAATGATCTTCGATAATGGCAGGTAATAACACTGCGCTAATATTTTACAAGTTTTAGCATCATTAATCATGAGCATTTCAGTTTCACATTTAGGTAAACAAAATACTTTTTTTTAAAACTAAACACACGAGAGAATGAAATATATGGTCAACTAGCTGTTACCCGCGACTCTCGTCCGCGTAAAATTATTATCTAAATATTACTTTTTATAAATATAAGTTTTCATTATTTGCACGAAACCCTAATACTTTTTTTTTTTAATAAAAGTAGGTTACTCCTTATAATATCAGCTGCTATCTGCTAGTTACCATAAAAATCCGTCCCGCGATCTCGGAGATAAGCCGGAACAAACAAACAGACAGACATACAGACGGACAAACAGACAGACAAAAATTAAACAAAGGTTTTTTTATGCTATTATAAGCATTCAGTAAAAAGCTGTAATTTTGAAATTACAAACAGACACTTCAATTTTATTCGTTTGTATAGACTATGGTCACATATAACGTGTGTGTAAGTAAATTTTATCCGTAACTTTTATCTTTTTTCCTCTACAAATACAGACAATGCAGAATTTCACGATACAATGGGGTTTTATTGGAAAATTCGTCGCTTTTTTAATAGTTACTGGCCGACCGCTTCCGTATTTTTACTGAACATTTTTATTTGATGTTTTCATTTGCTTTTAATAAATATTGTGCTGCTCGTAATCAGTTGAAAAGAGAAAAATATTTCAGGAGTTTTTATCGCAAGGAAGTTTAGTATACGCTTTAAAGGATAAGTTTGTTGACCGTAAAACTGTAAAAAATATCTGAAACTATTTCCTTTATGATTCTATAAATTAAAGGATTCTTAAAAACTGCAAAGTTCCTTCCGACAATGTAACGCATACTTTACTTACTCCTTCCCTTTATAAGTATACTTACCTATAAATCCGACTTAATTACCAAACTCTTTGCAGTAAATACAGTTGGCAATCAAGTTGAACTTAAGATTGCCGCTTGTAGTTAAACTAATGTAAATTGTGTGCGTCTCCGAACGCAGAGAGGTAGCAAATTTCCCCGTATGCGACTTAGGTTTCCTCTGAATGATTTGCCAACTTCCCTCATAAATAGCAGTGCCCGTCTCCAAACTACTCGGGACTTATGAAATACTGTTACACGTTTAAACTAATGTCATGACATCGTGGTTGCTTTCATGTCTCCCGACAGTCTAGGCATGTAACTGTGTACGTGATTATACTATTTATGTTAGGTTTTTTAGCGAGAGAAAAGAGTTATGAGACTTATTTGCATGGGATGAATGCATTTGTAAATAAGCTGTGTAATGCGTGCTGCTTATTTCAATTTGAATTACGAATGAATTTCGTGAATGAGTGCATAATCCATTATCAAACAAAAAGCAAACAAAAAGCTCCTAACAAAATGTATCTACGTAGTATATCAACTATCTGGTGTCCACGACACAAGCCTCGTTGCTTAATGTGGCACTAGATGGCGCTGTGTATTAATGTCCAGCGATATTAATATTTTATATTTATTATACTCCAATAAAGCTAAAGAAGTGTCAGCCTGTTACTTTTTCATCCCTCAACGAAATTCAGTGGGAATACAGGTACACGATGACCTAAATTAGTAGATACGATACTTTCAAGGACGTCGCCAGTTTTTTTGGTTGGTATTTTCTTTTTCTTAATCTATATTGTCCCACTGCTGGGCAAAGGCCTTCCCCATAGCCTTCATTCTTCTCGCTGTGCGGTTTTCCCCGGCCAATAGGTCACAAACGCGGATTGTTTACTTCATCAAAACCTAGATTTTTCAATTGCTAAATGGCGTTTTATTAAAAAAACTTTTTTGCAAAAAAGTTTTTTTATTTTTCCATTTTTAGTTCATAAGCGCATTGCAATTTAAGACAGTTAGAAATTCTGCCACAGATCGCACCCTTACTGTAAGCCGTTAAGGAATTCCATTGATCATCATATTCGACTACGACAATAACTTGACCATAACGACGTTACGGTAGGTGACTCAAATATCCGGATAGCCTATAAAAGATTCGACCGAGTATCGTTAATTTGCTCCTGAATTGAATAGTTCCGTTACTTTGTCATGGATCCCATAGTCAGAACCTAACCAAACTCTCGTAAAACTACCCTTGAAGTACATTCTTTCAAAAAAAAAAAACAATACATGTCATGGTAATAGGCTTATCCCCAATAAATGTAACTTAACATACCTAAACCTGTCGAAATCTGGATGTATTGTACATATCTGCGTACCCTTAGAGCATACAGGCGTGATGTTTCGTCATGATGGTGTATAAACAATTAACATCTAAGCGATTCCAGCAATCACTGCAGATTTGCCGTCTATTTTTGAAGAGTTTGATTGTATATCTCCGAAGATCAGGATCAGATCTTCACCAAATTTTAATGGGACCACACGAAAAGCACCAACTTTCAAATAAAAAAAGAATCATCAAAATTGGTAACAAACACAAAAAATAAAAATAAAATACAGTCGAATTGAGAACCTCCTCTTTTTGGAAGTCGGTTGAAAAGCAATTATAATCAAGAATTAAAATAATTATGAAGAACCTAAAAACTGTGTTGCTTTACTCAAGAAAAGAATAATAAGGATACTCATTTTGTTTTTCAGAGGCTCACATTACTATTTGCTACCTTTTGCGTCAGGTACGACTAGGACTACAAGTTGTAATAACACAACAAATATCCCATATAATATCAATAAGTATTTTATCGTAAACTGTAATAGTTACTGACGAAACATGAACTTTGGTTTAGACGTGTCATACATATAACTGACACACGAGCAGCAATATGTAAACGGTGGTTCGTCATTCGGTTCGGTTTTTTGAGCGGTTTTTTTGGACACGTGTCAAAGGGACAAGAGTGGCGAGTCGAACTAGTGTTTACACATTCGCATTCTGGTTCATATCGTAGCAAACGGCCTATCAAGCAACATGGACTGGTCTAAAAATTAAGTTGTGATGTTTTTGTAGCTTTTCCAAAGTCAGCCAGTACCAATCAATTTTGTACACAGTTACAGTTTCTACAGTTTAATGGAGGATTTTCGGAAATGTATTTATAATGTAAAAATCCTTGTATGTGTATCTGACGATAGGTAGGCAGTCGCTCCATGTAAAATACTGGTATTCAGCTGCATTCGGTTAGACTGGTAGCCGACCCCAACATACTCGTAGTTGGGAAAAGCCTAGGCAGTTGATGATGATGAAATCATTGTATGTGTTGTGTACCTTTAGATTTCCACTTCTGGAGCAGCTCTTGATTCTACAGTACGCTAATTACGTTCTTATTTATTCTGTGAAGGCGGGAAAAAATACAACAAAAAAAATGCGACGCCCATTGTTGATACTTTTAATTGGTTTTTAATTTAATAGACATTATGGTACAAGTGTGTAATGTTAGTAATGACCGCTGAGGCGCGATTGAGACCCGAGCCGTAAGGCGAGGGTCTTAAGAGAGCCGAGGACGGTAATCATCAATACACACGTGTGTCATACGACGTTTTTCCACACACTTGTGAATAAAATAATACAAAAAAAAAAAAATATTTAGTAGATAATATATATTTGTCCTAGGAATTTTCAGGTAGTAAACTTTCCATAACGTTAAGGGCTTCACATCTTATAACGGGCGGTGTACAACATAAATCATTTTCTTCATAACTAGTACTTGTAGACATTTTTTATTCATCGACAACGTTGCGTGTATAGTTTTAGTCTCGTATGGTTTAAAGTATGTATTAGTATATTATTGTTGTTAATTATTATTTTGTGTATTTTACCTATGGGCCTTAGTTGCCTGATAATAAAATAATTATTATTATTATTTATAAATAATTATAATTTCAACAGTGAAAACGAGTAATGAAAAGTTTTTCGCAATGGCGGGAAAATTTAATCAGTTTTCCTATGGGCGCGCATCTAACAATGGCGATCGGCCATAGACTAAAATAATGAGGTTTGTTTTTTTGGCTTTTCACGGCGAATCCACGTACAAAATGGGGAATTAAAAGTTTTCTTTATTACAGAGAAAACAAAAGTTACATTTCAGTGAAATGAGCAAGCAATAGGTACATTAATTTATTTGTACTATTGAACACGATTTTTTATATAGAAACTTTTGTAGGAACAAAGCAACAATAACCTCAACCAAAAAAAAACCCTAACTTACTTGTGAATAATAGTAATGAAAAAGTCACAGTTTGATTATAGGTGTCATTATGTGCCTAATTGCGGTGAAATTAGAGCCATTTTATGAGCAAGTGTGTTGAAAAAAATATTTATTTATTCAGTAGTACATACATTATGATCATATAAGAAATTGAATGATTATTAACTGATTAATTTAATGGATGATTGTACGCAAGATAATTTCTGCCAACCATGCGACCGTAGCCACAGGTTAGAGCTAGTATCTATATTAAAACTTGTTCAATTTTAATGTAGTTAGGTATGTATCGTTGATTTGCAATTTAAAATGAAATGTGTCAATATTCAGGCATAATAGGCAAATGTAATTAATGATTTATTACTCGTACATATAGTTTCATTTGGTACCAAAATTTTGGTACCTATGTGCGTAATATAGAAATTTCGCTAAATTTATTAATATTATGTTTGTTATTTAACATATAAATGTATACCAAATTAATGGTTTTGATTCAAATGTACAGTTTTTAACTGATTGCGTTTCTTGGACAATTGCCTTCCAATTGCGGTTTTTAAATTTTCAACCCACATTTTATCAGTTTATTCAGATAACGTGTTAAATTAATAACATTTATTTAATTTTGTGTTAATAAATAAATAAATATAAATATATTCTCATTCATTCAGCTTTTCAGGAGCTCTCGAAAAACTTTCGCGTTCGGTTACTTGAAACCCTGCAGAGAGTTTTTTTTTAATTAAAATTGTTTTATTTTGACGATCACTTGGCAGTTTAGAAATGTTGATATAATTATTTTACTAGATTAGTCTAGCAAGATAGTTATAAATCACTTTCATATTACTACCTTCTGGGATATAACTATATCACGGCTATAACTATTTTACTGCGTTAATACTGGTAAATACTTGCTTAACCTCATACAAAATACGAATGAAATGCTTCAGGATTCATGCCACCTAAATCCCAAAAATAATGTACCATGTTTCTGGTTTCTTTTTTGTTAGGTCTAACTTTGCTGATATTAAAAATAAAATTATGATTTCCATAAAGGTTTTTTGCTATCCTTTGACATATTATATAGTCTTTTATGTTATGAATTGCTGATTAAATAACACCAGAATGAAAATTTTAAAACAAAAATACGGTTATCGAAAAAAATCTCCTCGTTCATTTTGTTTCAGAGTTCCGCAATCTAAAACAGGAAACTGTAACAAGATCACTCGTTTTTCTGTCATAGTCGATTTTCTCTAGCTTGATAAGGGTTGTTGCGCCGAGACGTTGGCGCACCTCCGCATCTTATAGGGATTCCGACCACATTTCAACAAGTTGCGGCAAGAAATATTATGGCGTGATTATGTGCGTTGAGACTAGTAGAATATTTATTTATTGAAATAAGGGTTTCATGTTAACTTTGTAGAATACGGTTCCAGAGGTCCAGGGTATTACGATTACTAGGTCAATATAACAACACGCGTCCATCCACTCAGCTGATTTAATGAAGACAAAAGTCTGACAACGTAAGACTACCCTAATACAAGAAAATATGAATGTTCTTAGTCTACCCACATATCTCACACCTCCACCCTTAATGTCTAACCTGGTAAGTACTTACATACAACAGATAAATGCCGTAAGCTATACCGTCCGCTCCGTGCCGTATGCTCTTATACATAGCTCTTAATCTATTTCTAACCTACGGACACGATGCGGTAAGGGTCTGAGCCTCAACGGCGACCGAGGCGGAGGTGATAGCGGTAGGGGTGGGGCGCGTGACGGATCTGGGCCTGCACCGCTGATGGTCGCAAGCTTCAAGCTTCAAGCTTCCTCAACCACCTCCTCTCCCATGATTTGGTTTGACGAACGCCCCTGCCCACCTCCTCCGCGGCGGCCCCCGGCGGCGCGACTGCGTTCTTACTCCCACCTTCCCGCTTTTCTCTACTCGATTCGATCTGCGCCTTACTTGGTCTACATGTCTTACTATAAGTTGACCGATTCCGCCATCCAGGATATACCTACGGGAACCTTTGCGAGCCACTACGGTTCCCTTTACCCATTTGTTCCCGCCGGTATAACTCCGCTCCCACACATTTTCGCCCTGGGCAAATGATCGCGGCGTGCCGCCCGCAGCTGTCAGTTGGCGGTCCTGAGCCGCGCGCACGCGCTCGTGCAGCACTCTGTCACTTCGCAATAAGTCTAGTCGGGTACGCAACGTTCGCCGCTGTAGTAGCATCGCCGGGCTTCTCCCTGTCGTACTGTGTACCGCATTCTTATATGCCAATAAGTACGTTTGTAGGGCTGCGTCTATGTCGATACCCTCTCTAAGCGCCTTTTTAATAGCGCGTTTGCAAAGTTCCACTGCCCCCTCCGCGGCTCCATTAGAAGCGGTATGATATACCGGTGAGAACAACTGTCTGACACGACAATGTACCAAAAAATCTTTAAATTGTAAACTTGTAAACAGCGGTCCCTGATCCGAAACTAACTCTGATGGCAACCCGAACCGAGCAAAGGTTGCCCTCAGAATTTTTATTACCGCATCGGCGTTTGTGCGAGCCATTTGTAACACTTCTAGCCAAGTGTTTCGTAGTTGAGTCAATAATCACTAGAAAGATTTTGCCTTTTAGGGGTCCTAGAAAATCGATATGCAGCCTACTACTACTACTACTCCAAGGCTGGCTTGCGTAAGGTCAGGGGGTCGGCGGCGCCGGTGCTTCTGCTGCACACGTCACGCATTGATTGCTGAGCGCCTCCACGTCAGCGTCAATATTGGGCCACCACACGTAGCTGCGGGCTATGGCTTTAGTTTTTACAATGCCCATGTAACTGATATGCAGTTGCTTCAATATTGTCGCCTGCAATTTTGGCGGCACTATCATCCGATAGCCCCACATCAGGCAACACCTATCTATATATAATTCGTTTCGCCTAAAAAAATATGGCTTGAGCGCCTCGTCGGGGCACGTCACCGGCCATCCCGATTGTACGTACGCTAACGTTCTACCTAATAATGGATCCGTAGATGTCGCCAGTTTAACGTCATTATTGGTGATCGGTAAAAAGCTTTCTACGAATTTAATGTAAGTGACGTCGTCGTCGTCCCCCTGTCTGCCTCTCGCCTGAGGTAGTCGCGATAAAGCGTCCGCACAGTTCTTGCCTGAAGCTACATATTGTATGTTGTAGTCATTCCCGGATAAACACGCACGGCCCATCGCTGGAGATGCGACGCTGCCATAACTGGTATGCCCACTTTATCTCCGAATATATGCGTGAGCGGTTTATGGTCCGTTCTTAGTGTGAATTTTCGTCCGTAAAGGTACTGGTGGAACTTTCGAATACCATAAATGATCGCGAGAGCCTCTCTATCTATTTGCGCGTACGCCCTCTCGGCGGGCGTGAGCGTGCGCGACGCGTACGCCACCGGCCGCTCGCCCTCCGGCGTGCGACAGGTGCGATAGCACGCAGCCCACGCCCACGGCCGACGCGTCCGCCGTCAGTACCAACGGCAACGCCCCCGAGTAGTGCATGATAATGCAGTTTCGAGCGAGGTGCTAACCTCGCTCGAAACTAGTGCGGTTTTGATCCTGTCGAACGCGGCCTGACATGATTCGCTCCAAACGAAACTCACACCCGCCTTCAACAAATTATATAAAGGTGTCAAAACAGTGCTAACAGTTTTAACGAACTTGGCATAATACATGACTAGAACTATGAACGCTCTCAACTCCGATACGTTTCGCGGCGCGGGGGTTTTCACTATCGCCTTGACCTTGTCGGGGCACGTATGAACACCGGCTTTGCTGATCACGTGTCCCAAGTATCTTACTGACTCTGCGAAAAACTCGCATTTTTCTGCCTTTGCGCGAAGACCGTATGCTTGCAACCTTTCAAAAACCTTATTCAAATTTTCGATGTGCGATCGTGAATCTCTCCCGGAAATTATGACATCATCCAGGAATACCCCAACATTAGGCAGATCCGCGAATAATTGTTCTAATCGCCATTGGAATATTCCTGGACCCATACACTAAGCGATTATATCTAAATAAACCCTTATGGGTATTGACAACGGTGTATTTTCGTGACTCATCGAGCTCGAACTGCGCGTACGCTTGTGACAGGTCAATTTTACAAAAGCTTTCCCCTCCATCCAGACGCGCTAATAAATCTTCCATTCTAGGCAGCGGATACCGGTCAACCTCCAGTACCTTGTTAAGCGTTAGTTTGTAATCAGCACAGATACGTATGTTACCGTCCTTTTAAACGACGGGCACGATGGGCGTGGCCCAGTCGGAGCGGTCGACAGGCGTAAGCACGCCGTCGCGCACCAGCTGCTCCAGCGCGCGCTCCACCGACTCGCGCAGCGCATACGCCAGCGGGCGCCAGCGCGCAGGAACAGCGGCCGGGCGCCGTCGCACAGGTGGATGCCGACGCGGCCGCCGGTGAAACGGCCCAGCCCTTCCTCGAACACATCACAATCCCGGGACCTGAAATGTTTTAGATTAAAATCAGTTCCGGTCACATTATTGACGTTGCCACATTGCAGTGTGGGTATCTGAATACCGAGTTCGATCAGCCACTGCCGTCCCAATAGTGATGTTTTCCCATGATCTATAATATATAATTCTAGATGTTTTTGCTTGTCCTTGTATTTGACTAGCGGTCTCACTACCTCCACAGGATTTTCCCGCTCGGCGTTCATTCCACGGCCTCGGTAGGGCGTCGAGTTGTCGTCGACCACGTCCACGCTGTGCTGGCCCGTCATGTACGGACACATGCGCCGAAGGTGACCTTGTTTATTGCACACTTTGCACACGTAACGTACGAAGCGACATAGCGCCGCGTTGTGCGCCCCGCCACATACCACGCACTACTGCGCGCCTCGCTCTGAAGCTGCCGCCGGCGCTTGTGCCGGTCCCCGGCCTCGGGAGCCCGCGCGCCTGCCTCGTGCGGCTGCGGTAGCCTGCGCGCGCCCCGCCCGTGTCGCCGGCCGGCCGTTCGTTGCCAGCTCGCTCGCCCTCGGCCCGCTGGCCTGGCGCGCTGCGAACCCCGCTATGGCTTGACAGTCGACCGAACCTGCCTCCTGCATCGACCTCCTTCGCCCTTCGACCACCGCAGCGTCCTTTTCCGCCGCCTCCATACTTATAGCCAGACTTATGGCTTTGGTAAAATCTAGGTTACTTTCTGTGAACAACCTGTGTCGAATTGTCTCACTTTGTATGCCGCATACCAGCTGATCGCGTAAACTCTCTTGCAACCAGGTGCCAAACTCGCACGTCTTCGCCATTTTTTTCAAAACTATTACGTACTCTGATATTGTTTCGCCAACTGTTTGCTTCCTGTGCCGAAACTTGAATCGCTCAGCGACTTCACTAGGCTTTGGTTGTAAATATTTTTCTATAATCGTCGTGACCTCCGCGAACGTCTTCGTCGTTGGTTTGTCGGGTGTGCACAAATTTACCAGCAACTCATAGCATTCCGCGCCCATTACGGTTATCAATATATATCACTCGTAACTTTGTTCACAATAAAATATTGTTCTAGACGTTTTACGTATAACCGCCAGTTATCCGTTGCCACGTTTAACTCGGCTATCTTGCCCACCGACATCGTACTTCGCACAACAAATTAATTAGTCACTGTCTGCACTAAATAACTCGCACTCGCGTCGCGGTTCGATTGTTCTCGTCGCCACTGTAGAATACGGTTCCAGAGGTCCAGGGTATTACGATTACTAGGTCAATATAACAACACGCGTTCATCCACTCAGCTGATTTAATGAAGACAAAAGTCTGACAACGTAAGACTACCCTAATACAAGAAAATATGAATGTTCTTAGTCTACCCACATATCTCACAAAATTGACAATTTTTTTAAGTCTTCTATGTTACGTTGTGTCATCATCGTCAGTAAAAAAGGCAAAAGGTAGACTTTAACTGCTTAAACCAATAATGTCCACATGTTACTTACTGCCTTGACGTTTAAGCAAATAAAATCTGCCAATTTCGATCTCTTTTGATCATTGTGAGTTATTTTGTGTTATGTAATAACTTAATATAGGATCCCTACCTACCCTAGGTATTGTATTCCGCAGTTGAATCCTTACTCAATCTCAACTATTGTTTCCTTGCATTTCCTCCATTCCAGCAATTTTTATTATGAACATCTGCGTTTCATATATGCAACATAACATAATATTGATATAATTTCACACAATAATTGTATGTAGCAGAACAAACAGCTGTATATTATATTATATAACTGCAACACAAAGTTATGCAGTACGCAGTTGAATAATAATTCCCCACTTAGTTAATTTCATAGTCATGATTGCCAGACTCCGGTGTCAAACGCTTGCTACAATTTAGTTTAATTACAGGCGTAACAACTTGCAAGTCATTTAAACTGTCTCCCCTTCCAACGATACTCGAACTACATGCCTAAGAAAACTGTTGCTCTTTTAAAATATACAAATGAAACTGTATTTACAATAAAGCGACCTTTTTGTGTTACACATCTCTATATGTGGAAGCAAAGCAATAAATGTTGAATACTGATACTCCTTTAGGTCTTGTTTTTTAGATAAAAAGAAGACTCCTAAGCTTTGCCACCATATTTACAAAGACCTATTTAATAATGTCTGGCAAATGTCAAAGTATTAAGATTCGTATTACGTTTCATCATTAATTGTTACACAGACACATTGGGCACGTTGAAGTACGGTGCTACGAAACGTGTAGCTCCTCTACGGTTTCGTAGCACCGTAGCGTGCTACGACAAGTTGCAAGCTTTACTACGCTCAAAATTCAAGGTATTTTGAGCGTGAATATTGGGACAAGCGTATGTGTGTTGTGTGGTATTCTATAAGGCAGTTTTTCTAGTACCACATCCTTATAGCCTATAGATACGTCGAATACAATTTATCGTAGCCAATCACAAACGAATGTTCGATTAATCAGCGAAAGATTATTAAAGATAAGAAATATCCAAATAATTAAATACACACCAATCAACTGTTGATATAAGAAAAATAAGAACATAAATAATAATAATGAATCGGGAACGAGAGATAAAACATAGTAGGTATATATTAGCTCGGCAATTTGTAAGAGTCAACCGTGGTAAATGAATTACAAGGGTGCTGTTATGCGATGGTAAGTAACTACTTCCTTCGATCCACTTCCTTCTACTTTGTCATAGCGTTCCTGTTCATCGAGATTTGAGCTTTGGTTGAACCAGTTCCTTAATGCTTTGGTTCAGGGTTTGCTCAAATGAAAGAGACCGTAGAGTTTACGTTAGGAACATCCGTGGAGAAACAAAAATGCCTCAGAGATTTAGAAGTTATAAAACTCAAACTCAAAGCATTTTTTTCAATTAGACCATTACGACACTTTTGAATGTCAAAAATATTAAAAAAAAACAAAGCTACAGTCCCAGTCACAAGGCATGAAAACTTGAGAAAGTACTGTAGGTGCCCATTCCCTAGCGTAGATGTCTATGGAGAAGAACGGGCAAGAAACTCCGTGGACACTCTTTTAAATCAAAATGTTGTTACAAAATCTTGGTTACATCATTAATTTTGAGATTATACATGTAAATGAAGCTCTCTTATTCTTCATTTAATTTGAATTTCCCGCGCATTAACTTGGACTGCATACGTTATCTGTGGTGACGGCAGGCTTGCACTATGTTCGTTCTACGATTGGAAAAAAATCTTTGGATTGATATAAAAATATGTGAACACGTTTTGGAGATATTTTTCAAATTAATTTTAATGTTGTTTCTCCTTACAGGTTAGTAATTAGTAACAGTGATTTATACATTAATGTAGAATTAAGTTGTGTTTAGAAAACAGTACACATTTTGTAAAATGTTTTCTTTAAATTAAATTTCTCCTTACAGAGCAATAACCTAATGCAGTAGTTTCAATAAATAACATATTACATACATATATGTGAGAACGATGTAGAAAGACGTGCACATTAAGAGCGTACAGAGTAAAAGATTAGATTAACAATTTTAAAATAAGGTAATTAAAATGATCCGTGGCAGCTAAGAGATGACCAGTCCCAACTGACAGCGCCCGTTCACGAACATGACGCATGTACCGGCGCCATTCAACTCAACCATATTGAAGGGAACTAAATGACCCGACACACCCGCCACCATCAGCGAGACATTTGAGTGAGCATGGCATTCTCTCAGCCACCAAGGCATATTCAAGTCAATGAAAGATAAATAAATGTGAATGGTGGCTGAACAGTACAATGTACTCACACATGTGCTATGCAATTATATAATACTAAGAACTGGAATCAAGTATATTTTTACAACCTTCTGCAGCTTCCACAATACATTAACATGGGAATCAATTCTTCTTCTTCTTCTTTGCGTGTCGATAGACTCAAATAATGCCCGACCAGTAGAATCAATTAGTTGGCCCCTAGAATCAATTTGTTGGATGGTTGTGGAGTAGGACCAGCATTTAGCCAAGCAGTATTAGTAAATACTAGCTTCCCCCCGCCGCGGCACCTGCGTAAAGTTTTTTTTTACACAATATCATTATAAATAAGACTATAATAACATGTTTTTTTTTATGTATTAACTATTCATAGATGACTCTGCCCTATCTATCATGGGGTTTAGGTTTCCGCACTTAGTCCTTGAAGTGGACCATTGTGCGTGACTCTGCCCTTTTTTTTTTTTTTTTTTTCGGATGGGAAATCATCAAATGACTTCTCCCGCTCTGGGCGGAGCGGGAGGGAGTGTCAGACTTTTACTGACTAAAACCCATCCATGTTCCTTCATCGCCCTTTGTGTTCCGGGGCCACGGTATCTCTTTCGAACAGTCCCGCAACCCCGGCAGGCATCGGTCCTGGCGGACCCCTTCCTTTTTGCTGACTCTCTTTGAGGCGCGCGTGGAACACGAACGCGCCGTCGACACGGCCTGTCGTCATGAAACGGACGGACGGCGAGCTAGCCCATAGCCCACCATGTCTCCCGCGGCGGCCGGGACGCTGTGAGGTTCTCTCCCTCTCACGTTCCGCCACCTCCTTCTCTAGCATTACTGCTTCGCAGAAGGAGGTGACGGCGTCCCATTCCGTCTCGCTCCGGACCATGGCTTGCACCAGGGCCGGACGCGAGAGGTCGCCGCCGCCAATCGCCGCTTCGAGGACACGGCGGTGCTCCGCCCACGCGGGGCACACCTCTACCGTGTGCTCCACAGTGTCCTCCGGTCGATCCTCGCAATGGAAACACCCGGGCGTTTCCTCCCGCCCGATTCGGTGCAGGAACCTCCCGAAACAACCGTGTCCGGTGAGGACCTGCGTCAGGCAAAAGGTGAGGACGCCGTGGCGTCTCTCAAGCCACTCCTCAAAGAGGGGACTTACCGCCACTATTGTGGCGTGCCCTAGATGACTCTGCCCTGGAGTGTACTGTACATATGGTGTTGCCTCACAAACGATAGGACCCTTGATATCGTGGTCTGCGTGTCCTGGACGCTACTGAAAGTGCCAAACTCGTAGCCACATTCTGGGTTGACTCAATTCGAATTTTCATCGACACGCTAAGAACAAGACCGTAAAGTTTCATTAAAAATCGTTCAGTAGCTTTTGCCTGAAAGAGTAACAAACATCCATTCACCTATTCAGTGTAATAATATACGTGCCTTTGCTCATAAGTTCAAGGTCAACAACGAAACCAGTTGATGTACGGGAAGGTATAACCAAGCATTCCCTGTTCTTTTTTTGTTAGAGGGGTCATGTTACGCAAGGCACTGATTGTACAGTAGATCACGTGACATTTTGGAATTATGAACTACGTCTGTAGTAGCACTTCAGCTTCTAGGACAGCTCGACGTACAACGGTAATAAAAAAAAACGACTATATCGGGGGGTCTGAAATGGCCGTATTCGCAGAATCATAATAGGATAGTAATTATCATAATTTTTTAAATTTTTTATTTAAATTAATATTTAAAAATGTAATCAAATTTGTTAAGAAATGAATAACTTCACAATTCGTGAAATAGTTACAAAGTGACAATTCATATTAATAAATGCTCTGTGATCATTTTAAAAGTTTAAACGTGACTCATACATTGTATATTACATTATATTATCCTATTAAGATAAAAATAAAATAAAATAATCCTGTGGGATAATTTACACGAGCTTAGCCGCGGGCGAACACTACTAGCAAGTAAACACAAAGTTTGACTACTGAGTGCCTTATTTGGTCTCTTCTCCTGATAATTATGTCGTACATACAGGAGAACTTAATTCCACGAAGCAGCTGTGTCTGTTTTAAGTAGAAATTGGGGCCGCGAGTGAAACCCGGACTGAAGGCTTTCTTCAAACGTCACTAACAAACAGAGAACGAATATCAGTTCGAACTTATTCGGAACCATGTTTATCATGTAAATGAAAAGATACAGGTTTCGAATTTACATAACATAATACTCAGTTATTTGAATCTTGCGAGCTTTTAGTATCCGAATTACAAACGTCACAAGTCTTAGAAGTGACCCCAGCATTATGCCACTTAAAACAAACAACACCTGGAATGGACTTGCAATTTTTATATGAATGTCCAGGTTTTTTACATTTTAAACAAGTTAAATCGTTAGAAAGGGCATTAAACTTAACGGAAGGTTTAACAGATTCTTTGAAAGGCTTTCTGTCTACAACGACCTCCAGTTCCTTTGCAAGTTCTAGAAATTGTTCAATTGAATCAATCCGTCCAAGGAACAAAAATGGTGTATAAATCGGTAACATATTGTGTTTTATCGCATTAACTAAAATTTGGTCGAATAAAGGTTCTGAAAGACGACTCGCCATATCGGAAATTTCAGTGATGAAGTCAGAGCCTGTAAAGGATTAGGCACTGTTATGCACACCTCGTACATAATAGTACACCCACGTTTTGGCAGCTATTTTAAGTTCCATATACAGGGTGTAAAAGACCTCATCACGAAGCCGTCAACCAAGCATTCTGTACATCAAACTAAGTAACTTTACGCAAAAATTATTGCTGGGAAACGACTTTTTTTTTGGGGGTGATAAACCATGTTTTGTGGTAGAACTCAATGTAACGCACTCAAAACATTGTGCTGATGAATGGATTGAATAGTATGGGGGTCGTGGAGGTGTTTAAAGTAAAAATCTTACATTAAAAACTTGTATTTAAAAAAAAAAACTTGTCAAAAAGTTGGAACTTTGATCCCCAATATCTCCATAACTAGAAGGTTCCCAGGTATGGTGTAGAACAAAAAAATGATCGCAATGACGGGGAAAACAAGTGCCTTTCGGCTTCGTTAAGAGGTGTTTTACACCCTTCATAACAGGGGGCGACCCTATTGCCACCCACTGGGCACAAATCTAGATCCGGGAAATAAAAACATCTCTGGAATATTTGAAAATGTCCTCAGCTATTTGTTGTAAAAAGCCTGAAAACTAAGATTCTTTAACTTGGCCAAGGTGAGACCTTTATCGTGCGAACCAGACTCTTCCAGCAAAACCTTAAACATTTTAACTGTGATACTAAGATATTATAACTCAAGATAATTACCTGCGACTTGAGCTCGTTATCACTCCACCGTCGTTAATTTCTTATTCGATTCCGATCGTTAATAATGGAACTTAAAACATTCAAACTTTGCCTCACAAACGTTCGCATCGAAACGAAAAATCTATTATAAAACACTTAACGTTAGGAAGTCGTTGGTAGTTGGAGCACTACTCCGCCATCACTTCACTTCACATTTATTTTAACGATTAAACTCCAATTAAAGAACCTTTGTAAAACTGTTGTATAGCGCAGTATTTGATTTGCACATTTAGAGGAGTTTTGGCGAGCATTCATAACAGACGAAACGCCACAGGTAAAGTTTAATCGCTAAAAAATCCAGTTTAACAATATTTCAGCTTTATGAATTATATTTTTCAATCAGTGCTTATGCGTGCCCGTTTGCGAAGTACTTAGCATTCAGCCGGCCCGACCGGTTACTTTATAGACAAATATTTCACTCTAACATACGAGCAACGCAAATAAAGCCGAGCATTTTTTCTCCACATTTATATTTCCCTCTGTCCTTTGAAGTTGGCACTTTATTTAATGCCGTATTAGTTCTTATTTTTCTACTCGGTAATACAATAGACACCTTAGAGCTTTACACCATGCACTTCAAAATGAAATTATTGTCGTGCGTGACCACTTTAAAAATATATTTTTACACTTTCAACTCCACTCGTTTCGTTTTATTGGTTGAAGTAGTGGCACCCCTAGAAGACTAAATAAGACTTAAACGCTCTTATAATAGACACCGCTATTTGTCTCAGCACTAAACGAGCACAATTTACCGTTCGACTTACAACTTAGTCAGCGAGTTAATATTCTAACAAAAACAAAGACGTGATTTCCTCGTCTTTGACTGAGAACTTAAGTACGACACTGTAACATCCGTCTCTCGAAATACTGACACTCTATTAAGGCATCGGAGTGACTAAAATGGAACTAACAACTGAACGTTTTTATTTTAAATTAAAAAGTTTTCTTGTTCATAGATGCCTCCTACCGTTTATTATTTACACGTTATTGTGATACGCCTTTAATATGGTTCTTTTAAACATTGATGATCATATTCACCATTCAAAGCGTAATTCTTAACTCCCGAATACCAAGCTAATGAATTGAATGTAGGTATTCAAGCCAGCGTTGCATTTGCATCTGTGCTACAACTTTGATCATATTGATTTGTTGTTATGTATGTCAAGGAACGTCATGAACAATACGAAACAAAACCATAAATAATTTGTCACCCTGACCAGTTCTAAAAAATCATCCATCATAAATTGATCCTTACAAACCAAAATCTGACTAGTACGGAGTATTATATTATCAGGCCCGGCTGTCTCGACAGAGATAACGATAAAATCGCTAACTTTTGATTGCTAATTACTAACGAATAAATTCGGTTGCAATGATGATGCTTGCTAGAAACGCAAGTCTCTACATCCAAGATAATCGATTCTCGCAACGAGTTACACGAGTTATTGCAACCGAATTTTTTCATTGTTATTTTAGCGATCGAAAGTTAACGATAATGTCGTTATCTATGTCGAGATAAGTGACGTGTTAAATTAGCGGTTCTAGCACAAGTGTCGTTGTTATCGCTCATTATAAACACAATGATACGACTGTTATCATTATGAGCATCTGTCTATGAAGGATGATGTTATGTGCCGTCGAGTGGATGCTCCCACCGAATACCAAGGGCCCTTCGCACACAATTTACACAGAACATTCGGTGATGCTCAGACTACTTGTCTCGAACCACTTAGTACCAACCTCAATTGAGCGAAAGAGAATTCAAATGTATTTAACTCTCAATACTACCGCCTTTTAAGCGATAATTTATGAAAAAAATGGTTCTACAGAGCTCTAAACGATAGCTGTTACTTGCTTACCATTTAAGTGTTTTTTGCTTTGCGAACTCATTTCGTTGGAGTTATTTTCCGATGTAAAAAGTGCTGAGTGAATCTGAGTGATCTGAAAGTTAATCTAGTTCATAAAATTATAGTTGGAAATACAGTTTACCGCTAAAAAACTACAAGCATTTAATAATACACTACATTAACATATTTTCCACATCGTTAATTATATGAACAACCTGTAATTAAAAACTGAAGCAAGCTTAGTTCATTCATGATTCCTGCTAACTGTAGGAAATATCAATTTAACGGTATATTTGTAATGTAGTCTAGCTCGGGTAAAACAACTCATTAGGTATCAATGAGAAACAGATGATGCAAATTTTACTGTTTAAAAGTAATTGAATTTAAAATAACTCGGTGTATTGTTCACGTTGCGATGTATCGAGCTTTTTGCTACGCCTGCAGGCAGGGCAGTCAATCCGTGACCGCAAGCATTGTATCGGTTCCCGGAAAAAAAAATACAAATAAAAGAGGAATAATGTTTTATTTCAGCGGTGACAATGCATCCGCAAAAATGTTGTTGGGAAGGTGATGTGGTGGTGTTTCGGGCTGTTGACCCGTTTTTTTTTTTTCGGATGGGAAATCATCAAATGACTTCTCCCGCTCTGCGCGGAGCAGGAGGGAGTGTCAGACTTTTACTGACTAAAACCCATCCATGTTCCTTCATCGCCCTTTGTGTTCCGGGGTCACGGTATCTCTTTCGAACAGTCCCGCAACCCCGGCAGGCATCGGTCCTTGCAGAAAGAGTCAGCAAAAAGGAAGGGGTCCCCCTTCCTTTTTGCTGACTCTCTTTGAGGCGCGCGTGAAACACGAACGCGCCGCGTGCCGTCGACACGGGCTGTCGTCATGAGACGGACGGACGGCGAGCTAGCCCATAGCCCACCGTCCACAGGCCCGCGCCTACGGTGGCCGGGGGCCACGTGGTGGCCCCCGACGCCCGGGGCGTCTCCCGCGGCGGCCGGGACGCTGTCAGGTTCTCTCCCTCTCACGTTCCGCCACCTCCTTCTCTAGCATTACTGCTTCGCAGAAGGAGGTGACGGCGTCCCATTCCGTCTCGCTCCGGATCATGGCTTGCACCAGGGCCGGACGCGAGAGGTCGCCGCCGCCAATCGCCGCTTCGAGGACACGGCGGTGCTCCGCCCACGCGGGGCACGCCTCCACCGTGTGCTCCACCGTGTCCTCCGGTCGATCCTCGCAATGGAAACACCCGGGCGTTTCCTCCCGCCCGATTCGGTGCAGGAACCTCCCGAAACAACCGTGTCCGGTGAGGACCTGCGTCAGGCGGAAGGTGAGGACGCCGGGGCGTCTCTCAAGCCACTCCTCAAAGAGGGGACTTACCGCCACTATTGTGGCGTGCCCTGGGCTGTTGACCCCTAACGTTCACTTTTTTGCATTCATGTGTAGATTCTGGAAAATAGTTGTCATACAGGTCTGTGGGCTACTTTTCAGGGTTTCGTACCTGAAGGGTAACCAACGGGACCCTAATACTAAACCTCCACTGTCTGTCCGTCCGTCTATCTGTCAGCGGACCTTCAAGCGCGAGTCCGACTCGCACTTGGCCGGTTTTTTGACTTGCAGTGAAGTGGATGCCTCTCCTAAATAATGCAATAAATAGTTCTACAAAAAACGACCCCATCATATAAGATATAAGTAATCAACTGCACACGAGATACTTATAAAAGTCATACACATCAAGTGCTCACAAACTGTACACGTAGCACATATGACACAAAAACGGAAGATATTACTTCATAACATTTCTATCCTCTCTTATACGAGGTGCTTACTCGTTGTTAACGAATGCTTGAGGCTGCGAGTAGTATTGAGGACACGCCTTTATGTCTCTGAGGTCCTTGCGTGATACATGGCGCTCCCTGACACCGTAAATAATAGTAAGTGTTCGTATAAATATCCGCAATCAAAGAGGGACACCCGCAAATATATTCTTAGAACTTTACCATTAACCAAACAGGAAAATTTGCTGATGTACTTTGCGGATAGTTTTAATTTGTCTTT
Source organism: Xestia sexstrigata (assembly GCA_941918905.2). Classification (NCBI taxonomy): domain Eukaryota; kingdom Metazoa; phylum Arthropoda; class Insecta; order Lepidoptera; family Noctuidae; genus Xestia; species Xestia sexstrigata. The sequence goes on from OW799204.2 coordinate 10,152,459, forward strand.
ACCTTGCTCTTGGTGAGGGAGCGAGCAAATAACAAAAGAAAATTGGTTAGAAACACAAAAGATTTAAGCGGTTCGAAAGAACAATATGACGTTTTAGGTTGTGTGAAGTTAATTGATTAAACGGTACGTTAGTTAACTGTATAACTTTGTGTTTATGGAATAGCGCAAACGCATTTGCAATGTACCGATTAGAGTAATCGGGAATGATGAATCATTTTATTCAGATGGACTACGAAATGACTTCGCAAATCTTTTTTATAAAGAGATTCCCGCCATACGTAACACTCACAGAATATTAAGAGAAACACAATCATCAAAACCCGTTCAGCAGTTTATGTGGGAGGGTACCAACAAACAATTTAAGGGCACTCTTCCTTTTTATATCTCACGGTGGAGTCACGAAGAGGTAAACTTACATATATACGTATACACGTATATATAAAAATACACTTCGACCATCTTCTTACTTTTATTATTTGTTGTATGTTTTAATACGATCACTTTTTCTCTTTGACCCTTTAATACTTACCCTTTTGCCATAAAGTAGTCATAATATCACGCCTGTAATCCCCAAGGGGTTAAGCAGAGGTGAGAAAGAAAGTTAATTTTCATAAAAACAAGGAAAATCTCTTAGCAATTTTTTAAGCCGTTTTGTTGGTAAACCTGATGGACGTAAAACTCTAATACCAAATTACATATTTCTACATGCTGTGTGAAAAAAATCAAAGGATTTTCAGATTCCCAAACAAATTAAAACTTGCCTTTGTTAATTACGTTTCATTCACCCTTTCTGTATTTGGAAAAGTACTTACACCTACGAATGTTTACTCACTCGTTGATGTTTCTTTATTTACGTGGCCCTACCTTTCCTCACAATAGTGAAGTTCTCACAGACGCGAGCTGATTTAATTAGTGTTGTTGGTACAGTTGCGCGGTGCTTGCAAATAATCTGAGTTTAGCTCCGAGTAGGGTCACCATTACGAAGTTAGAAAAATACTGACAAAAAACCGGAGCTTTGCAAAAAAGTCTGTGCACTTTTTTTTTAGTACTCCATTAACTATTTCAAGAGCTGTGTAAAAATTTTGTATTTCGATAAAGTATACTTGATGTATTTCTATTTTCTGCAAAAAAACCCCTTTAGTTGAAAAGTCTGGACTAATAGCATGGCTATGGATAAGGTAGGAGTATGGTAACCCTAGCGCCAAGGGGAAACTCCACAGCACTGCACCTTTTTCTCTGAAACTCCTGCCCTTTTCTTTACAGCTAATATACTTGTAACTGTTAACTCTTTACTTAAAACTAGGCGTTAGTTAATTATCAAGCACTGTTCTGTGAAAACAGCATTTGATTAATTAATTTGGCTTAAGATTTCAAAGTCTGACTACTCCGGGATTCAGTTTTAAACCTGGACAGTTCTTTCTAGGTTTTGGTGCGTTTAGAGGGGTTACACAAAAGTTTGTATAACATTTACGTTAACAGATTTTTTAAGAAATATCGTGTGAAAAAAAGTTGGTGTGACGATCTGATCTCCTTTGCGGGGCGTACATGGCCAGATATTGCACATGATAGAGAGGTTTGGAAGGAGAAAGGGGAGGCTCTTGCCCAGCAGTGGGACACTCAAATAGCAATGCATAATAAAAAACTAACAAAAAAATAAAACGAACTATCGTCTTTTGACGTTTACCTGCTATTTATGAGCTGGCATAATACCACACAACGAATCCATTCATAAACCACAAGTTTTCTTACTTAAAAGAAGCTTTACAACCCTTTCAAGCGGAAAACTTTCTTCATTGCACCCTGAACACAATAAGTATCGTAGCTCTCCCCTCGATCGGAATTTAAAATACCTGATAACAGAGCTTTGAGAATAAAGTTACTTTATCGATAATAACCGCGTTTCCTACTTTTACCTTGCAAGCCACTCTAGTTAAGTAGACATTTATGACAATGGCACGAGCGTAATTGGTACTCCTCTGTCACATTACGCTTTCACTTCATGAAATATATCCGCAACCCTATCGTGGGCAACATGCATCGATTTCTTTTCAAAGTAAATTGACTATTTGTGTAGGTACCTACCTACCAGGCGGAGTAGGCGCTGAGATGAAATAGAAAACAAATGGCAAAAAAAGTAAAAATATTGCTTAAATTTCTGTTACTTAAATATAGTATATGCAACTGAGAAAACATTATTTTTGTCACAAACACATCTTTTGGGATTTAACATGGAAAGGAAAAAAAATGCAATTTTATTGTATTTTTTTTTCCATCGTTTTATCTCTACGACTATAACAGTGTTATCTTTGACATTTCTTGAATGACAAAGCGGGGCGGCTCAATAACCATCCAATTTGCATAACCTAATTTCTCGTGGCTGCGTCAAATTGCTGACAGATCTCAGAGCCCGCACTTGGATCATAATGGATGGGACGTCGATTCCGATAAGACCGTAAACTGACAAGAATATATCTGGTCATTAACGTACGCTCTGATGTTAGGTACTATCCATATATCGGTTACTACCCATACCAGATTAAACATCTAGTTTATACGTAGGTATGGCTTTATTTTGTGATCAACTTTTGTTTCAGCAAAACTTGAGAATGAACCAAGCACTTACAGACGTGATTTCAGTACAAACGCATCACTTTTTAAACGGTCGGCTATAGTTTTAATAATAACGTAACTAGTGTTGATTGCACAGCTATCTCTTTCGGTAACTGTCTCATACATTTTTTTACTTCTTAATTCAAAATTGGCTCACTCGTTGTAACCACCAGTATCTAACCACTCACCTTTTTGTCCCAGACTCCCGGCTGCCCGTCCTATTTACAGCCTGATGCGAACGGTAGATTGTTGTTATGGCTACATCTCGTCCTTCTCGAATAATGTATAAAAAGTTAAGAATCTTTTTATGTTAAATGCTTATCTACGTGTTTTATTTTCTCCTGGGACCGACGACTTTTCGGGAAATTGGACGCTAGCTTTGAATAATTTAGAACGATTGTATTTGTTTTTTTTTGCTGTCATTTGCAGATCATTGACAGTCATTACAGGTGGCCCAAAAAGTCTGACAACCAGTCTTACCAAAGGGTATCGTATTACCCCTTTGTTCCCACTGGTACCACCAAACTGTCCAGTACTAACTGGGTTGTGGAGGTCAGATAGGCAGTCGCTCCATGTAAAATACAGGTATTCAGCTGCATCCGGTTAGACTGGAAGCCGACCCCAACATAGTTGGGAAAAGGGCAGGCAGATGATGATATTTTTGTTTTTTTTTTACTTTGAAAACGAGAACGTTAATTAACCTAGAAAATAACACGGTTAAAGAATTTATAGAGATGTAAGTACTTTCGTCAATATGGTAATATGTAGAATAAGCAAACAAAAAATGCCCATTCTATTGTTTGCCAAATCACTCATGTGTTTTGTTTGATGTTTCGAGCACGTTTTGTGGTTCTATCTAGCTGTGTTGTTTCCCATAAGATCTCACAGACAGAAGGCTCGATATGTTTCAGTTGAATGGTTGGTCCATGTTTTGCAATAGACGTCTATAGGATTTGGGATACAAGACATGCTTCTCGACATGATTGAATCAAATGTCATTCATCCGGGTCAAGAGTGTCTTAAAATACATAATGTTGGCTCGCAGAAATCAAAACAAAAGTTTTAATAACCTACTGCTGGAAACGGTGCAATTAACTTAATCATGTTAAGATACAAGTTGAAATGCGGAGGTGATGTCACAGTCTCAATTTGTGCAATATTATCTATATACTATATAAAGCTCGATTATGTACTTATAAAGCTTGTATCTTGTGCTTGTAAGCTTTTTGTTTGAACACGATCAGTGGTACACATTGGCCCTGGATCGAAAGATTTGGAGGTCATGGAGGGAGACCTTTGTCCAGCAGTGGAAGACACAAGGCTAACCAACTATCTAACAATAACGCTAACCTCTGATGACACTACCAATCGGATTAGATTTCTTTTTAACCGACTTCAAAAAAGGAGGAGGTTATATTATATTCGTGTGTATGTATTTTTTTTTTATGTGTGTTACCTGATTTCTCTCCCATTTGTGGACCGATTCTCAAAATTATTTTTTTATTTGAAAGAGTATACTCCTGAGGTGGTCCCATTTTGGTGAAGATCTGATGCTGATCTTCGGAGATATACAATGGAACTCTTCAAAAATAGACGGCAAATCTGTCGGGATAGCTTCAATCGCTTGGATGTTTATTGTTTATACAACATCATGACGTAACATCACGCCTGTATGCTCTGAGGCGCAGATGTGTACAATACACCCAGATTTCGACAGTTAGGTATGTTTGCGGATGAATGGTAAAAGATTTTACTGGCATGTCAGAAGTATTGTGAGTGGAATTTATGAATGTAAACCTTTACTTTGTTATTTTGTTTAGTTTAATTTTATGTTATCTCTTACTCTTTTATTTAGTTCTAGTTTTCGTTACAGTAATTGGTTTAAATATCGTCTGCCTAGCCTTTTCCCAACTATGTTGGGGTCTGCCTCCAGTCTAACCGGATGCAGCTAAAGACCAGTATTTTACATGGAGCAACTGCCTATCTGACCTCCACAACCCAGTTAGTACTGGGTAATACGATACCCCTTGGTAAGACTGGTTGTCAGACTGACTACCTGTAACGACTGTCTAAGATCTACAAATGACAGCCGGGACCAACTGCTTAACGTGCTTTCCGAGGCACGGAGGAAACTCGGTATGTAATGGGTGGCCAGCCATCCACAGACCAACCTAGGCAAGCACGGCTTAACCTAAAGATCGACCCGACCGGCTGTTATTATTTAGCCAGGAGCTTGGTTTCTCTTGGTTTAAATATAACCGTTGTAATTAAATAAAAAAATAAATGTAAGTTCCATTTATTGGGGATAAGCCTATAACATGAGTTGTATTGTTAATAATGTAAAATACATACATGGCGACTTGTCTGGGAACAACTATTCCAAAATGGAAAAATAAATAAAAATCTTTTTTGCAAAAAATAAACTTCCTAAGCTTGGCCTTTATTTAATGGATTTGGTGTTATTTTTACCGGCTTCTGAAACTAAAGTTATTTTTCACTTTTTAGTGTTTTTTTTGTGTTTTCCTTTTTGTGTTTTTTTTTTTTTAAGTCGGTTTTATATTTTTCTCTTCATTTTAGTCTCTTTTTAACATCACACTACGGCGCTTAGGAGCCGAATGAAAAGAGAAACTTCTACCGTTTCATTGCTTCATTATACTGATCGTCCTATTACATTGGTAGAGTGTATAGGGCGATCAGTACCTACATGTATGAATGTAACTGTTATCCCTGATGGATGCAATATCAATCGTTGTCCTTTTCAATTGTTTTCTACGATTCTTCATGTGATATTGCCGGCAATAGATGGCATGTCGTCTAATGGGTTTAATTTTATGGTTATAGATATTTATTTATACTAGCGCTTCGCCCCTTCTTCGCACGGTTTTTTTTAACATGACAACATTATAAATGCATACATAATAAATTGAAAACTGCATCAACTGCGCTCACACAGACATACACGAAACTCAAACAGCTAGTTTATTTTATAATATTTGTACAATTAGATACTAAAAGTATCTATTTGTACAAATATTATTCAGAAATGTTTCGGTTATATCAAAAAGCTTCAGTTCAATTCGAAGCTGGTGTGGCAATCCTGATAAAACGTACTTGAGTAAAGCCGTTAACGACCCTTTAATAATATGAATGTTACTGACGAAACATATTATTCGGAGTTTCGGATAGTAAGCTATTGTTCGGTTAGTTAGTTTGGACTTTAAATGAAGCAAAGTGGAGTTACAACTCTGCTTTGCTTGATTAGTGGTACCTAACTTAAGCGTTCTACCTGTCATGCGTATAATTATATATTAGTTTCGATTTTCTAAGTTTGAATGTTTTGACTTGGAAGGAGGAGCTCGTGGCTAAATAATAACAGCCGCACATGTCGATCAGGTGAAGCCGCGCTTGCCAAGGTTGGTCCGTGGATGTTACTCAGAAAGCACGTGAAGCCGTTGGTCCCGGCTGTCATTTGTAGATCTTTAACAGTCGTTACAGGTAGTCTGTGCCCGAAAGTTTGACAGACAGTCTTACCAAGGGGTATCGTATTGTCCAGTACTAACTGGGTTTTCGAAGTCAGATAGGCAGTCTAACCGGATGCAGCTGATTACCGGTATTTTACATGGATATGTTAAATACCGGTAGGTATTCAGCTTCATTCGGTTAGACTGGAAGCCTACCCCAACGTAATTGTGAAAAGGCTAGGCATATGATGATGAATGTATGTATTTGTCTATATTTGAAACAATAAAACATGGACGAAGCTATTTATGCCTCCAACAAAAAAGTCCTAAATAAATACGAAACAAAATGAAAATTCCTTCGCTTTTCACTTGTTTTACATTTTCGAACCAAAATAATGCTAAGATGCTTCCTTTGCAGTCTAGAGCAATAACGTGAAAAATCTATTTTCTTTAAGAGATATTCAGCTAAGAATGTTTCACAGCTCGTATCAAGCAAGGAGGAGCAAGTCTTGAAAGGATTTAGTCTTGGACTTCAGTCTCTGTCCGAATCTTCATGTTTGCTTTTAACACGACTGCTTGAAGGTAATTCGTAGCATCTACAAAATGGCTGATTAAGTTATTTGGTCAAGATCAGGATTCCGTTTCCTCCCACACTTGAAATACGTAGTAAGGAATTAAGTTTAAATGAAACTTAACATTTCAGCTTCCGTTGAGTTGGGTTAGAACTAAAACGTTGGAATAACAAAGTTATAGAAGGGGCGGGCTGTAACTAAGCGCGTAGAATTGAAATAAGAAATGTGGTATTTCAGACATAGTATCTTGTTTCCATCTTTACTTTTAAAATGTAGGTATTGTTAAACAAGTACCTATTTTTCATTTTAAAATCGACGTATTTACGTTACGTTTACACCGCGCGCTTGTGATAAGGCTTCAGTTCAGCACACGGCTTTACAAAAGTATGTAGTTCGACAGTCCCGAAATACGACACGAGTAAAACTCACACATACCTGACTTTGTCCGGGCCACTGCTGGATATTCACAAAAATTACAGTTCAAAAGTATGTCCTTTAAACAGAACACTTGCCAGGTAACAGAAACTATTCGCGAATTATGGAAAAGCATTTAGCTTGAACACAGCGAGAAATACCTAATATCAGACATTTCAATAGTCAAAATTCAGCACATTTGCGGTTGGACGCAACTCGGATTACACGCGGTGATTCCACTCCTAAATGAAGCTATCAATTGCTATTGATTTTGAACATTTCGTATCACGAACTATTGGATATTTAAAAGCCGAATTGTATTTAAACCATTAAATTCCTGTGGATGAATTAATGTTGTGTAATCAAATGCGAGTGGAGTGAGCTATTATAAAATTTGTTACTAAAGTAGCCGAGTTCAATGTCGGATTACAACAAAATATTGACTTAGTGATAAATGTTAAATGATGTTTATTTTGAAAGTAGGTTTTACAACCACTTTTACACTTCATTTTTTTTTAAGTAGATGGGGCCGGTGTTTCGTACCTGACTACTCTGAGAAGAAACAACCGAAACAAACTCAGAGGTCTGTAATAGTCTCTTTTGAAGTCCAGACATAATTTTGCTCAATTCACATGAGGACTATGCAGATTAGTGTCTGAGATGTCTTTTGAAAAAAGAACCACACAGATTTGAGTGGACCTGTCCAGTCAGTGCAAGCATTTGTCAGTTATCGTGTAGCTCGACTAATAACTCAAGGAGCTCAACGAAAGTGTTCTGAGTTCTGCTTGTAACTCTTTCTTAATACGTAGTGTTTCAGAATTCCGAAATGCTACCACCACACACAGAAAAGTCAATATTGTAAACGTGTGTGACTTAGAAGCGTCATTCATGCTTTTCCAGAACTGGTGCTCCAATGTCTTGTTTCCTTATTTTCAGTTCTAGCAAAATATGAGACAATCGTAGATAGCAGGCACTATTGAATAACGTCGGACAAGAAATCTGTATTCATGTGTTGGCTATAGCAGTAAATTGAATACGTCGTGACTTCGAGGGCTCAGTCAGGAATCCAAGGAGAAAAATTAAATTCCTTTAGACGAGTAGCGTGCCCAATGCGTGCACTCACGTGCCGGACACAGTGTGGCCACAGATAGCGAATATAAAGAGGTGGCAAAAGAGTTCTACACAAAAAAAAAAAAATCCTTAATGGTTATTTACTGGATATTAAAGTATACTCTTACCTTTTCCTTTTAAAAAACAGTCACCTTCAGAAAATTACATTAAAAGCCAACCAGCTTGATCACAAAATAAAACCCAATTAGATACCAAACAGAAAATAGTAACCTTACCCCAAAATATAATTCAAAGGAACAAATCTCCAAGCCAAGTAAACCGCAAAGCGCTTTAACATCAGAACTTTTTGCAGCTTTCCAAGAAATATCATAATAAGCTAAAAGGTAATCTATTAACTGGGCCTGTTCAAAATAACGAGACAAAGAACTTAAAAGACTGAAATCTTCAGCAAAGGGAGCAACATGAGGAGAAGCTCAAGGCGACTCATTGTAATCCGGCCCCGTTGTGCAGACACTTCATAATATTCTTTTTGTAATGCAGTCAAAGTGGGGCGGCGGCTTAGCGTCCGCTGTAACTTGTAAGGCGCTGAACAAAATTAATGGCTTCCCAGCATCCCAGCCTCCCTGCTGAGCTCTGCAGGCTTAATCCCGGCAACACGTGATGCAGCGCCGGCCGCCGCCTTCGATCACGGCGGAAAAAACGTTCCACAAGTTTGCCGTTAAGAACTTCTTGAACTTACAAGTTTTTTGCGAAAAAAGCAACGTCTTACGTCAGCGAAGTATTCATTCGTTTTTTGATCGATGGCGGCGGAAGTATTGTAAATCTTTTGAGTTGAGGCTTTATGTTAAGAGGTGGAGGAGAATGGTAGTAGAAAGCTTGTGTGCAGTTTTTAAAAACAAGAGTTTTTGTGCTACGAGGTGGTCTTAAGTTTGACACACAACACTTGGACTCGAAAGCCTGTACCTGTGCTGATTTATTTTATTCACAGTCTTAATATAAAATACTACAAATTAAAATACCATTATAACAAAAAACAAACAGTTTTTGTTATTAGTTCCTTACATTTTACTAACAGAACACGTCCTTACACTTCGTTGGCCAAGTTTTAATAGACCTTAGGCGTATAAATCTATGCAGTCACATACATTACTCGGTCACGTTCCCTAACTCTGCCCTGGATTGCACTAAACACGTAAACACTATCATTTATTTGATTCCAACACGGTTTAAACTGTAAAGTGGTCCTATAGCAACGCAACACTATGTACATAAATATTACAATTACTAGAGGATAAAAACCAAAAGCACATTATAATAATATATCATTAACAGCATTAAATCAATGCTGAACAGAGTGACTCTCGGGATATAACTGTTCGCGAATCATAGGCTTGTATTTGTTTAAATTTAATAAATTACAACTGAATAATGAAACGAACTACTTTCATTAATAAATAATCGGATACAAAGATAATTCGAAATGATCGAATTATGTAACTGAATGAGCATTTAAGGGGATGCGCTAAGCTTGCTACGCTGCTACAGATACACCGCTATGCAGTTCTACAGTATCCCACATGCACTTAGGGCTCATTTACGGAGACACATTGTGCGGCGTGGCCTTCATTAAGTTTAGTTAAGTGACTAAGAAAAAAGACGTAACGCCCTCAGCGTTTACTGAGCGCACGTTGGTGTAATGCAGAGCTACCTTCGGTAGCAGTCCAGCAATACTCCGTTCACGGAGAAGCGGCGTGTAACACGTAGAGAACCCGCAACGGAGCACACGCGCCGCGTCAGCCTTAGTTCATTGTCATAATTAAGTTTGTGTTTGAGAGTATGATAACGTGAGACGTTGCCGCACGCGTTCTCTCCTTAAACGAAAAAAAAACATACAACGCGCCGCTAAACGTCACGCCGCACGCGACGCGAAGTTTCATCCGCGAATATGTTGAGAGATTTAATATGTTGAGAGGTTGAGATTTATTTCAACAGCCGTTGTTGAGTTGCAGGTTTTGCATTGCGTGAGTGCACAAAACCTGCAACACAACACTCGTAAGCAATACGGGTGAAGCCAGTGTCGCAAATGACGTTATAAAAACCTCGCCGTTGTGCGTAGGAGGTAGCTGTCGCAGTTGTGGCTATATACTAATTACGCACAAAGGCGACGAACGCGACATTTTATTTTCTTCATTCTGAGTATAAATAACGTAGGAAATTACGGTAAGAAACGGGTTTACGTTGGCTAGGTAAACCACCTTTTTACTCATTAAATTTAACGAAATAAAGCTTACCAACATAAAGTATGTGTGTTGGTACAGACTACAGTACTAGTTCGGTAAGTGCAACTGCAACAGGGGAAAAGCGGCAAATTTCCGGCATTTCCTTTCAGTGGGAAAACGCTGTGTAACTCAAAAATAGCGTTATCTTGCAAACGAACAATATTTTCCTGATTTTTGAGACAGATTTTACTAAGACTCAAAAAAGGGATAGGTATTATTGCATTATAAGATCAACTATCAGTCTGTAAAAGTTTACCGGTTGATATGAGCCTCTATTTTTGAAAACTTTTAATCGCTTTACATGAGGTCATATGTTCAATGCTCAGGTCGGACAAAGTTTTATTGAATTTCTGTGTAGCAACCACGGAGTTCGAATTTGTGCCTGGTTGATGGCAATGGCAATAGGCTAGCCCCCTATTACATGGGACAGACTTATACACAATTGTCAAAATGTGGGTGTACTATTGGGTACGCCTCTGCCCACCCCTTTGGGGATTGTAGGCATGACGTAGTCTGAGATTCAAGTACTAGAGCGTCAACTACAATCATGTTATTCCATGTATGTGAAATCTCAAAAACAAATTAAGGAACATATCCTTGCTGCAAACGAGTTAGTCAATAGTGGTAATAGTAATGCAGACTGCGTAGACATGATAACCAACATCACTCAATGTACATCACAAAGGGAATTCAGCCCTGACACTATCCTGCCTGAGGAAACGGAGGACCAGATTTTGACAAAGATTATGAAGTAATGCAAATAAATTATGAGAATTACAATGTGAGCAGTTGCTTTAACCGAAAATCTAAGATGCGTGGGGGTTCATTAATCCTAGTCAAAAATTGTATTAAATCTAAGTCGCGTAATGATATAGTCGATCTATCGGTTGAACATAGCATTGAATTGTCTTGTGTTGAGCTGGATAAGCATGTAATAGTGTGCGTTTACAGACCCCCTAATTACCTGAACTATTCTATCTTTGAGTCAGTAATGGAAGATGCTTTGGCAAAACTTGTAACTGGTAATAAACCAATAATTATCTGTGGTGACTTTAATGTTAATATCATAGAGAATAATGTGAATAGCAGTAGATTCTTAAGTCTCTTTAAATCATTTAATTTGTCAAATATGTTTTCAGAACCAACTCGAATTACTACAAATACTGCTACATGTATCGATAATGTTTTTTGTTGCTGCGATTACTTAGATAAATCCATCTTAAATTACCTGCCTTCAGATCATAGTGGTCAGACCGTTACTTTCGCGTACAATATACAATTACAAAGAATTTAGATACAAACTAGACAAATAACACCCAGCAATCTAGAAAAATTTAATAATAATTTAATTAACAAGTTAAGTATACCGGGTCATATTATAAACAATGTAAATGTATTTTATGAAGAATTCTTTTCGGTAGTGCACACCGAATTTAATAATACTTTAAAAAAGAAATCTAAAACTATTGGCCCAAAGTTTATTTTCAGTGACTGGGCAACACAAGGTATTAGGAAAAGTAGGGAACGATTGTTTGAGCTGTACGGCCTTAAGCCTTACATCAACACTGAAGCTTTTAATAAATATGTTGCTACTTACTCGAAAATTTTTAAAAACACTTGCAAGGTAGCCAAATCCTTATTCATTAGCAACAAGATTAAATCAGCCGACAACAGAATAAAGACGGTTTGGAAAATTATCAACAACGAAACAAATAGAAATAAAAAACAAGGTAATGACTTCACACTAAAGACATCGCGTGGCCTTGTGAGCTCCAACAATGAAGTTGCTCAAGAATTTGTAAATTTCTTTACCAGTATCCCACTTAAAACTACAGAAACCTTAAATTCCTCTGCCTTGCTCTCTATTGATTTATTGAAAGCGAACGTTTCAGCCTGTCCAAATGAATTTAAATTTCAGCATATAAACCCCTTAACAGTCATAAAAGGTTTTAAGCAAATCAAGATCAAATTAACGGAAGATCTATGGGGTATGTCTATCAAAGCTTGTACCTCAATTATTGAGACTGTAGCGCCGTATTTAGCCTCAATATTTAATTTGTGCGTGGATCAAGGGGTCTTCCCGGATCCAATGAAATTCTGTAAGGTAATACCGCTTTTTAAATCCGGGGACAGTAAGGACACCAATAACTATAGGCCCGTATCCGTGTTGCCGGTTTTCAGCAAGGTGTTTGAAAAGATAATGCTCAATCAAATGCTTAACCATTTCAACACCAATAAAATATTACACGAGCAACAGTATGGTTTCACCAAAGGACGTTGTACAACTGACGCCGGTGTCACTTTATTAAAATACATATTTACTGCGTGGGAAGAGGCACAAGATGCCATAGGAATCTTCTGTGACCTTTCGAAGGCATTTGATTGTGTAAATCACGAAACCCTGATCTTGAAACTTGAGCATTACGGTTTAGGTAAACTTGCGCTCAGTTTAATAAAATCGTATTTGAATGATAGACAGCAGCAGGTACAAATAAATGGAGTCAACTCAATGGGTTTAAAAGTAAAAATGGGTGTAACACAAGGTTCGATATTGGGTCCCTTCCTCTTTTTAGTGTATATTAATGACCTACCCCATTTATTTAACAACCATCCGCATATGGTGTTGTTTGCTGACGATACTTCTTTAATATTTAGGATAAACAGACGTGCCACTAATCTTGACGACGTAAATAACGCCCTACTGCAGGTCCACAATTGGTTTACCGCCAATAATTTAGTACTAAATGGAAAAAAAACTAAGTGCATTAGATTTGCTCTACCAAATGTCAAAAGTAGTGATTGTGACATAATATTGAATCAAGAGAAACTAGAATTTGTCGATAAAACGGTTTTCTTGGGAATCACGCTCGATTCAAGGTTACAATGGGGTCCTCATTTAACATCTCTTGCAGGACGACTGAGCTCAGCAGCATATGCTGTTAGAAAAATCCGTCAATTTACTGATATTGATACCGCGAGGCTAGTCTATTTTTAGTTATTTTCATAGTATTATGTCATACGGTATTTTACTATGGGGACGGGCTGCAGACATCGAGTCTATATTTATTCTGCAGAAAAGAGCCATCAGAGCCATTTATGAATTACGTAGACGCGATTCTCTAAGAGAACTGTTTAAGGAAATTAATATCATGACAGTACCTTGTCAATACATCTATGAAAACATCATGTACGTTAGGAAAAATCGGCATTTATTCAGTAGAAGAGGTGACAGACACCACTATAACACTAGAAATAGGGACCAACTAGTTCAGCCAGGTTTCAGGCTTGCTAAAGTAGATTCATCTTTCATGGGGTACTGTTTGAAATGTTACAATAAAATACCTCCCCACATTCTTCAACTGAACAAGACGAAATTTAAATCTTGTATAAAACGCACACTATGTAGGCAAGCATATTATAAGTTGGGGGATTACATTGATGATAAAAATGCTTGGCTAAATGCTGGTCCTGCTCCACAACCATAGGGGGGTGGGCAAATTAATTGATTGTTTGGGTCGGGCATTATTTGAGTCCATCGACACGTAAAGAAGAAGATGAAGAATTGATTCCCATGTTAATGTATTGTGGAAGCTGCAGAAGATTGTAAAAATATACTTGCATTATATAGATTCCAGTTCTTAGTATTATATAATTGCATAGCACATGTGTGAGTACTTTGTACTGTTCAGCCACCATTTACATTTATTTACATTTATTTATCTTTCATTGACTTGAATATGCCTTGGTGGCTGAGAGAATGTCATGCTCACTTAAATGTCTCGCTGATGGTGGCGGGTGTGTCGGGTCATTTAGTTCCCTTCAATATGGTTGAGTTGAATGGCACCGGTACATGCGTCATGTTCGTGAACGGGCGCTGTCAGTTGGGACTGGTCATCTCTTAGCTGCCAAGGTTCATTTTAATTACTTTATTCGTAAATTGTTGATCTAATCTTTTACTCTGGACGCTCTTAGTGTGCACGTCTTTCTACATCGTTCTCACATATATGTATAATCTCAAAATTAAAGATGTAACCAAGATTTTGTAACAATATTTTGATTTTAAAAGAGTGTCCATGGAGTTTCTTGCCCGTTCTTCTCCATAGAGATCTACGCTAGGGAATGGGCAACTACAGTACTTTCTCAAGTTATTATGCCTTGTGACTGGGACTGTAGCTTTGATTTTCTTTTTTGTATTTTTGACATTCAAAAGTGCCGTAATGGTCTAATTAAAATAAATGCTTTGAGTTTGAGTTTGAGTTATGTGTTAAATCTATAGACATTTTTGGATAACCCTAGCCCGGACATGACAAAGATTTCTTTGAAATCGAGGCATCCATGAATAAGCCAGCAACAAAGAGTAACTAAGGTTTAGTAGTATGTATAATAGATTCAGAACGCGCTGTCAGTTGTGTCTGGTCATCTCTTAGTTGCCATGGCTTATTTGAATGAATTATTTTTGAATTGTATTTTTTGTTTTTACTATGGACACTTTTAACGTGCACATCTTGCAACAACGTTCTCACGTTTTTGTAACAATATTTAGATTTATAAAAAATTTGAAAAATCCCACGACGGGTAAAACGTAATTGAAAAAGGATAAACTAAATTTAAAAAAAAAACAACTTAATGCAAAACCCGCGAATATCCGTCGGGGGCTGCCATGAAATGAACTAGTTTTGCAGTTTTATAGTAACTTGTATAATTGGAGATTTTTTAGCGCTATATTTACACCCTTAATGGTTATAGGACGTGCCCCTACAGTGCAGTGGGGACCTTTAGAAGTTGATGATGATACTTATTTTTAATACGGTGAAATTTAAAATAGTGATGGCAGCCCCCGACGTATATATTCGTGGGTTTTTTTTTTTTTTTAAGAAACAGAGAATACTCTTTATTGTTTAAATTACACATTTGTGGCTATATATAATTACAAAAATAAAAACTAAAAGTAAGAACCTCCATATATACAACGACGTCAATAAGCGTCAAAGTAGTCCTCCGCATCGTTGTCACTCGGAAACGTACCCAGAAGACTGGCAGCATTGCCACGTTGAATGGCAATGCTAATTCTTTGGCCAAAGAAAAAGCCAGCCCTCTGGTCACGCGAAGTGTCGACCAGTCGGTAAGAGATTTCCTTAAAAAGGAGACGCGCACTCGGACCCCATGACCCGAGCGTCTCGACCCCAAACGGCTCAAAGCTGTAGTTACCAATAAGGTTACAGTATTTGCGCCGTTTGAGGATCTCAGCAGCCGCAGCAGCAGCGCCTGCACAGCCCGCCGTGCTTGCAACGTGAGAAGGCGCAAGGGTGTCGACACAGGTTGCGTCCCACACCAAAGGCCTACCCACGTTCCAAGGCACAAACGTCATGCCGTCCGGTCTCTTGCCATCGTCACGCACCAAGCCGTTTGGTTCTAAAACCGCTGGTACGCCGGCGATGGAAAGAGCTCGACGAATAATGTCGTTAATGCTGGCGTGCCGTGCAATGCGACCTGCGCTCCTGTAGCAGGACAGGCCATGGTGTCCAAGGCTGTCGACAGCTTCACCGCAGTGACACCGATGCGGAGCAACACAAGGTGCACCTAAGCGTAGACTCGTAGCGACCCGGAACGATGCGTCATCCATCATAGTGCCAATGGTGAATGACGGAAGTGCCTGAAGCCACAAACCCGACTCCCATTCCCCCACAGCCAGCAGACGGGCACGCTCCACAGTATTGATTGACGTGTGTAAAAGGGTATTCCGTTCAATACTGCAGAGCGGCACGTTTTTTATTAAGTTGTTTTTTTTTTTTTATTATTTTGTCCTTTTTCAATTACTTTTTAACCGTCGTGGGTTTTGCAAAATTTTTAATTTTGCTTTTTATTTTAAACTTTTTAGAGAGCATCAAAATCGGGCTAGTAGTTTTGGAGAAAAATGGCAACATGGATTTGCACAAACAAACAACCTAAACGCATTTACCGTCTCTGTTCCGTCGTGGGTAAAAATACTGGTATTCAGCTGCATCCGATTAGACTGGAAGTCGACCTCAAGTCGGGACTCGGGATAAGCTTTCATGAAAGCTTTTCGTTTTCAATTACTAAAAGGTTTGTTTTCTTCTTTTCAGTGCATTTTTATAAAAGCTTATTTTTGAAAAGGTTTTTTAATTATATTTTTTTATTTTTGTCGTAATCATTGAATTCGTGCTATTTACCGTTGAAGAGTTCCCTCGTGAGAAGACAATCCTGGCTGTAGGATCAGGTCATGATAGAAATCATGTTTATCTATCAAATATGAACGCGTCTTCAAATTTTCGTATCCGTGCTATTCATCGTTAAGGAGTTCCCTCGTGAGAAGACAATCGTGGCTGTAGGATCAGGTCATGATAGAAATCATGCTTATCTATCAAATATAAACGTGTCTGTAAATTTTGGTATTCGTGCTATTTACCGTTGAGGAGTTCCCTCGCGAGAAGACAACCCTGGCTGTAGGATCATGTTATGATAGAAATCATGTTTATCTATCAAATATGAACGCGTCTACAAATTGTTCGTATCTGTGCTATTTACCGTTAAGGAGTTCCCTCGTGAGAAGACAACTGGTGAGTTGTCACCGTAACACCTATCTAAGAACATGCACCAATAAAACCCGAACCCATAACTGAAAACTGCACCAAAATCGGACTAGTAGTTTTGGAGAAAAATGGCAACTTGTATTTGCACAAAAAATGTTTGCTGGAGCGCCCCCTGGTGAGTTGTCACCATAACACCTATCTAAGAACATGCACCAATGAAACCCAAACCCATAGCTGAAAACTGCATTAAAATCAGACTAGTAGTTTTGGAGAAAAATGGCAACTTGTTTTTGAACAAAAAATGTTGGCTGCAGCGCCCCCTGGTAAGTTGTCACCGTAACACCTATCTAAGAATATGCACTAATGAAACCCCAGCCTATAACTGAAAACTGCATTAAAATCAGACAATTCGTTTTGGAGAAAAACGGCAACATGTATTTGCACAAACAAACAAACATACAAACAAACAAACATCCTCTAACCCCAAACGCATACACAGTCTCCGTTCCGTCGTGGGTAAAAAGAGTGTCCATGGAGTTTCTTGCCCGTTCTTCTCCATAGAGATCTACGCTAGGGAATGGGCAACTACAGTACTTTCACAGTTTTTATGTCTTGTGACTGGGACTGTAGCTACATTTAATTTTTATCTTTGTTTCGACAGTTCAAAAGTGGCCTACTTGAAATAAATGCTTTGATTTTGATTTTTGATTTTGAACAAAGCACACGTTTAGGCAGTGCACCTGAGCAGCATCACATCACGTCAGTGTATCAATTCACTTTGTGGCAACGTGTTATTGTAGTAATCATCTATTGTGAAAACACCCATTCACCACTACATAGAACAATGACACTCGATGGTTACGAGTACCATAATCAGCCTATATCGTTCAAACTGCTGGGACATCGGCCTTCTCTCTATGATGGTCTACCAAGCGGGCACATCACGGGTTGGTAAATGTTTAGTATATAGATATTTTTATCATTCCTTATTGTAAATATGTTTCTTTAAACTGTACAATAGCTTGGATTGGTTTGTTATGTTGTACACGTTTATTTAAATAAAAAACTGACATGGCACATTTCTTCGAATTCTCGGTTCTATTACCTACATGCCGATTTCGGTTTTCGGAGCAGTAGTGATAAAATAAATTACACAAAGCATAGCCCATAAGTGGGTTTGAACCTACGACCGACTGACTCGTAAGTCGAGGCTGTTGCCACTGAGCCATCACTGCTCACGACAACTGATCGTTCTAGAAATCACAATGAATGCGAATGTTTGATTTCAAAACAATTTTATTTCCATTCCGATTTTCTTTTATACGATAACATAAAGCTACCTACATTGAAGTCGGAATCACGATATTGGCTGGCTAACATTTTAGATCTTGCTAATTCTAGAGAGGAACTGTTAACTAAGTTATAAAGACTAGTAGTCACGATTGAAGGCCACGACAGATTAAAACTATTCTCCGATTAGAGACCTCCTATTCTACCCGGGAATCTTAAGTTTTACGAGATAATCCATTCAACCCTTTTATCAGGATTAAAAGTAATTTAAAATTTTAATGCTACTCCAAAATATAATCTATCACCATTCTAAGTTTCATTCAAGCACAAACAGTATTTTCTTGTGTTGCAATTAGTGGTAACCTTTGGTCTTGATGGTATAATAAACAAAATACTTGATCCACTACTGGACAGGCATTTCCCAATTTGTGCTTTGTTTTGGTAGTAATGCGTGGTTTAATAACACTAGGTGTTACATAAATAAACGCCTAAATGAGATCGCACATCGAGTCTATATTTATTCTGCAGAAAAGAGCCATCAGAGCCATTTATTAATTACGTAGACGCGATTCTCTAAGAGAACTGTTTAGGAAATTAATATCATGACAGTACCTTGCACAAACAAATGGATCAGAAAAGAGCCATCAGAGCCATTTATGAATTACGTAGACGCGATTCTCTAAGAGAACTGTTTAGGAAATTAATATCATGACAGTACCTTGTCAATACATCTATGAAAATATCATGTACGTTAGAAAAAATCTGCATTTATTCAGTAAAAGAGGTGACAGACACCACTATAGTACTACAGAAATAGGGACCAACTAGTTCAGCCAGGTTTCAGGCTTGCTAAAGTAGATTCATCTTTCATGGGGTACTGTTTAAAATGTTACAATAAAATACCTCCCCACATTCTACAACTAAATGAGACTAAATTTAAATCTTGTATAAAAACGCGCACTATGTAGGCAAGCATATTATAAGTTAGGGGATTACATTGATAATAAAAATGCTTGGCTCAATGCTGGTCCTGCTCCACAACCATAGGGAAATACTAATTGAGAAAATTATTGTGGCAGCTGCAGAAGATTGTAAAAATATCCTTGCTTTGTATAGACTCCATCTCTTAGTATTGTGTGTATAATTGCATAGCACATGTGTGAGTACCATGTACTGTAGAGCATAAATTTGCATTCTGTTATCTTTCTTTGACTTGAATATGCCTTGGTGGCTGAGAGAATGTCATGCTCACTCAAATGTCTCGCTGATGGTGGCGGATGTGTCGGGTCATTTAGTTCCCTTCGATATGGTTAAGTTGAGTGATGTCGATACATGCGTCATGTTCGTGTACGGGCGCGGTCATTTGGGATTGGTCAGCTGTTAGCTGCCACGGTTCATTTTATTTACTTCATTTTTGAATTGTTGATTTAATCTTTTACTCTTGATGCTCTTAATGTACACGTCTTTCTACATCTTTCTCACATATCTGTATAATCTCAACATGAATGATGTAACCAAGATTTTGTTACAATATTTAGATTTAAAAGAGTTTCCATGGAGTTTCTTGCCCGTTCTTCTCCATAGAGATCTACGCTAGGGAATGGGCAACTATAACAGTACTTTCTCAAGTTATTATGTCTTGTGACTGGGACTGTAGCTTTGTTTTTTTCTTTTTTTTGCATTTTTGACATTCAAAAGTGCCGTAATGGTCTAATTGAAATGCTATGAGTTTGAGTTTGAATTTTGTAGACTTTGATTTTCGTATAAAAATCATAATAATTAATAAAAATATTTAATAATTTGATTCAATTTAGATTTCACGTAACCTGTCCACTGCCGTATGCCAATATCATTCAAGGAAACAATAGGCATGAACTTGGTTTTGAAAACTATTCCTTGATTTTACAAACACTGTCGAACAGTGGGAGTGAGACCGTGAGAGTTATATTATGCTCAATAGGAATTCGATAGATACAAGAACGACTGACGACAATCGTAAGTGTAGCAACTGCGACAGCAATATGTTTGCGTTTTGTTTCTAATCACACGATCCTTTATTTATGCTATGCAGTGTCTGTTTAACTAATCGATAGGATATTATCGGTTTCTATCACCGAGTAGCATAGCTTATTCAGGTTTAAAGATCTGTTAGATTTTATTGTTGCCAACCTATCGGCAATCTTTTGTAATATTTATGAGTGGAAACACATAAAAACTCAATTTTTCCAAGGGGATAGTAACTATCTGCAAAACGTACACACTTTTACATAGATTTATCTTTTGTTGATACATACATTTATGAGTAAATTATGAAAGACCTTTTTTCAGCAAACCTGTAGTGGCTCAAAAAAGAATCTTCGTAATTTTCCTCGGGCTTTTCAAGTATCAAACATGTCAGATGGGAAGTATTGCTGAGAACGTTTTCATATTGTTGTGATACGTAAAGTAGCAGAATGTATCTTTCTTCAGATCATTTCAATTGCAGAAACGCAGTGTGCATTACTAACATGAAGAAAAAAAATATCTTAAAATAAAAGAGTGTTATTTAAAAGTTTACAAAAATGTCCTGAAAATTTATATGCTGAAGGCCGAATGCTTACTACAAAAAAGCTTTTGTTACGTGCCGTTTGAAAATTTCGTTTTAAAACAGATTTAAGACGAACTTGATAAGACGAGCAGATAGCGCCATCTATC
Organism: Xestia sexstrigata; assembly: GCA_941918905.2. Taxonomy (NCBI): domain Eukaryota; kingdom Metazoa; phylum Arthropoda; class Insecta; order Lepidoptera; family Noctuidae; genus Xestia; species Xestia sexstrigata. Next base: position 10,173,401 of record OW799204.2, read on the forward strand.
TTGTGTGATATGAAGTACAAGGGCGGCACCCCGAGGTCAGGTTGCGACCACGAAGATTTACATTCAATTAGAACATCTCTGTCTGTCTATCCTGATAGGGATTACAGAGATAATGTTGAACCTAACCTATTATTACTGAAATACGATCGTGGCTTGTTTTTGTAAAGGGTGATCTCCAAATTGTTACAGTGTGGTCTAATTAAAAGGAAATAGTTGTTTGTACCTACAAACAACTACGTCCAATACGTACAATTTTCGAGTAGGTACCTTCTCGGAAATTGTTGTTTGCAGGTTCTGAACGAAGTTTGTTAATAAACTAAGTAAGTTTGAGTAATAATAATCGTCAAATTATTAGTATTTATTAGGTATACATGTTATTTTATGATGTGAGAGCTGACTGGGGTGAATAGGAGATAAAAACGTAGGTATTGTATCGACCCCAAGTTGCTTGGGACAAGAGTGAGAAAGTAATGATGATTTGTATCCTGAATAATCTAAACTCTTTTGCAAAAAAAAACGAGCACTTTCGATTTTTTTCTCTACTTCAATGAAGAAGAACAAGAAAGAGGTTTTATTAATTTGACGATTTATTGGCATGTTATTTTAAGCATCCTGGCATGATTCTTTACGTTCCAAACTTAAATTTTGAAATTAACAAAAGAAAATTAATGAGTATTGTGCATTATTGTAAAATTGCTTTACTAATGGCGTGAATTGCTGAAACGATTTTTTTACTGATTACTAAAATTTTAAAACTTTTTGGATATTTTCTGCAAATTAAACAATTTAATCTTTCTTTTTACATTAAATACCATTTTTGATATGAGTGTTAAAGCTATAAGGCCCGGTAAAATTATAGCCCTACTTGAAGAAGGTTGTTCGCAAACGTACGTGTCTCAGCGGCTAAATGTTAGTCGTTCTTTTGTCCAGAGGGCAACGAAGGCAGAAGGCAACGGTATCAAGAGACCAGTTCGGTCAAAAAAAGACCCGGTTCGGGAAGAAAACGATGCACAGAACCAAGAGATGACCGCTTTTTGGTGAGTCAGGCGGTGCGGAATCGTAAGGCTTCAAGTGTAGACCTGAAGAAGAGCCTTGAAGAAGTAAGAGGAGTAGAAGTTAGCTTGTGGACGGTCAGGAGGAGGACTTTGGCTGCCAATATCAGGAGTTTCCGCCCGGCTCGGGACCCTAAATTACTCCGTGAGCACCGTATTGCTCGACTTCAGTTTGCTCGAAACTGTGCTTCATGGAGTCTGGAGGACTGGACTAAAGTATTGTTTTCTGATGAAGCTAGAATCTTTTTGTGTGGAGAGGACCGACGCCGGCGAGTGCTGCGAAGACCACGGGAACGCTATGCGGAAGTGTGTTTCGAAAAAATCACTCCTTATGGCGGAGGCTCCGTTATGTTTTGGGCAGCAATGAATTCGACGGAGCGTACGGAGTTAGTTTTCATAGAAAATGAAACATTAAATGCACACCGGTACATAATGGGAGTCCTAATTCCATAAACACAACACGCATTGACTGCACTTGGGGAAGATTCCATTTTTATGGACGACAATTCTCGCCCGCACCGTTCTGGCGACGTGGATGCGTACATGCAAGAAGTTGGGATCCGTCGTTTAGATTGGCCAGCTCGAAGTCCTGACCTCAATCTAATTGAGCATGTCTGGGATGTTCTAAAGAGACGGGTAAGATCAGTGCACCCTGCTCCACAATACATCAGGGAGCTGAAAAGAGTCATTGCAGAAGAGTGGGAACGTATTTCTCAAAACTTTATTAAAAACATCGTGGCAAGCATGCCCAGAAGGATGCAAGCTGAAATTTTGGCAAGAGGAGGTCATACTCTTTATTAGGTTTTTACATTTGTAACTTTATTTAATTTAAAAAAGTAAAAAAATCTTCTTGTCTTTATTGCCGACCACTTCTTACTGTTTGACCAGAATTCACTTCACGCGTATTAATTTACACGATTGCAAGTATACAGACTACGGCAAACAATTAAATTTCATTTAATTAACTCAAATCGACCTTATAACGTAAATTTCCTTAGGTGCCCGTTTTTTTTGCAAAAGAGTGTATTATTAAAATTCACTACTCAAAAGAGAAGCCACAATTATCCAAGATAAACAATATTTATTTGTTCAAGACTTAAACCTATTTACAATTATTGTACCTTGATTGGTCTAACTTAGTGGCAAGATCCAAGACAAATGCAAATGTAAGTACATATTACAAATTATTAATTTGTTTATTACGATCGTACGTGTGTGTAAGAACATATTGTGTGAGTGAGCGTGTGAGTGTGGTGTGGGTGTGTATGTGTGCTTATTTGTTTGCGTTTATGAATGGCTGAGTGGCCATTATTTATACTTTTTAATATATTTTCAGTATCTACATATTATAATTTTGAGAGAGAAGGAAGTTATCTTTTAGATGGTAGATTCCAAAGCCACCTGTATACTTTTACAGAACAGTCTCTTTGTACACTCATTGCGTCAAGTGCTTGAAGCCACGTACGACTGTAATGTATTGTACAGGGTTGAAAGTCGTCGACTTGCACGTCCGTACTACCCATACCTACTACCCATTCTACCCGAGGGTACAACCCGAGCGGGTAGTTCCTCCCAGTTGACTTCACAACTTGCTACTCTATTTCGAATTAAAACACGTTTCGCCTTACATCACGGAGGTATGAAACTGCTTATGTGAACTTAAAACCAATCCTAGTATTCATGCTGAACTTACTGAACTTACAAAGTTTTTTAGTTTATTGAGGAGGATGTTTGGTCCTTGTGGCCAAATAGGACCAAAAGGTACGATGGTGAATTGGTGAACAGCAAAATTAAACTACTGTCGGATCTAATAGAGCTACAACCTCGGCTAATGAGAGCAGCGGTGTCCGAGTGGTAGCGGCCCCGACTTACGAACAGTAAGTCGTGGGTTCAAACCCAGGCTGGCGGCATTACTTTGTGTAATTTATTTCATCACCACTGCTCTCAAAAACGGTGAAGGAAAACATCGTGAGGAAACCGGCATGTCCTAGAACCAAAAATTCGAAGACATGTGACATCTACCAATCCGCACTGGGCAAGCGTGGTGGATTATAGCCCATACGCAAAATACGCGCTTTGACGTGGAGTTGCGGACACCAGCCCGTTATACAATAGATTATACAACCTCGGCTAATATTATCGGCTCGCCCTGGCTCGCCAGCCACGTTTCCGTCCCCTAAGCCAATCTAGCAATCAAACCAAAATTTTCTAAATTAAGTACGACGAACTTTCTTTTTCCCATCTATGAAACACGGAATTAAATCCATTCAGTATTGGCTTCGAGATTCAAGGGGGACGTCACTACGCCAAGGAGATTTGATTTATTACATCAGGAAATATAAAACGGCTCTCATTGTAATGTTAAAAGGCTTTTCATTGCTGAAATGCGACACATAAATGCAGACATGGCTTCTCAAATCTTTTCTCCATAATTGATTCTGTCCTGAGATATATTTATTTTATTCGACTACAGCAAAGCTCAAGGGAGCCACTTTGTTTTCCTAGTTTTTGTTTTGCTACCGAACTTGTGTGTATAGTTATTACAATAAATCAAATATACTGCGAGAATTATTGGGTGTAACTTGTTTAGGTGTTCCGTAACATCGCCAGTTTATTAGAGTTTGGTAATTCTTATAATTAATCGAAGTTCGAAATGACTGAGTGCAAACCTTGCTGTTGGATATTCGTGATATATTATTCTGTGAGAATTATATTTTGTTTTTCATTAAGAATCAGACACCTCAGTCTTGAATTTCAAGCGTGAGGCGTTAACTGAATTAAGAAAATGATTACTTATTCGTTCTTTGCAGTATTTATTGTTGGCTTAAATAATATAAACATAACATCACGCCCGTAATCCCTGAATGGTTAGGCAGAGGTGTAGCTATAGTAGACCTACATTTCGACAGTTACGTTTAAGACTAATGTAATAGGGGGCAGGCCTATTGCCATCAACCGGGCACAAATCCAGGCTCCGTGGTTTCTGCTGAGAAATTCCTGATGGAAAATCATAAAAAAATATATTGAAATATACCTTTGGATCTCCCTGTACTAACAGCAACTACAAACAACTCTAATATAAGCAATATTTCAATAATAAAATAAGCTGTGTTTGTATTAAAACCATTTCAATAAACCCGCAGTACCTAACTCTAGACGTCAAGTTATCTAAAACAAAATGAACAAGGAACAATTATTACAATCTATCGGTTGGTAATAGTGGCAAATACAAGCAAAGTAGTTCTAAGGCGTGCGGCTGTTAACAAAGTTCTGCCGCTAAGTTCTATTGGAACATTCGATTACTTGGTTTCGCTGGTCCTGGCTGTTTGAACTATGACTTAGCAACTTAATCTTTATTTAAAAAAAAAATATGTTTGAACGTAGAAGGTAGGGTGGATCTACCATTTATTGGAATTGGAAAATGTTGGTAGCTTGACCGTCGTGTGTTTTGTGTGATAATTAATGGGTTGGATAGAGGAGAACCTTTTCCTAGGTGTTTAATACTGTCTGCTACTAAATGTACTGACTGATGGGTGTATTCTGTAGACAGGTATTTGTGTACGGTATGTTTGTCATATGGTATGAGAAAATAGACCTTTGTTTGTCACAATTCTACCAAGGTTAACTACCAAAGTCTTAGCACAATTCAAGCTTTGTGCTAAGACTTTGGTAGTTGACCTTGGTAGTAAAACTTTTCACAAATTTTCAGGATCTTAAAACTCAAATAAGGTCGGTAGAAATATGATAAAAATTAATGCATCGAATATTTCATTTTATGACAAATCTGTTATATAAAGGGATCGAGGAAACCGCCGGCCGGGTCCCACCCACGCGTCCGAATTCGGTTTCAGTGGTATTTATGGGCGATGATAAATAAAACCGCTCACAAATAATAACTACTTTACCAGTTCTGTACGGAACGACTTTTATTAATTTTCGGGCACGCATTTTTGGTAATTTTAACCACAAAATCCGCTTACCATGGACGTTTTGACCTAGTTTCAGCAATTCCTTTAACATTTGTGATAATCGCACATTTTCAGTGACCGCAGTGCTATTTAATTTTATGTAAAACTCATTATGCAGCTCATTTTTATCTAGGCTGTACTGTATGCAGAATTTTGTTTATTGAAGAAAAGCCTAGCAAATGATATTCTAGAAGAACAATTCGAAAACTCAAGTCAGGAGCGCAAAGCCTAATGATAAATATATAACCAGATCATGTAGGAGATCCAACAATTCTGTGGCACATAAATTAAAAATAAAACATTGTGACTACAAACAAACGTCACGTTTTGCTACATTTGTAAAATAGTAAGTTTGAACGTGAAGTGCGCGGGGTTTACGATGCGCCGCGACAGATCAGGCCGCCCGTAAATTACCCGGTTTCGGAACGACGGACGTGCCTCCGCCGTGTGAATAATTGTGTGTACTCGTGCCCCTACCTGCGTGTGCTGCATCCCTGGCTTATTCACTACCACTAAATGGAAGCCCGCAGATATTTACGGAATGCCCAACAATGGATTCTTTGACAATTGTTCTAGACAACATTGTGTTCGCGGACTCATTGTTACATTATAAAAAACCCGGTTTTAAATAGACAATCTAAAACGACTGAATACCGAGGCGAAAAATACATTGATGGTACCGAATCGACTGTTTACAAAGTCATTTAACATTTTCACAACAAAATAAATACCTATCCACTGCAACTCGGTAACAGCTTTAAAAGTTTTGAAGTCTTAACAAAATTCAGAATGGAGCACTAAAATATTTTTATATTTACATCGGCATTGTACTTACAACGTAAACCGTTTGAGCAAACTCTGTTAGCTAGATCTGCGCAGAAGTTTGCGGTAATAGGGCAACTCTTTCCTTCGTGTTACGAATTCGTTCGTAAAGTTTTTGAACACACTTTGGTAAAGCAGTTTTGAAATTACACTCGTAACTCTCATTTATACTGCTAAGAATAAGAACGGACTTCAAATCGTGCAATGAAGACTTTACTAAATTAATGAAATGTAACGATTATCTCGGCTTAGTCCGTATTTGAATTGTCTACCGAGGCAGATTTATTAAATTAATTCGGTTCCCGGCCACTAATTGTCTTTTGTATCAATTCAATTGGGGGATTAAATTTGAATATTACTGAAAATAGTTCTAAAGCTATACAACAGTTTCGTTATGTTTCACACAGAGAATAATATGAAATTTGGATTATAAGGGTTGACAGACAGTGTAACAATGAGAGTTTACAAAAGAGTTTTGCTTATAATTAGCGATTTATAAATATTAATTCTTTACAAAACGTGGAGCCGATGAATCATATCGAGCTATGTTCAGCAGAGGATACAATAGGCGAGACGACAAAAAAAAAACTAATTAGTCCATCAGTTAGATTATCAAAAAATATTTGACCCGTGTTTTTTCTTTTGTTACGTAAACCAAAATTGACGAAAATACGACGCTTTTAAAATTCTCAATACGTCACGCCTAGGTATAATTTTTACTTAGTTCTGACGTCACGAGCCCCCACTCCCGAGTTTTGATGCGTTTTATCTTTGTCAATATTCATTGATTTACAAAAACAAAAAATACGTGTCCATTAATTTCCAATACTCTAACTGACGGACTAAATAGATTTGCAATTTTTTGATACTGTCGTCATGCCTATTGCTATGGTAGTTAGAGAAGTTAGTTAGACTGGTCGTTAAATTCACGCTAGAGCTTTGTTTCACGGAGAAAACTAAGTCTGACTTAGGGTTGTTTCTAGGTACTTGACTGAGAGGCCTCAAATTTCCGAGTAAACTTGAGAGCTACTTGAAAATGCCGCAGTGCAGTGCCTTTATCATGTGAGCATGTGAACGGTTTATGAGATTAATATTTTATTACTCACATGTACAAAAAACTGTGTTCCTTTGTTGCTCGGAACATTAAAATATACGTAATGTCTTAGCGTTCCGTTTCTGAAGATAGATTTATTGTGTTATATGTAAATGTTGCATAGCAGTCACTCGTAGATAACTCACACGACACACGAACGTTTTGTTTTGTTATACATAACTAAACAATTGAAGGCTGATTTCTGTGTTTAGAAAATGTTCCAAATCTAGTCGTATTGGCAGATTGAGTCTAAGATTCAGAATACAATTGTTCTTAAAGGTACGGAAATTACCTCGGAAAACCTTCTTAAAAATTTGTTAGTTCGCGCCATGTTTGACGCAAACTAACACATTTCACGAAAATGTTCACTAACTATTTCATTAGCGGTAATATGAATTCCTAGTATATAACAAATTAATTAATTATATCTGTCGCCAAACAAGTTTGTAATAACGGTTGCACGTCTGACGTCACAGATTGCTCTCATGTAACTTGCCTCTCAGAAGTTGCGTGACAAACGGACCGCTACTTGGTACTTTTATATATTTTATATGTTTTATGTACATTGTACACAAAGCTCGGGCGTAGTGCCCAGTTTGTTTAAAACATTGACTTAGATTTATAACTGCAGTTATGTCGTTTTGACTGACTCCGTATATATGGTACATTTAGGTCTTATATTTTACGCCAGTTTTATAAAACAAAGTCGCCGTTGTACAGCTATATATTTTAATTTTGTGTGTATATTTTTTAATTTTTTATGCAAATTTTTTAATTATCACAGACTAATAATATTTACATTATTTACACACTAACTCTAGGTATAATATAAATAAAAATATTTACAAGTATCAAAAAGGGTTACAGGGTGTCGGAAAATTCGTCCACATCGCTGTCAACAGGAAAAGGCTGGCAGTATTGCCACGTTGGATGGCAATGCTGATTCTTTGGCCAAAAAAAGGCCTGCCCTCTGGAATAAAGAATACGAATAAAATTTTAAATAAACATAGATAAAATTCATAAAATTAAATGTTCTCTATCTAGGTCTGCCCAGGTATTTAAAATTTTAGAGGCACATCCAACACTTCTTGGGCAGTCGACATTGCTCAACCTTATACAGACTTTACTAACAGGTTGAGATTGTTCGCAGCTTGAATTATTTCCACATAGCTCGTTAATACACATCATCAACATCAACAGCCCATAACGTCCACTGCTGGACATAAGCCTCTCCCATGATGGGAGGAATTTGCCGTCATCTCCACGCTTGGCAGGCGGATTGAAGATCGCAGTGATGAAAGACTAACAGAAAACGCTGCTGCCCATTCTCTGGTCTACGGAGGCGCAAGGTGTTCTGCCTCAGACATTAGTCGCCTTATACGACACCCGTGAGTGTAATGGGTTGGTTCTATTCTACTCTGCCGGATACCACACGGCTCAAGCGTGGTCAAGGCGTTAATACACTATAGTGCTAAAATGTACGAACTTAAAAAGTGATGTTTCGGCAGTTGCAGCTTTTGTTAACATTGTATTTTTACTTTTACGAACGAAAACCATTTTATTTCGTTTCATTTACATTGGACTGTTTCTAAAGTCCATATATCTATCAGTAATGGACTATAATATGGTTAAAATTTTGAAGAACATGTCCGTAAACAAGGCATTGAAGTCTTTTCCGTAATATTACGGTCCTTACTCCGTTCCCGTCAAAACCGTCGCCCGCAAATTATCTTAGTTGTAATAAGCAAAAAAGCAATCAAAATATTCCTCCTCGTAACTAAATGAGCTTCAATCTCGTTAGGAAAGCCACTTGAGTTCTTTTATTACTTCAGATTTTATAATTATCAGGTTTGTTTTGGCCAATCCTTCTGACTTTATTGTTATCCTCCAACAACGTATTCATTCGAACTCAATTTTAATTCAAATAATCTAGGTGCGAAGTGGTAATTATCAATGACAATAAAAATCACTTTAAACAAAGCTAGTGATAATTTGTGATAATAACAAAAATTATAAAACTGTATTATATAAACTTCACGTGTATGCGTATGCGATTTTCCGTTTCCTCGCGTACGTGTCAACTTTTAAAAAACGGTCACAAACATTGTGTTTAAATCATCAACAAATATATTTTTTGGTACATTTGTGCTAAAAATACTGCATAAACAGTTAGTTTTAGACATTATGCTGACTATTATATTTTAGAAATTAAATTATCATTGTAAGTAAAAAAAAATATCTAATATTATCTTGATAATTACCAACCCCGTAAACAATTAACTTAAAAAGTAATTACATGTAAAATTAATCGGCTCTACAAAATCCATTTTATTTTATAGCAAAATCTGCACAATCTTAATGTTGCTACGAGGTTTCTTCGAAATGGAAATAGCTAAAATGAATTTCTTGTAAAAACACTCTTGGTCGAATTTCTCTGAAACGGATAAAGATATAAATCTAAGCTGTTTGTAGTTTCCAATTCGTCTTTCTACGATTCTAGGCGAACCTCGCATGACCCGACCCAAGGGAGAGGTACTTAATATTTGGTGGCATATTGAAGAAGAATTTAGACCGTATTTTTCCCAATCAAAGATTAGGTTTGCTTTACATAATGACTGACATGATATCAGTGGAAATGAAGAATCATCATCATCATCATCATCAGCCTATTAATGTTCCCACTGCTGGGACACAGGCCTCCTCTCTATGAGGGGGAATGGGCTAAAATCCACCACGCGGGCCCAGTGCGGATTGGTAGATGTCACATGTCTTCGAATTTTTTGGCTCTAGGACATGCCGGTTTCCTCACGATGTTTTCCTTCACCGTTTTGAGAGCAGTGGTGATGAAATAAATTATACAAAGTAATGCGCCTTTCTGGGTTCGAATCCACGACTTACTGTTCGTAAGTCGGGGCCGCCACCACTGGGCCACCGTTGCTCTCAAAAAAAAAAAATAATAATAAGAAGAATACTGGTTTGGAATACACACATCAAAAGTATCTAGGGATCAACATATATTTTTGCAATAACTTTTCTCCTGATTGATATTAATTAAAATTTTCTTTAAGGATTCATCAAATAAAGTGTTTTCGTTTGTCACAGTAACGATAAACCAAGTCACCTTTGCATTAATAAAGAAATTTGCCATTTTCCTAATAAAGGGATTTTTGACATTTGAACCACTAACATTAAAGTTCGAAAAAAAGACTGAAATAACAGTTTTCTTTAAAATTTTATTGGGTAACTTAAACAATTAATAATCCGTGTTTCTACCGCGAACACTAACAACACAAGAACATCGGTTTGGCATACTCAAAATGAGTTCATCCAAATCACGCTGTGGAATGGCCGCCCATGTTCGTTGCAACAACAAAAAAAGGTCTTCTTGCGACTGGATACCCTCCATATTCGGCAGAGCTCTTCTCTGTAGCATATCCCATGCATGCTCAATCGGGTTCAAGTCTGGCGACTGAGCAGGCCAGGGCAGGACATTGATGTTAGCTGCGGCGAGAGTCTGTCTTACAACTCTTGCGGTGTGCGGTCGTGTATTATCATGCATTAACTGAAATAAGGGACCGATTTGCACTTGTAGAGGAACGATGACGTCTGATACAATCGTCTCAGCATAAATTTGAGCGTTGAGGTTGCCTCTGATCCAAATCAACTCAGTTCTTCCGCCGATCCAAATACCCGCCCATACCATGATGGTTCCACCACTATAAGGATGGACTTCCTGGCAGGATTTTAATCGCTGTTGGCGTCCAGGGGTTCTCCAGTGTCGTATACGTCTTGTATCCGGTCTCATACCAAAACGAGACTCATCAGAAAAGCACACGAAACGCCATTGTTCTTCTGCCCAATTTCTGTGTTCAAGAGCCCATTGATATCGAATCCTACGATTGTGCATTGCTATAGGTGGTACCCGTAGCGGTCTTCGGGAATGAAGGTTCACTTCATGCAAGCGGTTTCTGACTGTTTGGTCGCTAATTAAGTTCCCTGAAGAGTGATGAAGCCTCACGGCTAACATCATGGCGGTTATTGTTGGAGCTCTTCGAGTTAAGATTTGAATGTATCGGTCTTGTCTCCGTGTGGTGCAGCGATACCGTCCTCCATGGCGCTCAGCCACGGTACCAGTGCTTCGGTAACGTGTCCAAAGTCGACTGATAACACTCTGACTTGTATTCAGAGCTAAAGCTACAGTACGTTGCCGGGAACCAGCTTCTATCATTCCCACGGCTCTGAGCATTTCTTCCCTGCTTAAATGACGTCGCCGCTCCATAATAACGTTGGTTTTAATCAGTAGTAGGGAAACAGTAGCACTAATAATGTCTTCAATGCGTTGTATGTTTTTATAGGGAAAATATTGACAGCTTATTTTCATCTTTTACTCGAATTTGATTGAGAGTTCCTGATTCAAATTATGAAATGCACCAAAAAGGATCCATATAAATTTATAAAATCATAAATTTATTACAAAGCCACATCTCAATCTCAAGAAATCCGCATAAAAATGCTTGATCCCTAGACATTTTTGATGTGTGTAGATAAATCAAATCAAAAATGTTTGTTTGCAAGAAAATTCATACAAATAACATAGATATTAATTTAGTAGATATAATTAGATAAATAGAATACTCTATATCGACACACAAATAACATGTATGAAAAAAGTAGACCAATAATCCTTTCAATGACGCCAACGCAAAAATTGCAGTTTGCTTTATCACCGGCTGTGAAGACTGAATGATTTTCATTCTTACCTTCAAGAAATCATACAAAAGATGGATCTATTTGTATATTGTGTATATACAAATATATATAATGTGTATTTTGTACTTACTTGATAAAAAGTAAAAGGTTACATGCATAAAAGAGAACGCAAAGATACTTCAAGAATATCCGTCCGCCAGAAAGATAAATCTTTTATTCCAAAGTGCTTGACTTTTTTGAAACCAACTTTGATTTGCTGCCATTAAAGAGCCTGATGGCGTAATGTACCGTGATTGTACGACTATTAACGAAACACATTTAGAAAAGAAAAGAGAAAACAACTTTTCACAATTCCACTAGAAATTGTTTCTATATTCCTAGACAACAGAAACAATTCTCCGCCGAGATTCAGAGAGAGATTCTCCGTCTCCTCAGTGTACATAATTGATTTTGGAAAAATAATTTGTTTTTCTTACTTTTTAACTTTTAGTGGTCGGAAGCGCGACTGCGAGCACGAGGTCCTGGTTTCGACTCTCAGGTCGGGTAAATTGTTATTGGGTTTTTCCATCAGGAATTTCTCAGTAGCAGCCAGGTGAATAAAAGAATAGAATAATATTTATTTGCTTAGAAACATGGTATGGTATGGTATGGATTTGGGCCCGGTTGATAGCAATAGGCTCGCCCCCTATTACATGGGACTTAAAAACATAACTGGCAAAATGTGGGTGTACTAATGGATATATCTCTGCCTAACCCTTCGGGGAGTACAGGCGTGATGTTTAAGTATGTTATGTAAAAATAAATTTTCATAGGTTTTTTTTTACAATGCAATGGATTCGCTCTTGACCCTGATCAATGGATGAAAAGCTACAATAGAACAAAGGAACTCAGAAGGTTCCCATTCGCTAACAAACCCACGATAAATGAATAGAAATCACTAACAAACTCTACTCGAGAAGTTTCTAGCTAACATATTGTCATTGTTCTTCCTTCTGTAGTAATACGGTCTAAACGAGTTGGTATTGAATTTTGTTCACTGTTACAGTCACTACAATCGATCAAGTTACGCTTGGTACAATTCTTCCATTATTTATTGCAATTGCAACGTATTTTTAGCAACGCCTTTAGTTTAAAGTCTAGGTGCTTTCACATATCGATTTGGGTCTCAAAATAGCCCAAATGCGAAAGATTTCGCATTTGGAAAAAGGTTAGTATTTTTCGCCTGAAACGAAAATATATTCTAGTTTTACTTTATCTCGGGAGGCCGAAAATATTCTAGCTTCAAAGATCTAACATCGCGCCCCTGTTTACCCGAAGGGATAGGCAGAGGTTCAGTGTCCTGCATTACTTCTAACAAAGACGAAGGCAATGTAGGGTTCCGATTGTAGCTACACCTATGCATGTGTTGCTAGTTATATTTGGCTAAGTACCATGTTATAGGGAGTGAACATAATGTCATTAATACATAGTTCACAAATCCAAACTTCGAGATGCTGAAACAGTATTTACTGTTAGCGATACCCACATTTTTACAAATAATTTGAGGAAATGGCTTGCTGATTTGACAGTTAATCAGAGGTACAGCGCCGGTGGTCATTAGCAATTGAAATGTTAAGTTGTCGATTAGCTGTCGGATAGATCTATAAGTTGTGTTCTCAATTTGTATTTTGTTTATTCTGTAGTAATGTGTCTATGAATAAACTTTATATCTACTAGTCCTCCCATACTAAAGTGCAAAAATGCTGTAACATAATAATATTGTAATACCAAATGATTTGAAAAGAGTAACCATGGAGATTCTTGCCGTTTCTTCTCCATGAAAACGACCAACCCGAACCGTGCACTATTGTCAATGTTTTCTAAGGTGAAACAAAAATATTTTGATTTGATTTGAGTCTTCGTGAGTATAATTTGGGTAAGTAATATATGATATAATTACAAAATCAAAATAATATACACCATGCATGCAGCAGGAATGCAAACAAGCATATACCATACATGCAGCATGCAAGCAAGCATGCAGCAAGCATGCAACATGCAGCAGGCATGGTTTCTGTCCAGCTCCGGCGCTGCGGGGCTCCGACGGTCCCATGCGAGCTTATCGTCGCAGATGTGGTTCACGCTCACTGGTGAAGCACGAGCGAGTGTTAGAACCGCCTCGCCCCTCCGCGCCTACGCGATTTTAAATAACACTCTAGGGGTAGGGCAGACAAGACTACGTGGAGTCGATTTTGCAGCGATTCGTTTCTGTCGCGCTTTTCGATTAAAAAATCGTTATATCCAACAACGTTATACGAAATAAGTTTTAGAGTATATAAATGTTATATCTAAAGATATTATATCAACAGTTGGTATAACTCACGTTTATTTATATCTTGTGAACGTTATTGAAATGAAAATATACGAAATAACTTTATTTTATTTATTTATTTTGGATTACCAACGAGTACCATTACAATTTCTTAGATAAATTAAAACTATTACAGAATACATGGTCTTGTAACGCACAATCATTTAAAGGTAACCGCAGCTTACACATTATCGAGTACACATGCTCTAAATAAACTTTATAAGTATGTTATGAGACGCAACCCTGGGAATACATAGTGGATAATACATTTGTTATAACGCCGTTTACATTACAAGCAAGGACAGCTATATTGAACCTATTGTAAAGTTAACTACAGACAAGGAAGTCCAGGCACAATTCTTACTAACAAACGAAAAACTGCAAATGTAAGACAGTTAACAATGCAATACTTGCATCGCGTAAGTCGCTTTCGGTTCGTTAGGCATGACTTTACTCTGAGGACCAATTGCTCAACGCGGGGCACTGCAGCATAACGATACGTAGGAATGCTCCCGAGATAAAACGAACAACCGTAAGTAGCTAAACGGTTAAGTTGGAACTGTTGGGAGTCAGGGTAAGCATTACGTCACGTTGGGCTTGAACTGAAACTAGGTATCTGGTGCAGAACTGTAATCATTGCATTTTATCTACTTGAGACTCATCGTCAGAAGTCATAATGCACGTACTTTTTGTTTATAACAAGTCATAACATGAATGTGTGGTTTTTTCACTGGTGCTATAAACAAGGTGTAAACGGACCCCGCCGCGTGAGTCGCCCCGGGCGTCACCACGTGGCCCCCGGCCACCATAGGCGCGGGCCTGTGGACGGAGGGCTATGGGCTAGCTCGCCGTCCGTCCGTCTCATGACGACAGGCCGTGTCGATTTCGCGTTCATGTTCCACGCGCGCCTCAAAGAGAGTCAGCAAAAAGAAAGGACCCCTTCCTTTTTGCTGACTCTCTTTGAGGCGCGCGTGGCGTGCGTGGTGTGTGCGAACATGAACGCAAGGGCCGATGCCTGCCGGGGCTGCGGGACTGTTCGAAAGAGATACCGTGGCCCGGGACACAAAGGGCGATGAAGGAACATGGATGGGTTGTAGTCAGTAAAAGTCTGACACTCCCTCCTTCTCCGCCCAGAGCGGGAGGAGTCATTTGATGATTCCCCATCCGAAAAAACAAAAAGGTTTAAAATGTTTGACTTCTTCAAATTCATTTAGACCAATTTTCCGCTGTAACAGGTCCTGATGCTGTCAAAGATCTGTTATCGTAAATACCAAGGCTTTGTCTAGAGGACAATTGAATCACATTTGTCTCGGTATCCTTAAAAACCTAGACTCTGAGAAAATATTTGAATTCCAAACAAAACTTTGGGATTATAATAAAATCTCATAATAAATTAGATTTGAAAGTAAAATAAAGTTAGGCATTGATTTACTCAGCGTTGCTCAGCCGCGCGTCTATACTATCAAAGGGGTTAGAGAGAAGAAATATTTGCGAATAACTGTTACCAACCGAAGTTAACTTAAATGTGGACGTACTCAATAACTAATAGAGTAGAGCTCAACAGCACGCCTGTAATCCCGAAAGGTTAGACAGAGGTGTACCTAAAAAAAACACCCACATTTCCCCAGTTGTTTAAGTCCCACGCTATAGGGGGCGAGCCTATTGCCATATGCAAATGCATACTTGCATATGCATTCGCATATTTTTTTAAGATAACGCATATTTTAGCTATAATCGGGATATCTTGCATATTTGGGCATGTTTTCTTTAATTTCACCCGCAAAAAACAGCAAAATTCAAATAGTGCCTATTGACCTAAGTACATGTAAAACGATTGGCATCGTGTTATAAATCTATTTTAATTTATAGAAGACTCAATCGTACTACAAATAACGAAGAATAGAATGTTCATTAGAAAAATCTAGTCGAAAATGCCGTAGGTACGAGTAGTTTAAAAACATTATTTAGTAGTACTTATTTCAATTTTATGTTGCATATTTTAGCACATTTTTTGCATATTTAGAGCGTTTATGGTGCATAATAGCATGCATATTTCGACGATTTTATGTTGCATATAATCCGGTCAACAACACAAGAACAACAACAAGACTACTGAACTTACAAGAAACACAACACAGACACACACACACACACTTCTTGGACTTACAAGAATATTTAGGACTGGTACATTAAAAACACATTAACCTCGTGTTAGAACTAACTCACACCTTCTGCAGCATATGATGTCACAATATGAATCATCATCTGCCTAGCTTTTATCACCTAATTGTAGCCCAACTTTATTTGGGTCGGCTTCCATTCTTACCGGACGCAGGTGAATACCAGTATTTTGCATGGTGCGACTGCCTTCAAGCTACGTCGTACAGATCAGAACAAGAGACTCTCCGATTAAATTCTCAAGCTCATGAAGGAGCGGCGTGAGATGATCTTGCAGTCTTCAGACGAGGCGTTAAAATACCGGCAGCTCAATACACGGATCTCGAAATCCTTGAAGAGCGATCTCCTTCACTTGAATACCGAGCGTATTAAAGACGTGATGAGCGGAACAAAGGCTCCAAGGTATTTACTAGATCTGGCTATTGGGCAGAGCCAGCTCTCGAAACTAAAGACCGACGATGGCAGGATCTTATCTCGCAAATCGGAGCTGCTGATCGAGAGCTTCTATGGGCAGTTGTACACGTCAACCAGTAAACCCGTTGTAGAGATCTACGACGGGTTTACTGGTTGACGTGTACAACTACAAAAAAACTACTAGCAAACGACCTAAGAGCTAGACTGACCTGACACTATACCGAAGACATCCCGGACGTCAGCCTGTACGAGACTAGGATGGCTCTGAAACAGCTTAAAAACAACAAGGCACCGGGTGATGACGGAATTACGGCCGAACTCCTGAAGGCGGATGGAAAACCGGTACTTAAGGCCCTTCAGAAGCTGTTTAATTCCGTCGTACTCGAGGGAAAAACGCCACAGGCATGGTGCAGGGGTGTAGTGGTACTCTTCTTCAAAAAGGGTGACAATGCGCGTCTGAAGAATTATAGGCCCATCTCACTTCTAAGCCATGTCTGCAAGTTGTTTTCAAGAGTCGTCACGAATCGTCTCGCGCGCAGGTTGGACGATTTTTAGCCTCCCGAACAAGTTGGTTTCCGAAAAGGCTTTAGCACCGTGGATCACATACATAGGCTGCGGCAGGTTATAAAGAAGAGCGAAGAGTATAACCTGCCTCTCTCTCTCTGTACTGCGGTCTCTCCAACGGTGCCTAATCGACTACCGGTACATCGAGGTGTTAAAGTGTTTGTACAAAAACGCCACCATGTCAGTCCGACTCCAAGACCAAGCCTTGGAACCTATCCTTCTGCAGCAAGGTGTGAGACAGGGAGACGTCATATCACCGAAACTGTTCACCGCTGCACTGGAGGATGTCTTCAAGGTTCTGGACTGGAGAGGGCTAGGCATTAACGTCAATGGCGAGTATATCACTCACCTTCAGTTTGCCGACGATATAGTGGTCATGGCTGAGACCATGGAGGACCTCAGTACAATGCTCGATGACCTCAGTAGAGCTTCCGAAAGAGTGGGGCTAAAAATGAACATGGGCAAAATTAAGGTCATGTTGAAAGCCCATGTAACACCCACTTCTATCAAAATCGGAGACACTACACTTGAAGCTGTGGACGATTATGTGTACCTGGGACAAACGGTCCAGTTAGGTAGGTCTAACTTCGAGAAAGAGGTCAAGATTGCCAGTGATTACATACGGGACCGAAACGTGGTCACTCACTTATCAGAAGGCTTAAAGTCACCCAAAAGGCAATGGAGAGAGCTATGCTCGAAGTTTCTTTGCGTGATCGAATCAGAAATGAAGACATCCGCAAGAGAACCAGGGTCACCGACGTAGCCCGAAGAATTGCCAAACTTAAGTGGCAGTGGGCAGGGCACATTGTTCGCAGAACGGATGGCCGATGGGGCCGAAAAGTTCTGCAGTGGCGACCGCGAACCGGAACACGATGCGTTGGAAGACCTCCCACTAGATGGACCGATGACCTGGTGAAGATTGCGGGAATCCGTTGGATGCGATTCGCACGGGACCGGTCAATATGGCGACACTTAGGGGAGGCCTATGTCCAGCAGTGGACGGTTTTTGGCTTAAATGATGACTGCCTATCTGACCTCCACAACTTACATAGTACTGGGTAATACGGTACCCTTTTGTAAGACTGGTTGTCAGACTTTCGGGCCTCTGATTACCTATAACGATTGTCAAAGATCCGTGACCAACAATGGCTTAGCGTGTTGTCTGAGGCCTGGAGGAAACTTGGTATGTAATGTTGGTCACCCATCCACAGACCGACCTTGGCAAGCGCGGATTAACCGTAAAGATCGACCCAAGCGGCTGTTATTATTTAGCCAAGAGCTCCTCTAGCCACCATCTGAATATACCTTCTTATTGTGTCATAGCGCATTCGAGAAGTCGAACAATTTTATCCCCTTATTCTGAGTGAGACAACGCTCAATTTAATTTTACTTGACTGTATACATACGACCGAGCACCGTCATCAAAAAAAAATGGCTGCCTCTTCATATATAAAACTTAACAATTCGACTCCTAAATTTTAATGCTTATACCTTAAAGTTCAGATTTTATTAGTGTAGGTACAGCGGGAAATTAAAATAAGTATTTACTTTGTCATGATAGGTACACAAGCGGTGTTGCGCTTTCCTGGCGTCAGGTGGGCCTAAACAAAATGTAAATAGGCCTGATTATTCGCTCTCGCCATTTTGTATTCGTTTAAGTCAGCGGAATAAAAGGCTAAGTACCTACGTTTTACGCTTAATTTTAGTTCTTTGTGAATATGGCAGTAGAGCTGACAGCATTGCTATAGTATAAACCAGCGTTTTTCAACCTGTGGGTCGCGAGTCCCTGGGGGGTCGCGAAACCTCTATAGGTGGTATACGACCAGATAATAGCAGGATAATAAATATGGTAATGGATGTTACCTACGAGTATCAGTTTACAAGCACGTAGGTACTACCGCTTTCACGGACGGTCAACCACTTTTCACCTCTCGCCGATCAGTACATAAGACTCTCCAAAATTGAAATGAAAAAGGTTTGATTATTATAATCGAGCAACATATTGGTTTAGATGTAAAAACTGTTACAAAAGTACTTATTTATAGAGAAACTAGCTGTCAATTTGAGAGATTGAAAAATATTCGTACATAGAGAAAAACTTAGTTTTCATAGAACCTAGTAAAGGTATACGAGTAATCACCTTTTTGCTTTTTCACCACTGAAGAAAATTATCAGCTAGATTGTATGTGATACTATCCTGAATAAATAAAGGTGAAATTATGTGCATAAAGTATTATGTTGTTCTTAATAAAATTAGCATAATAATGTTGAAAGACCGGGGTGGGATTCGAACCAATATAGTTTATTCCAAGAAAGTTATTCTGTGACTATAGGAGAGGCATAAATACCTGAGCTACATAATTAGATATTTATGTAAGCCTGAAAAGCGTCTAGTCTAGCTTAGTATAATATTAAATTCTACAGGCTGCTTGGATATTTTTAAGTTCTGAATGATTCATCAATACTAATATTAAAAAGGGAAAGATTTGATTTTTTGTTTGTTTGTGTGTTTGTTACGATTTAACTCTAAAACTACTTGACCGATTTTGAAAATTCTTTCACCATTAAAAAGCCACGTCTTTACTGAGTAACATAGGCTATATATTTTATCCCCGTACTCCCACGAGAACGGGAACTATGCGGGTGAACCGCCTGACGTCCACTAGTAGATAATAATGACTTGCTTACGTAGGTACTGCTGCGTTGGTCTAGTGGTCTCTTCGTTAGTCAAGTCGACTGCTGAGTATAAGATCCTGGGTTTGATTCCCAGGTCGGGCCAAGTGTTATTGGGTTTTTCTATCAGGAATTTCTCAATAACAGCCACGGAGTCTGGATTTGCGCCCGGTTGATGGCAGTAGCTGATGATGTGCTGGTACGCCGTACGTTGGTGCCAAGGAAGATGATGAAATAAAATATGGCAAGTAATAAAATGCACGTCTGTATTGTACCAGTTGCAGTGTCGCAGATGGAAGGGAATAGTGTTGCCACTATGTACATTATGATTTACATTTAATGTTGGTGTTGCAAATTAAGAATTATAATCTCCAACATTACTATTACACGGAACTACTAACTCATTTTTAATCTTTTACTCTGGATGCTCTTAATGTGCACGTCCTTCTACATCGTTCTCACATATATCTATAATCTCAACATGAATGATGTAACCAAGATTTTGTAACAATATTTTGATTTAAAAGGGTGTCCATGGAGTTTCTTTGCCCGTTCTTCTCCATAGAAGATCTACGCTAGGAAATGGGCAACTACAGTACTTTCTCAAGTTATTATGTCTTGTGTCTGGGACTGCAGCTTTGTTTTTTTTTGTATTTTTGACATTCAAAAGTGCCGTAATGGTCTAATTTAAATAAATGCTTTGCATTTGTACACCCGTACTATTAGGTATAACTCTGCCTAATCCTTTGGGGATTACAGGCGTGATGTTATGTATATTTTGCATAAATCACCCACCGCGTCCATAATATTGATCGGTAATCGCATTATTTTGCTAACTGTACACCTGAAAGATCTGTGAGAAGTTTTTTTGTTATTCTTCTCATAAATATTGTAAATTAAATTTTACCTTCCTGCTGAAGTAGCCAGCATAAATCTCCCTTAAGCTACTCGTTCCTTAATGCATTAGGTAAGTGTTGGCTAACACGGAATTAACATCATGGCCTAATTTTGGACTTTATATAAAGTCTTGCCAGCTGCTTACCTGCTGCTGTACGAAGAACTTAACTAATACAATTTTACATTCATATCAATCTTGCAGTTTAACTGTAAATATTTTTATCGACTGATTTTTCCAGTTTCCAACAAGCTTTTAATGCAATACTGACAAACAGCCCCTAATGAAAATAAAAAAATATTTTATGACTTCTACCTTTAGTATTTCTTCGATTGGCTGCCCAATTTTATTTGTGTTGTGGGGTCGCGGGGGTTGGGGGTCGAATGCGGAGGAGGTTTAGCACGATGAAACATCGGATGAACCGGTAGATGCACCTGTAATTGGCAGCATCCGCAGCACGCCGCCGCGCCGGCGCCCGCATCCTGTGACTTATCAGCAAATACCTTCCCTACTTTTATTAAATAAACTTCTAAAAGCCTTGGCAATTATTTTAAAAGCACGTTCTCTACTAATCTCTGATCTAGTTTCTAAAAGATTGGCAGTTAGGTATTACGTTACGTTTGTACAATCAATATACTAGACGTGCCGTAATCGGAACTGAATTAACGTTATGCACGTAAAGAACCCACATACATATTATTTATTTATGTTATAATGCAGTTTGATATCATCAAGAAAATTCACGTTAATAAAAATCCACCAACCGTGGTTTCTTTTTAGTTTTTTTAAGCGATTTTTTTATTTATTCATTCATCGATTTAAATAATCAACATTGAAACCAATTGAGAAAAATGCGTAATTTTTAAGTATTCATAAATGTAGTGTAATAAAATAAAAATGCTCGAACACCACAAGAAATATAATTATTAAATTGAAAAAAAAAATATAATTTATATCACGATTGTAATATTATTTTAAAGACACAAAGATATAAATTAATTCATATTAAAAAAATAACGCATTTTTCTCAATTGCTTTCAATGTTGATTATTGAAATCGATGAATGACCATAAATTCATAAGTTTCCTGGACCGATGTTTCATATTACCTACTAGGGTTCGAAATAGACTGGCAGTCAGTCCATGTAAGTTTGACTAGGAAATTATATCGAGTGATCATAAGTCCCAATTCTTGTAAAAGTTCTGTGAAACTTGTTATGGAGTCAAAAATCGGAAAGAAATAATTTAGGACGAGTCAGTTATTGGAGGAATCTGGTAAAAATAATGAAAGAAAAAAAAACATTAATTGGGAGTCACGCAGGAAAATATATCATGGCAACTTTTTTTTTAACTTATGATACTAACAAGAATCATCACAACGTCACGTCTGTGATCCCCGTATACGCGCCGGCCCACACTTTCCTAGTTATATTTAAGTGTCATGTAATTGGGGGCGCGTCTATTAACAATAACCGGCTACAAATCCAGACTCCGTGGCTTCTACTGACAAATTCTTGATGGGAAAACCGAATAACACTTTGCCCGACCTGGAATTTAGTCATTCACAAGGCCGAAAGGCTCCTATCCCAGCTTGGTGTGACTAGTAGGCCTGAAAGGCGACACCGACGTGAGGCATAAACAAATAATGAATAACCGATATATAGCCATTCACATCAATCAAAGTAAGATTATCCTATGATTGATTGGCGGCAACATGATTACCACATTGTCACCATAAGTTATAAGCACCGTAAGAAGCGACCAAATGTCTTGTATATGGACACCAAAGCAATACAGCTTTCTAGTACCGTAAAGAGTAGAAACGTACTTTAAAAAAAATACAAAGTTTGGGATAAGAACGTCTACACTTCGGAGTATTCTACCAAAAAAACATGCTAAAAACTTCATCATACAAATATGTTAAGAGGCTCCCCTATGCACACTAGCGCCACTTTAGTAAAAAAATCAGAACTCGTTAAATACACAATTAATATAAAATCTGATTGACAAAATCAATGCTTTAGAGTTCTAGATTATTGACGTCTATTTAATTCATTAAAATATAATTCACTGTAGTTACAGTTAGAAAAATTGCTAAAAACGGCCGTTTTTTTTCATTTTGTATCTGTAACGACAGCGAGCTATGTTTCAATGAGTTAAGCAGACGTAAATAATTAAGAAGACCAAAAGATTGATTTTGTCAATCAGATTTTATATTAATTGTGTATTTAACGAGTTCTGATTTTTTTACTAAAGTGGCGCTAGTGTGCATGGGGGAGCCCCTTAAGAGGGCTATTACATTTTTTCTTGTTTTTTAGTATTCTAAGAGTCTAGCACTCAAATACAAGATTTTTTTATTTTTAATTTTGAGCGCTCCCTAGAGACATAATCAAACTTTCTCGGGCATATTTTTTTAAATTTTGTGGCTATATCTTAACCTTCATAAATCAAAAATCTCAGTTTAGATGTGTGATTATGGTTTAGATATGGCCACAAAATTAAAAAGATATATGCCCGAGAAAGTTTAATTAATTCTCTAGGGAGCGTTCAAAATAAAAATCCAAATTTTTCTTGTATTTGAGTGTTAGACTCTTAAAACACTCAAATACAAAAAAAAATGTGATAGCCCTCTTAAACAATCACCTATCTCAGGAATTATTTTGCGAGCACCTTTAAAGTTACAAATAATACACTTTTAACAGCTAACTACACAAGCTGTGTTATCACTGCTCGCAGTTAATATTCATTAGGGCAGTCCACCCCTTTCCAACGTCTGTCCTCATACATAAGCTCGGTCACTCAACATTGAGAACAATGCTCAAACTTCCCCTAGAGTAATAAAACACGGTAAGGGAAAAATTGGTGAAGGAACCAAAGTTACCGTCATAGCTCAAAGAATTAGTTAGGGCACATTGCTTGTAGAACCGATAACAGCTGTGGAACGGAAAGTTCTGCATGTCGACCACAAACGGGGAAATATTACGTACTTCTAGAACAAGGGATGAAGAGGCGGGGACTATTAGGGGGATTCCATTCTGATTTATTGGACGAGATGTTATGAAACAATGGGATAATGATTGGGTGTTACAAATTGGCTTTGGAGTCAACGTGCTAGATTGTACGTCAAGTGCCTAAAAATATAAATCATGCAAGATAAATTAAATATTTGCTCGAAAGTCAGTTTTCATTTTTCATTTCATTTGTGGTAGGAAATAAAAATCACAAGAATTTCAATTTGCCTCGAATCGCAATCAGCAGATTGTGAAAACTTACAACGTATTTCAAAACCGAAGCGGGATACTATTTTCATAATCAATAACTATTCATACGGCCCTCTCGGTGCCTATACAAACATTATTCGAGAGCTGAACTCTTTGATAAATAAGAATATTCTTCAAGTCGACGTCTCGATGTCTTTACGTACCGCATGAGAATCCGTCGGAACAAATCGTGGACCGACCGGAGTTCTATTATACAACCCCAGTAAAATGGTTTAGCTCGTTCAAACGTGCCGTTTACTGTAAAAACTTGCGAAGGGTCTAATCGAAATTGTCATAGAAGAAACTAACGTCATTATCCTATCGAAATAAAGCTGATAGGTTCAAGATTCCTTTCCTACCTTTATCTTTAGTGTTTATTTTAAATCTAGACTCACTCAATAAACGACTTTGTCTCCCTGTTTATCAGAATTACAATGGGGTTGATTTTGACGAGTTACATTTTCGAGAATATGACAATAGAATCGTAGTTCTATATTGAAGATTCTTAACCGATTCCATTTGATAGAATAGGTATAAAACTCAAACTGACCACTTTTAACGGTAACCATACAGGATGAAACAGCATAAGCGCAATACCTCTTCGGTGGTGATTCAAATAATCAAACTGATCAACTTTCCTAAAGACCATCGATCGAACATCAGACAAAACGGCAAAATAATCACGATTGTTGTATGGGCTCCCTTTTTTTTTTTTTTTTTTCGCATGGGAAATCATCAAATGGCTTCCCCCGCTCTGGGCGGAACAGGAGAGAGTGTCAGACTTTTACTGACTAAAACCCATCCATGTTCCTTCATCGCCCTTTGTGTTCCGGGGTCACGGTATCTCTTTCGAACAGTCCCGCAACCCCGGTGTATGGGTTCCCTTAAATATTTATTTTATTTTAATTATTTATTTATAAAAAGAATATACAACCAAATATTCTGTGAATATTTCAAGCGTCTACCTGTTGCCTTTATTAATATCGAGCTAAAAACGGAAAAAAAATCACGTTTGTTGTATGGGAGCTCCCTTTAAATATTTATTTTATTCTGTTTTTGTTGTTTTTTTGTATTTGTGTTGTTGTTATAGCGGCAACCAAAATACATCATCTGTAAAAATTTCAACTGTCTAGCTGTCACGGTTTATGAGATACAGCCTGGTGACAGACAGACGGACAGACGGACAGTAAAGTCTTAGTAATAGGGTCCCGTTTTTACCCTTTGGGTACGGAACCCTAAAAATGGACTCTTCTCTGTGTGCTCTAGTTATAAACTTGTAATTGTAATCCCACCTACAAATACCTATTAAGATTTTTAGTACAAGTACTATAAAAACATAGTGGTTCTAAGCTTTTTATTCCAGAAATGAATAGCAAACATTATAGACATTTCCTGGGGTTTCTAAAGGCTATTCAGCGAGATAAGTTGAGAAATGTAAACAAGTTGTCTTTCAGTGGGGTTTGAAGCGAACGAGAAGCATATGCAAGAATATGTCCACTCAAACTGAACGCCGTTTGATGTTTCAAAGTAGCAGTAAAGATAAGGGGCGGGTTTACTTAACTGCTTTTGAAAAAAATCTTAAATGAGTACTTTTCGTTTGAATATTGCTTTTTCTTAGAGACGACCTTGACGGTGGAGCGGTTGCAAGCTGAACTGCAGAGCGACCTAGGTTCTAAGTTTGCCTACGTATTTAGGCAATCCCCTCGTTATTCGAGTGGTCGCAAGCGCAACTGCTGAGCATTAGATCCTGGGTTCGATACCCGGGTCGGGTAAAATGCTATTGGGTTTTTCCATTTCTTAGTAGCAGCAGCCACGGAGTCTGGATTCTAGTCTGGTTTATGGCAATAGGTTTGCCCCCTATTACAAGGGACTTAAACATAACTGGTAAAATGTGGGTGTAGGTTTTATTAGGTACACCTCTGCCTTACACTTTTTTTTTTCGGATTGGAAATCATCAAATGACTCCTCCCGCTCTAGGCGGAGCAGGAGGGAGTGTCAGACTTTTACTGACTAAAACCCATCCATGTTCCTTCTTCGGCCTTTGTGTTCCGGGGCCACGGTATCTCTTTCGAACAGTCCCGCAGCCCCGGCAGGCACGCGCAGGCGCGCGTGGACACTGTCGTCATAAGACGGACGGACGGCGAGCTAGCCAATAGCTCACCGTCCACAGGCCCGCACCTTCGGTGGCCGAGGAACATCACGTGGCCCCCGACGCCCGGAGCGTCTCCCGCGGCGGCTGGGACGTGAGGTTCTCTCCCTCTGACGTTCCGCCACACCGCTGCCTTATCCTACGGGGATTATAGGGTGATAGCTGATTGAAATAAGCTGGACGCAGTTCGTCCATAATCCCAATCCCCAATCTCTAACTAATTCAGTAAAATCCGTAACATTTATACTTACATTCAAAACGCTTAGAATAAAATTAATCAGCGTTTACAAACCAAAATGAAAGATGATTATGATTCGATTTTTTGATTTTTTTTGTTGATGATTTCCATGTAATTTGATACATTTTGGTAGAATTAAGCTCTTAAGATTGTACGATCGGTGACTGAGATTCAGGCACGTTAAACGTTATACTTTTCCTAAAACAAGTCAGTTGTATTGTAACAACTTTGAATTGAGCACTTTGCAACAGTTCACAAGAAATTCTTTACTAGCACGAGGCTCCAAGAATTACCATAACACCATTTATGGATTGTTAATTTCTCAATATGCTTTGATGAAGCACCACAGCTGTTTACCAAACGGGCGATCATCGTATGTTGAACCACAGAACCTATAAGCGGGCGTGTTTGTTCCATTGGAACACGCCAACAATCGGTGTTACGTCGGACTGAATTGCACAAAGCCTTAGGCTTTTAATCCGTTCTGTGGGCCATATTTGTATCATTCAAACATACCGCCTTTTCAAGCGCAGGATTTGGAGGATTGCCGCCAGCAACCGTTTGTTTTAGGCTTCAATGAACCACAGGTTTCAGTACGTGATTTCCTCTTTAACTTTATGGTTATACAAGAAGACTGAAACGATGAATCATAAATACGCTACTTTGGCCACAATTTCTGTATGTTATTATTATCATTTCAACATATTTTAATTTGTGGCTGTAAAACATAAGACAGTGTAGTCTAGCCCGCAATTAAAATTATCTTGCTACTGCAATCTTTACGAGATTAAAGAACGCAAAGGAAATCACTGTACTGCTACTGTTCTAAAGAAAGAAGAGATAAGTATTTTATAGTCAAGTGCAGCCCACAGAAAGTCGTCATTTGAAGATCTGATTAGCCGCGAGCTCTCCGGCGGTAACGTGGGGAGCATTTGTAACCAAAGAGTTCATGCATGTTAAATATGCTAAGAAGGTCTACTATCGCCAAGATAAACGATGCCCCGTCTTTCTTTTTCTTGAAGGGAAAGTAAATTCAGTATGTGAAAGCACACGAAAGGCTCAACTTCACGTTGGTATGTTTGACCTAAATAAAAGTTTGTTATATTTATTTGCTACCAAAATAAAAGCTACTTCACGATCAAGTGTGCGGTTTCCCTAAGTTTAAGTAAACATAATACAAGTTTCTCTCTCAGCTATATAGCGATAGTAACTACTCGCTAGTAAACCATCTTTGCGTCTTATACAGACCTGTAGAACCTCTCAAAGCGGGTTGCCCTCAGCCTGTCTTTCAAAAGTTCACCACTTCTTTTAAATCTCCGCTTCAATTTCGCAGCGCAATTTATATGCACTTTGTAGCGGTGGCCGTTCTAAAGCACCTCACCGCACCGTTTATTCGTGGAGAGTGCTACTGGTAAACGCCGTTTTTTCTACTGAAGAAGAGTCGTTGATGACGGCGTTCATAGTTAATGAGCAGCTAGTATCCGGCGGGTGTTACCGCGCAAATTGCCCGCTCTTTACAGACTCGCCGTTTGCCAACTCGACGAAGCCGGCCTAGCGTGAAAGACGTTTCCGACCGTGCGTTATTGTTTACCGACGGAATGACTTCCTTTTGCCAGCGCATCTAACGAACACACAGATTGCAAGTCGTTGCAACTGCACAAACATATCTCTTTTTTGCGTGACACGAACAAAATATAGCCATCAATGCTGCGGAACTCTCGACGTTAATAGTCCGTTTTGTGTGGCCAAATAGCTTCAGGCGTTGAATACGGGACGTTTTGCCTATGTACACTATTTTTTATCATTTATTAGGGCACGTGGTTGCCAGTTTATATTACACTCTAAATGAAAGGTCTTTGTTACAATTACTTTTTGTTTTAACAATATTTCGTTCATAAATCTTGTTTGTAACGACACGGAATAACTAAAAATAAAAGTCTACAGAATTTGTGCCAATGCCAAGTGGGTTGAACTAACATGGACGAGCATCTTTACGTAACAAGGACGTTTTTATTATTATCTATTTAAATACTTAAAACAAAATACATGTGTGTATTGAATACCTATTATTTGTTTAAAATTCCAAAACGTTTGTACAATAAGACGCAGAGTATCAATAACACTAATGTCTTTTTAAACAACGGAATTGTATGAATAATTGCATATATCATGGGTTTGTGGCACAAAGGGCCGAGCGATAATGAATGTTCTCAAGTTAATTCATTATGTAACATGTTTGCTAAGCCTATTATAATGGAACCATGAAGTGGCAGTTTGTTATAATTCACTGTCCAGCAAGTCGACATTCTAGTGGCAAGATAAATAATCGCAGACTTTTCCACATTTTTAAGTACTTTCTAAGAAATTATGTAGTGTTTCGTGCCATTACTCGAATACTGCGCAATACAAAATTCCAGAAAATAAACGGATTCATAATAAATTGAATGTTATCAAAAACCTGCGCGTACTAAGTGCATTATAATTTGCAAAAAAGTCGATACAATAAAATTCCTCTGATTTTTCTTAATAACACTCATCTTATAACAATAATTATATAATAGATCATGAACCAAAACCTGTAAACACCTATCATTCGACAGAAACATAATCATTTTTTGTGTCAAATTAATTTTTATAAATACGTTTGAAAAAGTAGCATAATCACCGACAAGAAAGAAAAAATGTTTTGAAAAACTTTTTTGCAAAAAATAAAACCGACTTCAAACAAAAAAGTGAAAAATAACTTTAGCTTCAGAATTCGGTGACCCTTTGATTTGATTGATTTAGTTTTTTTGTCACCGACTTCTGAAGCTTTTTCACTTTTTTGTTTGAAGTCGGTTTTAATTTTGCATAAAAGTTTTTTATTCTTCCATTTTTAGTTGTTCCCAAACAAATATTTGCCATGAATTTATTTGACATTGTTAAAAATACATATGACATGGTATTTTTTACAATGTCAAATAAATTCATGGTAATAGGCGTATCCCCAATACATAGAACTTGACATCTCCTTTTTTTTTCGGATGGAAAATCGTCAAATTACCCCTCCTGTCAGCTGCCTGTCCTGTCTGAGTATCGACTTTTACTGACTAAAACCCATCCATGTTCCTTCTTAGCCCTTTGTGTTCCAGGGCCGCAGTATCTCTTTCGAACAATCCCGCAGCCCCGGCAGGCATCGGACCTTGCGAACCCCTTCCCTTTTGCTGACATCTCTTTGTGGCGCGCGCGGAACAAGAATGCGCCAACTTAACAAACCTAACTGACGAGATCTGGGTGTATTGTACACATCTGCGTACCCCCTCAGAATATACCTATGTTACCCGGGCCATTATTACGAATCTATTGACACTTTATTCATTAAAATCGGTTCAGTAGTTTATAAACTACTCCTATAGGAGCTACGGTGGATCATACAAACATACATATAGACTGTCAAAATCATTACCCTTCCTCTTGGCTTCGCCGTAGTCGGGTAAAAATAAAACATTGTGACTACCTTTTACTATTAGAATAATGTTAAGGATTGTAATAAAAATACAATAACACCTTCCATTGTAAAGAACCAAAGAATTGTGAAAAAAACAGGTAAAAGACCTTTTTATTGCTTATTTATAAAAACAGTAGAGCAATGACGCTGAAGCCTCGTCACCACGTCTTACACACGCTCCTTGTTGAACTATTGTAACTGGCTTATTTTCAAACTGTGGCGATTGTGCGTCGCATATTTCGACGTCCAGTGATTAATGTATTTTCTATTATGGCAATTGAACGCAGTGCGCATGCGACGAATAGTATTATTAGAGGGACGCTAAACGAGATCACACGGGTTCCTCGGTCGCTTTCCGACTCCCGAGTTAAGTGTCCGGCGTTCGCAGTGCTTTCAATATAAACTTTGTGCGTACGCTGAAGCGCTTTCAAGTTCAGTGTTTGTCAATTAATAGATAATTATTAATTACGTGACTTTTTTTTTTATTTTGTGTCATAAACTGTTTGTTGAGTTGTGCTCAGTGCCTCGGGAAGATGACCGCCAATAATTATGATGTTTGTAAGTCTATTTTGTATTTCGTTTATTATTTTCTATTTTCGTAATGCATTCTTTAGAGACAATGTCTACAGCTGTTTTAAATATACATATTTTTCACAAGAATTACTATGGTGACTTTAGTAAAATTGCGACTCTATCCTTAAAACCTAGTGTGAATAGATAAAGTTACCGAAAATAACAGGAAATAGAATAAACTCCTAGCGATAATTACATAATTACTTACGTGAGATCATTATCCGCTACTGACGCTTAAGTTATTGTAATAGTCCAATTCAGGCGAATGTTTTTGTTTTATAGCTAGCAACAATGGCCAGTAGATCCTCCCTACAAACGGTACTTAATTATTATAATTGAATTCAGCTTCATACTGATTAAAACTGACTGTTTTCAGAGATTGTTTGGGATTATGGACGAAAAAACAAATGAAACGTGCGCATCGTTTTTTTACGATTTTAATAAAAAGCATTGTATTACCTACAAACTTTAATTGACAAACTGACAAGCAGCGCTCAACAATTTGTTTAGGCTGTTCGTTTTCGGTCAGTTTTTGAATGAATTTAAGATTTTTACCGAGTAGATTTATTGCTGTTGAACCTTGTAGGCATTGCACATAAAACTGAAATGGTTTTACGTCCGTTGTTATGCAAGAGACTTGATAAGCAGCTGATAATTTCGAAATAAAATGTTAATTAGTCTCAATCTTTATATTGGGCTTGATGAAGAAATAACGTACTTCAAATTCACTTAAAAACACATTGTCTCAAAATATGTATAGGCATAGAATTAACATTTTGTTCACTAGAAAGGTTATTAAATTATCTTACTGATTTTTGTAGCATATTTTCGCAAACTATTTTGATCAAATTAAGTGAGTAATTGATTGTTTTAAAGTAAGTGGCAGAGTGCAGATATGCGGAATAAATCGAAAATCTTTTATTTTCTCAGCTAGCTTATACCCGCGGCTTCGCCCGCGTGGAGTTCGATAATTGTCCCACGGAATAAATAAAATAAAATAAATAAATATCGCTGGACATTACACACAGCGCCATCTAGTGCCACACTAAGCAACGAGTCTAATAATACTACCGGGATAATAGTATCTTATGCTCTTATGTATCTTTTATCTTGGTTATAAACTATCTGTGTGCTAAATTTCATCCAAATCCGTTCAGTAGTTGTTGCGTGAAAGAGTAACAAACATACACACATACAAACTTTCGCCTTTATAATTTGAATGTGATCTCAGTATATTGGACCTGTCTAGTCAGTGCAAGCATTTGTCAGTTATCGTGTAGCTCCACTTATAACTCAAGGAGCTCACCAAAACGACAAACAATACCAAAGAAAGGACATTTGGGTAGATCGCTTAATAGTAGGTACTCAAACTGCCAGACAGTTGTGGGGAAAAAACAAAAAAATAAATAAAAATGTGAC
This sequence comes from Xestia sexstrigata, assembly GCA_941918905.2. Lineage (NCBI taxonomy): Eukaryota > Metazoa > Arthropoda > Insecta > Lepidoptera > Noctuidae > Xestia > Xestia sexstrigata. The sequence goes on from OW799204.2 coordinate 10,205,245, forward strand.
CTATATGGTCCCCACATTCACAATAATCAAATAAAATTAATAATAAGTACTTTTCAAAATTAATGTATATAAAAATCACAAAAATCATTAAATGTCACAATGATAATAATAATAAAATAAGTATTCATGTCAAATCAGTAAATTTCACAACATAAAATAATAAAAAAATAAAGTAAAAAATAATAAAATACTGAACTAAGTATTCATATCAAATCATTCAATGTCAGAGTGTATAAAAGAAAGGAATCAACAATAAACAAGCGAAGTCCGAAATTTCGACATTCACAGAGCAAATTTCATAGGAGCAGCTTAATTCCAAGCTTTTTTTATCTTCGATATAGTGATTAACATGATAGTAGGCTTTCAGGCACAGCTTCCGTTTTATAAACGATTTGAATTTATTTAGGCTTAGTGCTTGAATTTGGCTCGGAAGTTTATTGTAAAAACGTATACATTGACATCTGAACGTACCCCCTATTTTTTTGAGCCTCGTTGCAGGAACAACAAATTTGTGTTTTTTCCTCGTATTTATGTTGTGGATATTACTGTATTTTTTAAATAAATTAATATTTGTGTATGCGTACAAAAGGGTTTTCATAAATAAACTGAGAGGGCACAGTAAGAATATTAGTCTCTTTAAATTTTTCTCTGGGACTTAATTTATAAATTGAACGAATCAAACAAAACGAAATCTATGTCAATGAATTATGTCGACGCACCTAAAACAAAGTCTTTGTTAATGATGTTTTATCCCGTCTCAAGTATCAATATATTATAATATAAAGATATCTATACAAACAAAAGAATTCGATAAGTGGCCAATGATAACGTGGTTTAGTCTGAATCACTCCACTTCAATTCAGTTTGACGTCATTGGCATCTAAAGTTTAATAAAACATTAAACACTGTTTTAAGCTTGCACGCTTTATAACTAATCTTAAAAATGTTACTTACGGGATATTTTCTCCAATCAACCCGCAATCATGGCGCTTGTAACAAAATCAATAATAATCACGGAATGTGTCCCGTCAGTGACATTTTTAGGTTATGATAACATTGTCTCGACAGTTCGCACGACAAAGAATCTACGGTGACAGGCGGTGATCACCACTTGCCTTGAGATAAGCAGAAGCAAAAGTGTTGTCGGAGCCATGTTATGGCCGATAGTCTATTTAATATGTACGAGTAGTAACTGGTACATATAAAATAAACTTTCGGCTGTTTTTTCCTGAGAAATAATCTCGATGTTTTACGAGAGTAATCTCGCGTCGAGTCGATTTTATTCTACAATATTATGACTGATTAATCATAACTACGTCCCAGTTAACACCAGCTTTAGTGCTCAGTAGGCATTGATAACATTAATGCAATTATCGCACAGTACCTATTTAAATACAAACAAAATTCTATAACATTTGAATGTTAACTAAAACAAATCTGGACAATTATGTATTTTAATCTGCTAATGACAACAAAATCGTCTTTGAATTAATTCGATGAATATAAACAAGAAAGGTATCAAATATATAATATAAGGATATACAAATCTTAAACATGTTATTTTATTAAAAGGAAAATCAGTTTTAAGGCGTCGAACTGAATTTCAGCACACGAAGTTTGCACTATTTTTCATGATTTATATATTTTAAAACGCAATCCAAGTCCATAGACTTGTATCACCAAGTAGATTCAAATTCACAATATTTTCCTTCTACAAAAATATAGTTCACAATTTCTCCGGAAGCACCGAAAAGATTGTTAGATCCAAAAAGATATGATCATACTGGGAACGCCTCCGAAACATTCACACTGGTGCTGTGCCAACTTTATCCTGATCCTTTGAAATATTTCATTCACCATACATGGCTGCGATGTGTTTGTCATGAAACTCACATGTATATATTTTTAATTCTTGATGTGAGAAAAACTGAACCCGAGTTTTGAAAATTCATTCTTTTGTGCTTCCACTTGTCATTACTTAAGATCACGCCTGTATGTGTGTGTAGTTCTTTAATTATGTAGGTAAGGATTTACAGATAAAGACTTAACCTTCGTATATCAGTAAGTTTAATAATCATTTATTTCGGGCTGCTGTTCCAAAATTCCAAGTTCACAATATTATTGTGTTTGACCGGTTCAAGCCAAGGACTCCATGCATAGTCGTGCTTATGGCCAGCACATGTTTAATTGTCTGTCCTTAATGGTTAATAAAATAGGCATTTGGCTTGTAAACATTCAGTCACACCCATCGAAAGGACTATTGTGATACATAAAGACTGAATAACCACTATTTTTATCGTCTGAGGCATAGCACGTGTGAACTGTTTGCCGATAACAACACGTGTAATCGCGTTGCAATCACATGACTACAGGTCATATCTAAGACAGGTGCAGGCCAAGACAAAACACTGGCACAAAAATGTGTATTTTTAAACAAAAAATTCCAATAAAATTTTCCTTGCCCTGCATATTTCAGTAGCGCCAAGAGGTGTTCGTTAGAAATTCCAATGAGGTTTTATTTTGAATATCTCCATTGTTCTTATTTCAATTGAGTGTCACAGGATGGTAGATTTATATTTAAACACGGTATAGTATCTATTGTCTCTCACTTCGAATAGTTCGAATAGTCAAATCAGTAGGTACCTACCTATACCTAGAATAAATAAAACAAAAGTGAAGTGAAGAGTTCACTTCACTTCACTAATCTGCTAATTCCAAATGAGGTTGTTGTAAATAAATTAAAAGACATATTATACTTACATATTTTACTAGCTGACTGTACTTTTTGATACGCAAATCTCTAGTGATGACGAATCGGGGCAATTCATTAGTTTTCTAATGATGATAAATCGGGACTTGTATGAAAAAAAATTTGGTGACAGGCATGACTTATCTTTAATATGATCATGACTGGTCAAATCAAGTTAACAACGAGAAAAGTTAAGAACAAAATGGATTAGGTGGTAAAATGGATACCATAAATATAAAAAATAATTAAATGCAACCTACATTATACTAACACGTTTACATTCCAGCAACAATAGAGTAGACATTTAATAGTTTCTTGTTCATCATGTCGACTAGCTATTCTCTTTTATGCGCGCTCATATTAAAGTCACCGAAGATACATGATACCTATTCATAACCATAAATGCCATTCCCGTTTCAGTGTCATTCATATAACAGCCTAAATAAATGATATACTCCAATACACATTTCTTGCGACCTTTCACATTAATTTTAAACTTTTCCCGTCGTCACCTCGGTAAAGTTAATAATTTAATTTACAATGCTTTTAACTGGTCACAACATTCGTCCCGCGTAACGACTTTTGGTAAACAAAATTAATTTGTAACGTTCGTCTGGTGTGCTCATAGGTTGAGTAATCTCGGCTGATTGTAATTGATATAAATTACTTAACTTAATAATTAATTAGATAAGTACTGATTGACTAGGCTTTCGTCCTTGTTTTTTTTTATTTTTTTTTAACGGCATAGCGCTGTCGTAAACGGATCCCGTGGGTAGTCGGATTTCTAAAATTAGATCGGCGAAACAATATTGGAAGTTTGTCGTACGTAGTGCCTCAGGCCCTCCCTCTAACGTTTCGTTCGTCGGTCGGATCTATCCGTCTCTCTCGCGCCCATCTGCAGATGAGTGCGAGTGAAAGAGACGGAGAGATCCGAATATACGGACGAAACGTTAGAGAGCAGGGCGCCTGCCTCGTTGGTCTTGTGGTCGCAAGCGCGACTGCGGAGCATGTGGATGAATCCTAGATTCGATTCCTAGGTCGGGCAAAGTGTTATTGGGTCAGGAATTTCTCAGTAGCAGCTACGGAGTCTGGATTTACCTGTTTGATGGCAGTAGGCTCGCCCCCATTACATGGGACTTAAATATATGACTGATAATATAATGATATACACAGTTCAGCCTAACCCTCCGGTGATTACAGTTGTGAAGTTATGTTATTTCATTCGTAGACTCGTAGTAAGTTAGACAATGCAAAAAAATGCCCTTGCTGGCACATCATCAAAACAATTACTTATTCTTCTGATAAAAGTTTTACAAACTTGTAAAAATATTAACTTTTTGCTCACAGACAGGAGGACAAAAGAGAGATAAAAATTCATGTGCCCTTGTTGTGTGCTGTTATCTATCCAATAACAAATGTTACCCTAAACTCTATTTATTTACTTGTTTACCTTTATATCTTCGTAATTATGATAACATCATTAACAAAACAGTTAGACCGAGAATAAAAAACTCTTTTATACTTTTTGTTTTAATTTTTTTTTTTTTGACCGATGTGGAGAAGTTCTTGTGTGAGGTCAACGTCCTTTAGAACCAAAACCTGTTTTTTTTTTTTTAAATGTAGTATGAATTCGAAAAACGGGAGGTGTAATATTAACAGGTTCAGTTTGATAGTTTCTGAAGTTTTTTTCATCGTGCCAGGTCAGGTGATCAAGAAAAAATAACCAGTTTTAAGGTTCTGTCTTAGGTAGGGTTTTTAACTTTTTTTTGGAGGAAATAGAGCATTTCTGATTTCAGACCCCGTAAATAAAGAGTAAAGAGTTAAAAAAGAGTTTACAATTACTATAAACAGTACTTTGGCATACAGTACTTTTTACGGAACACATTTTTTTGTCATTTTCACTTAAGTTATGTAAGTCATAGGATTTTATTTTATAATCTTTACATAAATAATTAAAAACTAAGTATTAAATAAACTAAAATAAATAAACTAACAACAAACTATAAAAAGGCATCGAAAAACTCCTGCTCAACGCTGTCATTTTCTAATCATAAAAAAACCCTACTTAGAAATTCTAATTCCGGGGTTCAGTTTGTATCAATTTAAATGAAGCGTCCATAAGTCTTCCCACCACATTGTAGTCATGATTAAGGCATCGGAACCGGTTTTACCTGGTCCTTAAAAAAACAGAAGTTCCCGGTTTCCGGAAGACCTGGCTGTGTTCATATCACAAGTTAATGATTAAAGGCGACATTGATTACATTCATAAAGACATTGTTTGTTTCAAATCTAAATCTTTTCTTTAATTTGGACGGCTTTCGATGCTCATTTCATGGCCGAAAATTACTCTCCTCTCGTGGAAGTGGCGGAATTGATCAAATTTAATACAAACTCAGATCCGATTTATTAGAATATTTTAGCGACCACTATTGCTTTTATGTATTTTAGAGTACACATACATGACATAGGTAGTTACCCGAAAAGGAGCACAATACTCTATATTAACGTACAGCCCTAGTCATAGTTGCCCAAAGGGTGTCAACGAGCGCCGTATGTCTATTTAACACGGAGCGGTAACGGCTAGATGATATGTGTAATTGTAAACCGTGTCTTTCAGAACTCGTGTAAACTATGAACGCTACCAAGGTTTATTGATAAAAACGGAACCCTTACTCCGCACAAACACTCGCACTTATTTTAGCCCGTCCTTCTAAATATTCTCTTCTACGTTGTTTAATTGGCCACTTTATTACGCGGCAAAAAGAAATAAATTCTACAGCTAATACTTTGTTTGGCAGAACAGTCGTTAGGTCATCAACGTTTAGAGGTAAATCATACGTATTTATAATAAGTAGCCTTTGTTAAGGTTCGGCAAAACTGGTACAGACTACGGAGCCGACTCGGGACACAAAACTGTACCAGATATTAGACTGGAGTATCTATGAGTGTCCGATAGCCGCGTTCGCAATCTGTTCATACCAGTTTGAATGAACCTTAATTCGGTAATTTTCACAGAACTCGATATACATTGATAGCGAGTCTTGGATTTGTATTATTGACCTACCTCTCTCAGTCGTCAGTGGTAGTGTCATCGGTTCTTTGAATAATTTTATTAAAATAATAAAATGTTTAATTCGGGTTAATTTGCAGCAAGTCAGTGCACTACGATTTACGACTTATCTAGCTTGATTTAAATAGGATTTTAAGTGCACATCCTCATGGATTTATTAGTGATTTGATTTGTAAAATGGTTAAATTACAAGTGCTAGAAATACTTTTTCGAACAATTTTGACGGGTAAGTTGAGGAGTTTATTTAAAAAAAAACATTATTCAAAAAATGTGTTAATTAAAACTATTATATACTATTTCAGGGCAATTTAAAGTCGTGCATATTTAACTGTAAAAGCGAATAAAATTAATACTTTTTATAAAATAAAATAAACAAACGATTGATGATACAATAGCGACCACAATGGAATAAATAAAACCCATAAATTACTCATTATTATCTACAAATAAACTAAACTGAATATACAAAAAGATCAATATTATGCTAAGTAACTTATCATACAGGTGCAAACCAGCATTTATTTTATCATGTGACAGGATGAAAACCAACAAATTAGTATACCCCACACGCTACGAAATTTTTGCACTATCACCAATTTCAGACTGAGAACACGTTCACCCCGGGACATTTGTGACTCACACACAAGAGTCAAGTCAAGCTCCAGCATTAAATTTTTTGAATTTTATTACATTATGGTTCAGTTTTTAAGGAAGATTCTCTCAGGGGAGAATAGTGGAATAACTCAAAATGAAAAGGGAACTTTCTGGATTATTTTCCATTGTCCACTTTTCCCCCCTAAGGGGGATTCTCTTAGACCCCGTTCCCACTTTGTCGTGACGATTAATTTATCGTTGGTTCTTAGTTGGCTAAAGTCGTGGACGACAGTAATCGCGTCGTCCTATAATTATGTAAACACCTCCATTTAAATACACAAGCCAAACTACACGTTTATCTGTCGTCACGACATAGAGAGAACGGGGCCTTAGGAGGGAATAGTGGAATAAGCCCATCCCGAGAACCTGTAGATTGACGACGAGACTTTCGACCATCGCTACCATCCAGTGCCAGTACTTTCATATAAGCCTACAAGCTTGATTTGCCCTTATAAGCTACTTAGGTACCCTTCGTTAGAGTTTCTGAACAAATTCCCATGCAGTTTGGCTTGCCGTGTTGTTGGTCTATAGGCACGCCACTGCTACCATCATCTACACTTCAACAACAAATCCTGACGCAAACCAACCCCTAGTTCCCGTACAATAGAATTTATCAAGATTTTTTAGGGTGTGATGGGGTGTTTCCGGCCCTCAGAGGTTTAAGCAGAATCAACTGTGCCAGTATTGTCCGCGGTTAGATAGATGTGTAGGAACTTTGTTTACTTACTGGTACTGTTACTTTCGTACTGTAAATATATACACATAATCATTGCCTGTATTTCCTGAAGAATTAGGCACAGCACAGGTTTACCTAATAGTACACCCACCCCCATTTCGCTAGTTATGTTCTTAAGTCCCATGTGATTAGGGGACGAGCGTATGCCATCAACCGGGCACAAATCCAGATTCCGTGACTGCTACTGAGAAATTCCTGATGGAAAAACTCATTAACACTTTGCCCGACCTGGCAATCGAACCCACGATCCATGCTCGCGACCACTAAACCAACGAGGCCTAAAATGTAAAAAGTAAATGTAAATAAAATAATAATAAAAAAATATATATATATATATGTATAAGGTAAACGTTTACAGTTTTTCTTAAATCTATGTCAAGTTCACCATCGCTGCTTGCTTTGAGCCTGAACTAGGTAATCAAATCCTGTGTTTCAGGCGCTTTGAGGTAACATTTAATTGATTAAATAATCGTAAATCATATTAATATTATTGGAACCAATGTAAAAAGGTATATAAAATTATACTATTTTAACTAAGCTAATTTAAAAAATAATAATATGTACAATATTTACTTTAGCACAAGTAATAACTTCTCTGTATCTTCATAGGACATAGTTTGAAGAGCTTCCTTAAGGATTTTCTTGCAGTTATTGTGATTTAAAGAGGAGATGCTTCCTTTTTCATTTAGCCTGTTATAGAGTAGCGGTCCGAGGTACATATTAAACTTGGTTGTGAAAGCGTGTTTTGTACTTTTTTGAGGGCAATGTAAAATAAAAATAAAAAATGGATGTGGGAAATAGAAATGTATATACTATAATAACAACTAAAATAAATAATGTCATAGGAAACTGAAAGGTAGGTACATAACAAACGTTCCGTTCCGTCCGACTGTGCATTCACGTGTTTACTTCTTTTAGAACCCACAAAAAAATATGACCGTGCATTTTTATGGTAATTTTATTCTCAATGGCCAACTTGAAGTCATTTTATTTATTTCGTTTAGTTTAGTAATATTATTAAATCCTGAAAACACGGTAATCGTTTGTTCGTTTACCCACTTTTTTTTTTGTCTTGTCCATTAATATTAAACTTTCTATTTACAGATACAAATGAAAACTTAAGAGCGACAAATGTAACCACTTTCGATCTCGGTTCCGCCAAAACGTGAGTAAGTACTTGTATGTGTATATAACTTTCCATTGAATCCTTTCCTTTCTTGTCACGTAGAACATTATTGTTATAATATATATTTCTTATATGAATAACCTCTTTAACACGCTACCAACATTCTTTGTTCCAGTACTCACCCTGAAGAAAAAGTAGAAAAATATATATTCCTTGAAAACTGGTTGGCGAAATTCCCGAGTGCCGCGGAATTAAAACAATACCTAGGCGTGTTTTTTTGTGGTAAGTATCATGTCAACTATGATGACAATATCTCGCAAGACAATAGCGAAAGATCTTCGAGAACGTTAGGAACAATTTTATTGTTGAGAAGTTTTTATCATTGGGATTGATGATGGAATCAAAGTTACAGTCGTATGAAAGAAATACTAGAATCGGAAATACAGGTAGTCAGTGGCCCGAAAGTTTAACAACCAGTCCTACAAATTTTCAAGGGGTGACGGATTTACCAGTACTAACAGGGTTGTGGAGGTCAGATAGGTAGTCGCTCCATGTAATATACTGATATTTAGCTGCATTAGGTTAGACTGGAAGCCGACCCCAACATAGTTGGGAAAAAGCTAGGCAGATAAAAACAAAAACTTCTTTATTTGCCAAATCAAAATAACAACCTTGTACAGTTCAACAAGTTACAAATAAATGTAGATGATGACGTGATTGAGAAAAACCACAGTTAAAATATCAAGAACATTCAATTGGTCAGTGTAATTGATCTCCAATGTAGTTCATATCTAGGTAGGAGTGGGTGGTCACCTCTGAGAAGAGGTTATGCCGGCTGAGCGGACAGTGGCACCGAGCTGTGATCTAATAACGTTACGGGAGATCACCGAGTGATCCGCAAAGCGTGATGGTGTTTGGAAAGACGTTTCATATCAATAACTTTATAGAGCTATATCTACTTTACAAGGTTATGCCGAGCTCGGTAATGTCCCACAGATCGTACTACCGGGATAAAAAGTATCCTGTGTGAACCCAGGTAATAAACTATCCGTCTGCCTATTCAAATCCGGTCAGTAGTTAGCAAGAGTAATAAACATCCATCCATCCTCACAAACTTTCGCGTTTATAATTTCAGTAGGATTGAAATTTTAGACGAAGAGAATCGAGTCATAATTTTAGACAGTTTTATTGGTGGGTATCTTTGGCAGAGCGTATCCATGTCTTGAATTAGCACGACGACGTGTTACTGACGCGAATGGAATCATTATTCATGAACTGATCAAACTCAAACTCAAAACTTAAAGCATTTATTTCAGTTAGACCATTACGGCACTTTTGAATGTCAAAATTACAAATAAAAAACAAAGCTACAGTCCCAGTCACAAGGCATAATAACTTGAGAAAGTACTGTAGTTGCCCATTCCCTAGCGTAGATCTCTATGGAGAAGAACGGGCAACGAACTCCATTTACACTCTTTTGAATCAAAATATTGTTACAAAATCTTGGTTACATCATTAATTTTTAAATTATACTTATTATGTGAGAACGATGTAGAAAGACGTGCACAATAAGAGCGTCCAGAGTAAAAAAAAAAAAACAAAATAGTAAAATCAAATAGATCAAATAGTAAGATCACAAGACACGTGCCTAATCAAAGCCATTAGACACCATGTTTTTTTACCGAAATTACGCTGACCTTAATCGATCAACTTTAGTTATGCTTGCCTACCTAGGGTTTTTGCAATTAAAAGCAATTAAAACCTGTTTAGGGTTCCGTTACCAAAAGGTAGAAAACGGAACACTTATACATTCGTTCTGTCCGTCTGTCTGACTGTGCGTCCATATGTCACAGCCATTTTACTCCGAGACTATTGGCACCATACAGTTGAAATTTGGAGGGAAGGTGCCGTTTATGACCCGCTACAATACTATATGTGAAAAAATAAAATAAGGGTAGCCTAAATGAGGATTGAAAAAAAAATTGATAGAAAATAACATCGACGTTCCTAAAATACTTTTTTTTTTTAAATCAATGGTTGATGAAGTCGTAAATTTTGTCCCCTCTAATTTCTTATATTAATTAAGAGGAGGAAAATTCTGTAAAAATGGGTAACTGCAATTGAAACTTTGTTTCGAAGTTATTTTTGAAGTCGGGTGCAAATTGACATATGAATGGAGCGTTAAAATATTGTTTTCAATACACTTCCTCGAAAACTGATTCTTATCGCACTACGATTAGGTTCAACATGCAATGTATTTCACACGAGTGTGATTTTTGTCATTTTCCAAAACGTGTGCGGGAATGAAAATTGCTACAGATAATTAGACCTATACTAAGTACAAATTGGTTCAATGCCTATAGTCGGAGGTGAATTTTTTTTTTTAATTTCGGCAAAGCATTAATGCGTCTTTACGGCATAAATATTTTTTGAATATTCAAATTGTGTTTAGAAATAGAATATCATAGATAAACATGGTTATTTAAAACTAATATTTACTTTTATAAACAAATTACTCGGATGCAATAACAAAGTTTTTCCACTTGTAAGTATCAAAATGGACTATTTCTCTATTTCTTTTATTTTATTTCTTCAAAAGTGTATTGAAAAACGTTGTTTGATACACGTGGACCTTTGTTATTGCAGTTTTCGGCTCAAAAACACCCTCGCCTGCGGCTCGGGACTTAATTCCGCCTCGGGTGCAATAACAAACTTTCTCCACTTGTATCAAAACGTACTTTTTTATATTGTTTGTTTCAACGGAACCCTTTTTGCGTGAAGCCGACTCGCGCTTGGCCGGTTTTTAACTCAATCGGTAATTTAGCGCATTATTAGCGAGGCTATGTTTGTGTTCAACATGCTGGGTAGCAAGTGGCTATATTTCCTTCCGTATTCATTTGCATTATTGTGCTTAAAAGTAGAGTACCTTCGTGTCCCTTAAACTGTTCTTCCTTACACATTGACATTGCCAAATATAAATAGTTATTCTGCACTCGTAATATGTATTAACGAGGCTTTGTAAAGGAAACTTTCGATGATATCTATAAGAATTTCAAGAGGAAGCATACATTACAACAATGACATTCAGGGCTGCACTAATAATAATTAAGAACACACATAACCTTGTCATAACATTTGACGTGCATATTAATTTATTAATACCGCCTCGCTGCAAGCTTACCTGACTCCGAGCAAGCCCAACTACGTCACTGTAACACCAAGCTTAGCCCACAAGATAAACTCAATTGCCAGTGGCGGCAAAGTTAGCTTTGAACACATACGTATACACTAACATCAGTTTAACGATCGTAATGGCTAGGTAGCAACCTCATGCTGCAACCTCATTATACAAAACGTTACTGTAACCACACGCTGCAACATTACACAGGCGTACAGCGCTAACCGCTTTGTCGCGTGTGCTGGGTTTGAGTGGCTTATATAAGATGCAACTGGATGATAGCGCCTTTTAGTTAGCTAAAATAATGTTTGCAATGTACGGTAGCAACGTCAGATTGAAACGGAGGATTGTATGTGTTATTTCATTATTTTGTAAGGGTAGAGTAAGTACCTTTACATAAAGTCTATATTTTTTCTTAAAATGCTGAAGATTAATAAATAAATATTGCTGGACATTACACACAGCGCCATCTAGCGCCACACTAAGCAACGAGGCTTGTGTCGTGGACACCAGATAGTTGATATACTACATATATACTTTTTGTTTGTAAATACATACTTATCATACATATAAACATCCATGACTCTGAAACAAATGTCCATGCTCATCATTCAAACATTTGCTCCTACCAGTATTCGAACCCGGGACCCAACGAACGTAAGGCAGCCTTACTACCGCTGCGCCATTCGGGTCGTCAATATCATTGGTATATAACTCTGATACACGTTATATCATCGGTAGGTAACTTTGATAGTATGAAAGCAATAGAAATATATAGTGTCCTAAAATATAATTATCAATTTGATTATGAAGGACCTTCAACAATTATTCCTACAAATGAAGCGAGTGTTATTGGAAATGCTAGCTAGCATCCTAAGCCGACTTTGTAAACAATAGTGGTATTATATATACGTATAGTAGGTTGTAGGATTTTTGTAAAAAGCTCGCTTGCGAAGTATTACCACCAATTTTTTTCTGTGTGAAGTGTAGAAGTGGTATCCACTTCCGGGTTCGATGTCCTTTTTGACAAAGTAATTACAAAAACAAGAGTTTTGTGTGTAATAATAATAGTACACGGATTATTGGGCGCGTTGCCAAAATCGGAACTAACGCCATTATTTTGATTGTTCAATAGATTTATTAGCACAATTTCACAAACATTGTTTTACTAACAGCTCCCACTTGTAAACGCGACACAAGATCTTTGTAGCTCTCTACACTGTAACGTGACATGGTCAAACAAGAGGTGTAAAGTCAATTGGAAACACACTACAGGCAATTGCACCAATTAAACAGAGATACAGTAACTTTGACTGATCTCGGTCTCCGACTCACAGACAAGTATCCATTGCCGTTTATATTGAAAATAATTAATGTCTCGTGAGCACAATATCATAGAGTACCGGTCTACATTTTGTCGATTAATAAGTTAATTGAAGCACAAGTAGGAAACACGGTTCAAAGACTTCAAAGACAATACTGAGAGCGTACTAAGAACTTATATTTTCCGAGTTAAGTTGAACGGAGACCTTTAGAAAATAAAGGCCACTTCCTCACTTTTAATCACCTTTGAGCATAACTTTGTAAATTGGTTTAATATTCGCTGGGAATTGGCGAAAGGATATAGTTTTTACTTGACTTTATTTTTAGAAATGGTTGTGGTATCCTGCAGTGTGCTGATTACCTTTTAGCAGTAGTCGTGAAGTAGGGAGTGGACGTGAAAGTAAACTATATGATTGTTATGAGTTCTAAAAGGATAAAATCAATAAAAATTGTTGGTAAAGTATAAAAATATTAATTTATTTATTTTCGGAAACAAACTGTTTTTAAATATAGTCGAAACCTGTATTGTCGCTAGATTTAAACAATATTATAAATTATGTACAGATTCGAAATATCGAAAAATTCATTCCTCAACAGTCAACTTATTTAAATATCTATTAGTAAAGTCAATTTAAATACAAAAACAAAATGAATAAGTTCAAAAGTAACAGAGTTGTTTGAAGTTAGAAATAAAATCAAACAGTTTAAGAAACGGCCTGAGGCGTTGCTGAGAAACTGGTGCAGAATTAAAAAGTAGCAAAAGAACGAAAAGGAGGAAAAGAACCATAATTTATTGAAACTTGAGAGTTGAGAGCGAATTTTAGAATCATTTTTTTAAACCTACTGCCCACGCTGGAGTCTATTAATTTTATAATACCACGAATAAAGATTGTAAAAAAGTTGCTAGGTATCGAAATACTACTATCTAACAGGAGTGTTAGATAAGTGAAATTATTGATGCCAAACCACTATAGCTGTTTTGTAGGTGAATAATCGCGTTTTACGGTAGGACTAAATGTAACGCAACCAAAAAGAATATGCTGATGGATGCAGTAAATACTGGTAGTAACTTAGTACAGGGGTCGATGAGATATTTAAAGTAAGGTTTTAACATTAAAAACTCGTATTATAAAACAACGGAGTTACACGAATATCAGATTGAAGGATAAAGTCAAAAGTTCATTGATAAGAAAAAAAACAAAGGCTAGAGATGTGGTCAAACAGGTCCTGACACTGAAATGGAAATAGTCAGGCCATATTCAGAGAGTTACGGATGAAAGATGGTCACAAATTATTACAAACTGGTATCCAACTAACAAAAAATGAAGGACCGTAGGGTAGACCTTTCGCAGGTCCTCACCGGACACGGTGTTTTCGGGAGGTTCCTGCACCGAATCGGGCGGGAGGAAACGCCCGGGTGTTTCCATTGCGAGGATCGACCGGAGGACACGGTGGAGCACACGGTGGAGGTGTGCCCCGCGTGGGCGGAGCACCGCCGTGTCCTCGAAGCGGCGATTGGCGGCGGCGACCTCTCGCGTCCGGCCCTGGTGCAAGCCATGGTCCGGAGCGAGACGGAATGGGACGCCGTCACCTCCTTCTGCGAAGCAGTAATGCTAGAGAAGGAGGTGGCGGAACGTGAGAGGGAGAGAACCTCACAGCGTCCCGGCCGCCGCGGGAGACGCCCCGGGCGTCGGGGGCCACCACGTGGCCCCCGGCCACCGTAGGCGCGGGCCTGTGGACGGTGGGCTATGGGCTAGCTCGCTGTCCATCCGTCTCATGACGACAGGCTGTGTCGACGGCGCGTTCGTGTTCCACGCGCGCCTCAAAGAGAGTCAGCAATAGGAAGGGGTCCGCAAGGACCGATGCCTGCCGGGGTTGCGGGACTGTTCGAAAGAGATACCGTGACCCCGGAACACAAAGGGCGATGAAGGAACATGGATGGGTTTTAGTCAGTAAAAGTCTGACACTCCCTCCTGCTCCGCCCAGAGCGGGAGAAGTCATTTGATGATTTCCCATCCGAAAAAAAAAAAAAAAAAAAGGGTAGACCTTTGAAAAGATGGAGTGACGACATGGTACAAACAGCCGGAAACTTATGGCCCAGGCTGGCAAAAACAGAATCAGCTGGAACAATTTGGAGGAGGCTTTCACCACAGAAGGCTAACAATACTAAATTACTAATCCTATATTAAGTACAAACACTAGCATTACTAACAAATAAATAGATAGATACAAAATAAATGTAAGGGATAAATAAAGCTAAATAAATAAATAAATTATAAAACACACTTCTTGTGGAAAAAAGAAGAAACAAAATTGGAACTTTGACCCCCAATATCTCCGTAACTCCGATTCCCAGGTATGTTCCATAACGGAGGAGGACCAGTGCCTTTCGGCTTCGTTAAGGGTGTTTTTACTCCCATTATAAACTATGGTCCTTTATTTGAAAACAAACCAGTGACCTATGAACTTACATTTTAATATCCAGACCAGATACAGATAGGATATCTAAACTGAATCAATTTGAATAACTGGATTTTACATATTCGCTTCGGGCGCTATCACGCTGGCATATGCAGGATGCGGGCGTTTGCCGTAAATATCTACCGTGTGGACGCTACGCAAACATGCTACGAGTGTATCCCATACCTAATATTGAGTCTTGTCTACAGCGAAATCGTCTGAAAATAATCAAAAACTGTTTTTGATAACCAATATAATCATTTCTGTACAATAAACACTTTTACACGGAACGGAAAATGGAAGAAAATACTATTTAAGTATGCGAAGAAAGTTTTTCGGAGAGGTAATTTTTGGGGCGCTGGGCAAAATAATGGTACCTTCTTTTATGCATTTTGAAATTGGGTAGAAATTAAAATAAAATTCAACTCGTAAAACAAGCGTCTGAAAAGGACAGACTACGAGAAAGCATAAATATATAGAACCGGTTAACGGATTCAGTTATTTACAAAACTTTTATAAAACGAACAATCGTTGTGAAATCCTTAGCCGATAGAAAAATGTCGGTCCATTGTTTTAAATGTTTTTAAACCATTGTGTGCCGATCTACGGTTTAAGTACACTGAGGATTGTCACACCTTTGGTCACACATCCGATTAACTGTCACAGTAATTTTCCAGAGTAACGAATGTCAAATCTCGAAGAAAAATGTAGTAACCATAGGCTTGCCACAACTGAAGGCTATGTGTTGATTTGCCTGACGGTCTCACACATGTCTGACGTACCGTATCATATTATCTTTCTTACTAAGTTGAGAAAGTTGGTGAGGACTGATAGATGGATCTTTGTTACTCTCTCACGCAAAAACTACTGAACCGATTTGGATGTAACTTATAACGTGGTTTTTCGGTAATTCGAAAACTGAAAAAAAAATACAACGGTGTCTTGTTTACATAATTATAGTTTTCTTTTCGTTTGAACTTTATTTTTCGTTTGATTATTTATAGTAGGGCGCATTTCCTCTTTTAATACAAATTAATGGAGTTGAATGCCTTTTTTATTTTTTGTATTGGAAATCATCAAATGACTCCTCGAGGGAATGTCAGACTTTTACTGACTAAAACCCATCCATGTTCCTTCATTGCCCTTCGTGTTCCGGAGCCACGGTATCTCTTTCGAACAGTCCCGCAGCCCCGGCAGGCGTCGGCCCTTTCCGACCTTTTGATGACTCACTTTGAGCCGCGCGTGGAACACGAACGCGTCGTCGACACGGCCTGTCGTCATGAGACGGACAGACGGCGAGCTAGCCCATAGCCCCGACGCCCGGGGCGTCTCCCGCGGCAGCAGGGATGTGAGGTTCTCTCCTTCTCACGTTCCGTCACCTCCTTCTCTAGCATGACTGCTTCGTAGGAGGTGACGGCGTCCCATTCCGTCTTGCTCCGAACCATGGATTGAACCAGAGAGGTCGCCGCCGCCGATCGCCGCTTCGAGGGCACGGCGGTGCTTCGCCCAAGAAGGGCACACCTCCACAGTGTGCTCTGCCGTGTCCTCCGGTCGATCCTCGCAATGGTAGCACCCGGGCGTTTCCTCCCGCCCGATTCGGTGCAGGAACTTCCCGAAACAACCGTGTCCGGTGAGGACCTGCGTCAGGCGGAAAGTGAGGACGCCGTGGCGCCTCTCAAGCCACTCCTCAAAAAGGGGACTTATCGCGACTATTGTGGCGTGCCCTGCACGGGGTTGCGACAGTCGCACTCTCCATGTTGCCATGAGATCACGCCGGTAGTCTGTTCGCTAAGCGACAATTTGCCGCGGCATGGGGTTGTATGCCTTCCACGGCAGCGGATTTCTGAATTAAAACTAGACCTATGTCAAAATGAAGTAGCTACCAGGGTGCCACACCATTCCTTACGTCACAATAGCACACGATCTGATATATATCCAGTGGTCCTTGATCCTTGTTGAGATTCATCTGGCCATTTACCTAGGTACCAAAATATGACATCACTAGGCCCTGACTATGTACGCTTTCTTTAGGGCCTAATATTGTCACAGTGGCAGGCAAAACACAATTTGTCTCAGGTAACATCACATGAGAACAGTAATTATCACACACAGTTCATTACTATACACTAGCTGTTGTCCGTGACTTTGTTTGCATATATTTTGTATAAAATAATATCCAGGATGAAAAGTAGTCTTTATCTCGCATCCCCAGGATAGCTATCTGTCAAATTTCATATGGATTGTTTTAGGCGTAAAGGTGTACATCGACCTTGGCCGTGATTTTCTTCAAAAAGGTCAGAGTGCATGACACCCGCTACCGGAGTGCGTGTATGACCAGATGTTTGAACGGCGAAAGGAGTATGTCTGTATCGTTGAAGATGATGTGCTTCAGTTTTTGCCTAACCTTATAATAGGAAAAGGCATAAGTTTGAGTGTAGGGATGGTTGTCAAAAGAATACCAACTTTATTAATCTGAGGTTCAGTTTAGATTTCAATGCAAACATACCATGTTTTCGTTGAAGAATTTAAACAAAGACCTCTCCAGGGTCCTTAGTGATTCGACTTCACTCTCCGTCGACCTGAACTTTGCGGCACGTTGATTACGGGCAAACTCTGACTTTGTAGACATTTTGTCCGGCAGGGCTTTCATCGTGAGTATTTGTTATATTAACGCTGGATAATTTGGTCGGAGTTACATTATTCTGAGGTAGGTAGTGGTGAGTAAAATGAAGTAAAAGTTATACATAAAACACCCTTCTTACCAAACAAACACGAACAAAAAACAACAGCCGCAAATGAAAATTGAGTGTTTGCCGAAACGATTTCAATGCCAATTATTCTTGTTGACATATTGTCCATGCATTGTTATTAGATACACTACATACTACGTGTATGTAGTGTATCTGTATGTGTAAGTCTGCATTGCTTTCGTGTTGCCTTGTAATCCAACATAATAAATAACTGTTTTGTTGATGATCATAACACATCGACGGCACGGTTGGCGCTGTGGCTAAGCCAATGGCTGCTAATTATTTAAAAGTCTTTCTTAATTTTGAATACTGATATTGGTGTCGATTCTGTTGTGCACAAACTAAACTTAATTAAGGCTATTGCTATCTTTTACTAAAAGGCAGTGCGAGAAAAGGACGGCTATAGCTATGAACTAAGTTAGAGATGTCAAACTAGTTTATGCCTTGCGCTTCACCGTGTTTTTAGTCGACATGTTTTTAAGTGCACCCTTCATTTGTATGGGAATATTAGTTCCAACTAAATTTGACAGCTCTAAATTACATCCGTCTCTTTCTCGTTTTATTAGAGAGAAAAAGATAGTAATAGCCTAAATTAAGTTTAGTTTGTGCACAACAGAATCGACACCATTGTGTCCAGTGTGTGTTATTGGTCCGAAGACACGTTACTAATCGGCAAACGCATTTAACGGTAATTTCTTCTTCGTTTAAGGTTTTTTACCTGAAATACACCCTTACCTTACTGCCTCGACTATCTTTACAAACCATAATTGTATGTGAGTGCCGTTATTATGAACTGAAAATGGTTTTGGTTTGCAGAAGGCACTCAAATAATATAGAAGACAATTAAAATGTGTCGATCATAGACACGAACAACAAGCGTGATGGATACATCATTACTTGTACCTTCTCACCAACCTTTCTAGTTAATAAAGTAAATGTTTAAGTAGGAACATAGTACCTCCTCCTTTTTGAAGTCGGTTAAAAATACATCTCTTATGTCATCTTCAAATTTGCTGAAACGTAATGGAAAAATCTTGAGCACCACATTCATACATTACTTTTATTATTTTCCGTCCCTATTTCATGAAATTATCCTATTGCTGAAATTCTTTCAGCTGAGACATAGGCGCGGGTTATCACCAGGGATATAAAACAGGAACGTGGTTTTATTATACGGTTCCCGTTTCAATACTTGATAAGGTAAAATGCCTAGCTACATTACAGAGTAAAAAAGAAATGTCAAAGGGTTTGGTAATTTGAATGTTACAATCAGCCAATCAATTCAATAGGCATGACGACAGTATCAAACAATAGCAAATCTATTTAGTCCGTCAGTTATAGTTGGAAATTAATGGACCCGTATTTTTTTTTTGTAAATCAATGAATATTGACAAAGATAAAACGCATCAAAACTCGGGAGTGGGGGCTCGTGACGTCAGAACTAGCTAAAAATTATACCTAGGCGTGACGTATTGAGAATTTTAAAAGCGTCATAACTTCGTCAATTATGGATTAGGTAACAAAAAAAAAAACACGGGTCAAATATTTTTTGATAATCTAACTGACGGACTAATTAGTTTTTTTTTTGTCGTCTCGCCCATTGCAGCCCTCTGCGACATAGTTTAACTGTCTGGATATTTTTAATTTAATCCGAACATCGCGCGTCGTCGCAGCCAAACGAGTTTATCAGGAAACTGTTGCAGTATGAACCCTGGATTAACTATAGATAGCCCGTAGGCTACAGGAAAAGTCAAAATATAACTTTTTTCGGACCTGTTCTTTGAAAGTACTGAAATTTGAGTATACTTAACAAAAATACGTACAATATTTTTGTTAAGTATACTCAAATTTCAGTCACGTTATTGAATTTTAAAAATCTTTAAACAGTTACTAAAAAACGGCCATGTTTCGAGTTGGACTCGGACACAAAGGGTTCCGTAGTAGCAAACACACTTACATAAGTATTTTTTACATTACTTTTGTATAGCCGGTCGTCGAAGACACCTGCTTTCCAAATATCAACCGTGTAAAATGGCTGTGATATACGGATGAACAGACAGACAGATGCCAGGACGAATGGGATCTTTATGAGATTCGTATTTGTCATTTAACAACGGAACCCTTCTTTTTTCTTTTTTTCGGATGGGAAATCATCAAATGACTTCTCCCGCTCTGAGCGGAGCAGGATGGAGAGTCAGACTTTTACTGACTAAAACCTGGATGGGTTTTGTTTCTTCATCGCCCTTTGTGTTCCGGGGCCACGGTATCTCTTTCGAACAGTCCCGCAACCCCTGCAGGAACAACGGAACCCTAAAAACTGAAAATAGCTAGGTAATCTTAAGATTTTTTTTAAATACGTTTTGATCTCGTTACCTTGGTTTATTTTACCGAAGAGGATTAGGCGTCCCACGCTCTACCTGCTGTTATTATTGCTCCCAAACCCCCGACTCTCAGTGGCTCATCAGTAAATCTGCTGCTCAGTCAAATCTAATTTAATAAGCTTTTGTGATCGGCCGTCAGAAATAACAATAGCCAATCAAATCACTTGTTAAGAGAAGTTCCAGTGGATTTAATTGAATACTTTATCAGAAATGAGGTGAAAGAGATCATTTTAAAATAACTTCGTTCAGCAATCCATCTGTTAGGCAAGGAGATTGTACCAATCCCTCTGAGCAAACATTAAAAGGCCCATTTTCATCAAGAAACGATTTCAGGCAGAGATTACGAACGCAGTTGGTAACTTCAGTCCATATTTTATTTGAGAGATTAATAATATTTCTTGGTTGTTTTCATGTCGCCATAAATTACTTTGCCGACAATAAATTTGGAAGTCTACAAATGGCATCAGACAACAGCTGTTTACTATGACCCTCGGTTCTAAAACGTGATATTACTGGACCTTGTTCTAAAATACTGGGTTTTATGAATTTACTGATACTATACTTATCGTATATTAACTTATGTAAACTGGTCTTGTAGTCGCAAGCACGACTGAGGTGGGTGGCTGAGTTCGATTCCCAGGTCTGGCAAAGTGTTATTGGGTTTTTCTATCAGGAATTTCTCAGTAGCAGCCAGGGAATCTGGATTAGCACCCGGTTGATGGCAATAGACTCGCCCCCTATTACATGGAACTTAAACATAACTGGCGAAACGTGGGTGTACTATTAGGCAATCTTCTGCTTAATCCTTCGAGGATTACAGGCGTGATGTTATGTAAACTGGAATGTTGATATTACTTGGAAAATTCACTTTCAAACGCAATTTCTAAAATGTTTGCTATTACTTCCGTATCTTGTGGTCTATCCTACACAATGGAATAAAATAAAATATGGAGGTGAGTTTGCACAGTTTTAATTAAATAGCTCCTACCTATCTATTTACGTTTAAATATCCTCTAGTTTCACAAATGCGGAAGTTGTCTTTCAGTGCATTAAGTTGACCAACTGTGTACTCTATCCTGAGATTAAAAGTAAAACAAGTTTGCAGGGACAAATATTTAAACTGGATTTATATCCGCGCTAAGGTAAAGTCAAGGAAATTTTTTTATTAGACTTTAGATTTAAGTTGTACGTAGGTCATCATCTGCCTAGCCTTTTCCCAACTACGTTGGGGTCGGCTTCCAGTCTGACCAGATGCAGCTGAATACTAGTATTTTACATGGAGCGACTGCCTATCTGACCTCCACAACCCAGTTAGTACTGGATAATACGATACCCCTTGGTAAGTCTGGTTGTCAGAGTTTCGGGCCAATGACTACCTGTCACGACTGTCAAAGATCTGCGAAGGAAAGATGGGACCAACGGCTTAACGTCCATTCCAAGACACGAAGGAAACTCGGTATGTAATGGGCGGTCACCCATCCACGGTTCACCCTAGGCAAGCGCGGCTTAACCTAAAGATCGACCCGAGCGGCTGTTATAATTTAGCCGTAGGTATATTAAAAAAACAATTTTTCATTATTTGTCTAAAATGATTAGGTGTAACACGGCAATTTCTCGAAAAGTGTCCTTTTGCTTAATAGTTAATTTCGTTGACGGTATTAAGTTACACATATCTAGTTGCGACATCTTGGGTCCAATTTGTCCTAAGTTATGAACGCTCAAGTTTATTGTTAATGATATTTACTTATCATTCAGCTCAAACACTGAAGTTCGCCGAGAGAAACAAATGGTTCTAGCGCAGTTCGGAGAAGAACTAACAATCTACAAACTGTTACTTATTTAACGAGTACATCGAACCGTCTTTAAAGCCATTTGTTGTTCGTTTTACTTAGAGTTTGGTTTTAATCATAAAGAACTTTTCTACAGACATGACATTCCCAGTATTTTGTAGATAGATAGTAGTATAATTTCGCTTTTAGTAGGTAAACCAACATTTTATTATAGCTGATTCACTAAACTGAAATATAATATTGTTTACTTTAGAACAGTTTTTTATCTGAATATGGCTATAACTTTTGGCTTTTCTCGTTTACGCACAAACGAGAAAAGCCAAAAGTTATTAGCAAAATCCACTTTTTTTTCTTTGATTCTAAAAAGGTGGTATTCAACCTCTATTTCTACTGACAGTAGTGTCTGATTTCTGTTTCATTGGTTCCACGAAAGTAATAGGCATATGAGACGTTTCATTTTGTATCCAAGGTTGGTGGAGATTCATGTATTCCTTTGTATTTCTGTCAAATGTTCCCTCACCAACATGTTTGCTAACATACGCCATCCAGTAAGCAGTAATACTATTATAAGTCTTGTATTTTATTTTCAGGATTAACGCTATGGGGCATTTCATGGTTCCTATTCAAAGATGCTGTGCTGCCGGACGGATACATGTTCAACATGTGTGGTGTGGTCATCGCAGGGTACATGCTCGGACACACGATAGAAAGATTCACAACAATCAACCCAGTTGTCGGTATGACGTTGGCAGGAGCTCTCTACAGATATTTTGGACCTCCAAACTTTTTGGATAACCCCACCGCGGACTTGATTGATTACCATTTAAGGTACGTTATCGATTGCACTTAACAAAAATAAACATAACCAGCGAATTGTGTGGACCTACACCGCCTTTTCTCTACCCTCCCTTTTGGGGAACACAGATTGCTTAAATAGAACATTGACACCAAACCGAATATCTTAAATGTAAACTCCACAAAGACGCAAACAGCACCTGCACACAGAACTTTGTTAATTAATTAAATAAATTGTTAAATCCTCAGCTTTCTTGATGACGTAATAAATGACTTAGCTTAATTGATTCGGATCTCGCCACATCGTAATTTTGTTACGTAATTATGTAGTATATTTATAATGAGTTACTGCTTCACAAAACGGCTGACAATTTAATGGGGACTTTACATTAATTTTGCTAATAGAAGTACTACATGATACCAAGGTTGGGGAGCCATTAAATTAATTACAACACGTCGACGTGCCATCCTCCGCACTTGATTTTACGAGTGGAAAATATTATAGAGCCATGAAAAATGTTGGGTAGCCTTTTTCAGTTTCCAAACTTGATTTTATTATAAAATTTATTTTACATTATTTTATTTTTATTATTAAGCATTATTCACTTAAAATTATATATTTTCACATCAAGCAGGCGCTAATGGTTTTCGTTTTAATATTGAAATATGAAAATGTTAAAACAATATTTAAAGTGTTTGTAAACATTTCAATAACTCTTTTACCAAGCCTGGACAAATATTCACACTATTTCAGTATTATCGTTGAAATAACTTCCAACAATAATACTGAAATAGTGTAAAACGCCAATAACCCCTGAGCAAACTCGAAATAGAGAGGTAGGTAATCGAGAGGATAAAGAGAGAGTCGAAAGAGTATTAATATTTCTGTTTTACACCTAATTAAGCTATACCTGCTCTAAATTAGAATCTAATACACTGAGAATCCATTCTATGTCTTTAAGACTGTCCGTTAATTAAAGTTGTCATTATATCGTTAGAAAAAATTCAATGAACAACGTTTATTTTATTATTTCAGGCGAATCTACCCTGTCATTATCCTGACGAAGGGCCCGCTCACTTGGAACTGGGAATATATAAAAAATAATTCGGTGAAAGTTTTCTCATTGGCCACTCTGCCCTGGATCGTGGAGTGTTTATCTACCGCCTTCTTTGCCCACATACTACTCGAGTATCCTTGGTACTGGGGTGAGTATTTCAAACTTTCAACCTCCCTAATGAACTTACAAATTCGACCTTATTTACTCAACTTATTATATATTACTTAACTACTTGCTTATTGCAAAGATAAATTCTCAAATAAAATTCCTAGTTATTTTCTTGATCCTGTTTGCGCTGCTTACCAATAGTAAAGCCTCATATGAAATACCAGTAGCGCCAGTTATTGCTTGGAAACGGCACACCGTGTTCATTCACACAAATCCCCATTCATCTGACGACAATAAAACCTTGTGTCGTGAGAGTTGAGAATGTTGAATAACATAAAGTTGAATATTTCAAAGAAAGCTCCTACGTATTTACAAATGTTTGAAATCAATGGAGACGTTATTGAGATATATTTTCTTGTGTTTCCAGGTCTCCACTTAGGCTCTATTTTAGCGTCGGTGTCACCAGCTGTAGTGGTACCGATCGTGAACAACTTACACGCAAGAGGCTTAGGAACAAAGAATCAGATAGCCCTCCTGGTGGCAAACGCCGGAGGACTTGATACCGCCTTCACGGAGGGATTGTGTGGAGTCATCAACAGCGCTATATTCTATCCAGCACCTCTGGTATACAGGATTATAAAGGTAAATCAAAAGACAGCAAATAATTTTTACATCAATAACTTTTAACAAAAACAGTAAATAAATATTTTACAACGCAATTGGGACGAATTGCATCATTAATTTTTTTATCACTCAAGCCATTAATGTTAATAGCCGAACTGAACTTCAGTTCAAATTCATAAAACCATTACACAAAACCTGAATACGCTACCAGAATACTACGAGTATATAGTACATCTATCTCTAAAGCGTTTCCCTTTTATCGAAATGTATTTTTATCTTCAACAATAAATTCAAATTTCGAAATCCGGCCGTACTTATCCACACTTGAGATCGTTTCCAAGAAACACTCCAACTACGTTTTCTTTAAAATCAAACCGCTTTCTCTTAAGGTTCAATTTGGAAATAGGGCCCTTAACCTTTTTGTTCGTAATTCCGCAGGGTTTGCTGGCTATATTCGTCGGTATCGCCCTCGGAATATTCTGGGGGGTGTTATCAGACAGTCTGCCGGATCACAGTGACATATACGCGCCTACTGTACGAAGCTTACTTATTTTCGGCGGAGGTGTGTTGTTGACTTACGCCGGTGGATACGTCGGATGGGGTGGTACCTGTGAGTATCTCCGTTTTTATATATTTTGTGTCGCAAAGCGCTTCTTCAACGAGGAAGTAATTTTACGAAGAGTGGCTTTCTTCAAGATGCTAACTTGTACAGCGGGACTTTCTATTTAGAGCTGATGAAGTCTGTCCTAAGTCAATCACATTATGATTGAGAAAGTGTTTACATTATTTTATATTTTGTTATTTTTCTGGTTGGCACAACGTCGAACAAAAATTAATTATGTAAGTTTTTCTTATATATTTGTATGTCAGATTTATGTTACAATTGGCTGTATTTATATACCAATATTTGGTGTATAAATACAGTTAATAGACAGAAACGGGCAGTTATGGCAGCGCAAAGCAGATTTTACTTATTTAGATAGATCTGAATAGGTAAGGTCTGTTTTGTAACTGCATTTTCATTCTTCAATGTTAAATGCATGCCGTGGCAACCTTTAATTAAGGCTACACAATAAAATGTTAAATTCAACATGAGTTCTTAAACATGTATTTTTGGTGTATGCTTTGTTGGTTGTCCTTAAATAAATAAATCACAGAGTTCTTTTTCAATTGCTTTATTATTACGCAGCCGTTGCTAAAGTAAGAAAAAATGGCCTCTCCAAAAAACGTCATAAAGAAAGCGTGTGCGGCGGTAAATCAATGGAAATGATTAAATAAATGTTATTTAGAGCTCCCACAAAGTACTTAAACGAACATACTGCGCCTTACCGTTCCACAAATCTAATAATTGCATCAATAAAAAATGTTTTAAGTGCTTATCAAAAAGAAAACAGCACTCAAAGCATATCACATAGCAAAGTTTCCGCTTACCAAACATGTACTAAATATAATTATGTTTACAATGCAAAGACGTCTTTATTACACAGAGCTACTGTATTTTATTAGTTTACCTGAGTAAATACGGTAATACGAGCATGTATGATAAGGATTATAAATGTGTTGCCTACGTCATCATGGGGTATGGTATCTAACTTGGTTATGAATTGGTCCCTTCGGCTCTGTAATCAGTCAAGTTGACAAGGGGAGACACAGGACCTCATTTTAAATTTATTTAAAATATAAATGTGTTGCCTACGTTATCATGGGGTATGGTATCTAACTTGGTTATGAATTGGTCCCTTCGGCTCTGTAATCAGTCAAGTTGCCAAGGGGAGACACAGGACCTCATTTTAAATTTATTTAAAATATAAATGTGTTGCCTACGTCATCATGGGGTATGGTATCTAACTTGGTTATGAAATTTATTTAAAATATAAATGTGTTGCCTACGTCATCATGGGGTATGGTATCTAACTTGGTTATGAATTGGTCCCTTCGGCTCTGTAATCAGTCAAGTTGACAAGGGGAGACACAGGACCTCATTTTAAATTTATTTAAAATATAAATGTGTTGCCTACGTCATCATGGGGTATGGTATCTAACTTGGTTATGAATTGGTCCCTTCGGCTCTGTAATCAGTCAAGTTGCCAAGGGGAGACACAGGACCTCATTTTAAATTTATTTAAAATATAAATGTGTTGCCTACGTCATCATGGGGTATGGTATCTAACTTGGTTATGAAATTTATTTAAAATATAAATGTGTTGCCTACGTCATCATGGGGTATGGTATCTAACTTGGTTATGAATTGGTCCCTTCGGCTCTGTAATCAGTCAAGTTGGCAAGGGGAAACACAGGACCTCATTTTAAATTTATTTAAAATATAAATGTGTTGCCTACGTCATCATGGGGTATGGTATCTAACTTGGTTATGAATTGGTCCCTTCGGCTCTGTAATCAGTCAAGTTGGCAAGGGGAGACACAATACCTCATTTTAATTTGATTTAAAAAAAGGCTAATCTCAAACATGATTTTTAATATATAACGGGCATTTAAAAATTAAAATAAATTTCGGAAACATTGATGTTGTATCCCGCCTACCTATTGGGTATTTCTAGGAAATAATACATCGGAGATTTCTATCCTAGAAACTTTGATCAAAGCTCTCCTCTCTCTTCCCTGTCAGCTCATATCATCCCACTACCATGCAAAGAACCAATCTTTCCAGTTGTTTTAGCAATTTCCTCCTCTCTCGTAGCAAAAGAACAATAGAATACCGCAAACGATCATAACATAGTACTGAAAGTTAATCCTGAATGCTGAATAAATCTAGGTCGGATTACAACTTAACTTGACTAAGAACTTTCAAGTTTAATCAGTCAAAGTCAGTTCAAACTATGTTAGACTTAAGCACGGGACAAACTATTATATACGCAATGTGAGGTTACCGTCACACGTGTAAAGCTTAAACATATTATGTAGTATTTGATGTCAAATAATAATTATCTGTACTTAAGCGATTACAAACATACTCAACGACATACCGATGTACGTTCGTACACACGACAAAAGAGATTGGTTAGCAGGCTCAGAGGAGTTCGTGACTAAATAATAACCGACCATTTTTTCCGACCGAGTTTTCTCCGTGCCTCGGAAAGCACGTTAAGCAGTTGCTCCCGGCTGTCATTAGATCTTAGACAGTCGTTACAGGTAGTCAGTGTCCTGAAAGTTTGACGACCATATTTACCAAGCAGTATCGTATTACCCAGTATAATACCAACTGGATTGCGGAAGTTAGATAGGCGTGGCTTCATGTAAATTACTGTTATTCAGGTGCATCCGGTTAGACCGGAAGCGGGGTCGGCTTCCGGTCATAGTTGGGAAAAAGCTAGGCAGATGATGAACTTTGGTCCCATAGTAAATGCTGTTTGTATCTTATGATGAAAAGTAATGACCCCTTAAAAGGGGTATTTATTTGAATCACACCTTGTCTAAGACGTAACGTTAAAGATTCGACTCATCAGTACACGCATAACATTGGTCAATTTTGTGAAATTTACCTGCACACTAGTCCACTCTGCCAATTGTCCCTTTTTTCCTGAAATCTCTGTTACTTTTCCTCAAGACATTTCTCTCTTGGCTGAAAATATACACAGTTATTGTGCATAAAAATGGACAAGTGCGTGCGGGCTCCGCGTTATTGCAGGGTTTCGCATCGTTATGGGGCGAATAGTCTTTCTTATACAGGTGTTCGGAACATCAATGGGAAAAGGGGACGAATGAGGGTAACTAAACTTTCTCCCGAAAAGTATGAGGTTATGAGATTCCAAGTCGGAATAAATTTAGGTATTCAAAATGAACAAAACTTTACAGTTTTGAAAAGAACACTGATCGTTTCTGGCAACTACCTTATTTGATAAAAAACTACGGACTAGAAAAAAATATGTATTTTATTATTATTCATTAACACATATCATTTGTTATAAATTGGTAAACAACGTTTATTCGTAGATAAGCGCCTCTTACTTACCCACTAGCAATATGACATTGGGAACGTTGCCCGCGATTGTCGTTATACGCTAGAAGACTGTGGAAGTCTTTTGAGGACATCAACCTATTGTACCTATAAGATATTATCTATTATCTTTCGTAAACCTTGAGCCAGTTTCAATAAACAAAAGATAACAACAAATTGCGACTAGAAAGCAAAATAATACAGTAGTATTATTTTGCTTTCTAGTCGCAATTTGTTGTTATCTTTTGTTTATACAAAATATTTGTTTGCAACATTTGATACTCACCCAGAATGATGCTCAGAATAAAAAACATCCTCATTTAAAAGTGACTTAATTTAAAGAATACTACTTTTTTTTTCGTGGCGAATTTCCTTTTTGGCGAATGTACAATAACCCAGTTTAATCTACTGATTAAACTGGGTTATTGTACATTCGCATTCGTAAGTATGTGTAAACTCGCCACAGCTCTATTTACATGAAGAAAAATCCGCCATATTCTTTAAATTAAGTCACCTTTAAATGAGGATGTTTTTTTTTCTGAGCATCATTCTGGGTGAGTATCAAATGTTGCAAACAAATATTTTGTCTGGAACAAAGATAGTTAATAATAACGTGTAGGTTCAATCAGTCTAGTTATCTTATTTACACACCTTACATATCTATGCGCCCTACACCAAATTTTCCACGAAATTTCATTAAAGTAATGAGAGAACGTGAAGATAGCTTATCCCTAATTTGTATTGTTTGAATTAATTGCATTTAGGCTGTATGTGTTTGTGTGCCTAACTACAATGTATACCTAAGAGATTATCCTGAAAGCAATTTGTTCTGAATTCAGTACAGAATCAAATTCAGATATACTGTGTTTTATTTCTAGAATAAAATTAATTTATTCTGTAGACTTGAATGACTTAGGCACTTTACATAATTAATAGTAAATGTACCTATTGTAACTGAAATTCTTTGTCCCTATAAGGTTTAGCCAAAAGGAAGGGTATTATAGCAGTTTAATTATGTATGTTTTACGTATATTTACGTATGTTCATCTGTTGCGCCTAACTATTCATCCGATTTGGATGAATAAGGTGTCAATCGATTCGTTATTATAGCCCGGATAACATAGGCTACATTTTAATCGACTTCAACAATAGAAGGAGTCGATTTTACCGTATAAACCCCGAATTAAATTAGAGTGTGATTTTTCAGTAGTCGGGTTTTTAAGTTCCACACAAATTCTTGTTAAGTATTCTTGTAGCATTATATTAAAACAAAAGCAGGCAAGAGTGACGATTTTCTTACGGGTGAGCTAGTACTGTTAATATTCAGTTAGATACCATCAACCAGTTTCATAGTGTTGCTCAGTTGAAGAGTCTCTCTGCTTACTTTGGCAAAATAACTAATTGTAATCAAAGAAACTTCCTAATTGGCGATACTACTCGAGTTTCCTAACAATTAATATAATTAATGAACGACACAACTAATTGTACAAATAAACAGTATTTCTATATATTATAGGTACACAACTAATTATTTTTCCAATTAGGAAAGTCTGGTAAATTAAAGTATTTCTGAAAATAGATCCAAAAAATTAAGTGAAGGTCCATAAACCAATACTGTACTTGGGTACAAAATAAATCAGCAGTGAAACTTACTATCAGAATCGAATTTAATTGGATGTAACCTACTTTAGATAATTTCAAAATGATTTCAACCTGAATAGTATTAACATGTCATTTCATATCATAGAAATGCAATATTTGTGGGTTTTTCCAGTTATAAAAGATCATCCAATTTTGTAGTGATTAGATAAGGTAGTATTCTTATAATATCGATCAATGTAACGTTGTGTAAGGAAAATGATGTGTACTACCGCGCTTACGACCAATTTACACCCTTATGCCCTGAGTTATAACGTTCAAAAGTGGTTGACCGTCAGTGAGCGCGGTAGTACATTGGAAGTCTACCTATATGAGCTAATATTAGACATATTACTATTCATAAAACTAAATTTATGTAATTTTTTATCGAACTACCAGTTTTACCGCGACTTCGTCCGCAAAAATTTTGATAGCTCGGCTATTATGCATGATATGAATATAATTTATAGCTTAGAGCACCCACAAATAATGTAACTTTGTACCAGTGAAAGATCTTTTAGAATTGGGTCATTAGTTCCGGAGATTATCCCCTACATACAAACTTACATACAATTTTTGCCGCTGTAGAATATTGGTATAGAAGTATATGGATCTTTATAAATTAATCAAATTTGATGTATTATAAAGATCCATTCGAAACAAATGAACGAAATCTTAAAAAATGTTGACGATGTATGTATTATTATGTATTATCTAAAGTAGGTTACATCCAATTAAATTCGATTCTGATAGTAAGTTTCACTGCTGATTTATTTTATTTATGCAAACAAAAACGCCATACTCTTATTTTCACATTATTCAGAATTATTAGCAGAGAGCAACCAAAAATCATTGGGAAATAATTGACCTATGTTCCAGAAGAAGAAATGAAGTCTATCTTGGCACCCGCAATGAAATTAATCAGAAAAGATCAGCTTGATAATTAATAATCAAAGATTCTTCTCTCCTCCAGATCCAGCCTCCTGTTGATTACCATTAATAAAATATCTAATTACGAAAACACAAAGGCTAGATAAAGCTGCGATCTCTCCGAGGCACACAAAGTGAATCTTTGTCGCGAACCCTTGCCCAAATTATTTTTGGGTTCGGCAGTTATGAAGCGGCGCGAGGATTTGGCTCCGGCCTGGTTATGAGCCCGACTCAAGTAAATGCGTATAAAAAAGGAATTTCACTCATCGTTCCTGTGCGCTGCGAAGGTTGACGTTAAGAAGTGCCTCCAGGAATTCCGACGTGAAATATTACCGAACATATTCGTGTGAATACCCATGTGTAGAACGGATTAAAGAATTTTGAAGCTTTATTGGTTATTTAGGTTAAATGTTTTGCTTCATTAAAACATGTCGTCATCTATAAACGTGCGAAATTATTCCACTCGATGACTATAGTTAAAAAAAAGTATGATAAATATACGTCGCGTCGCAAGATAAGTTATAAATATATATGAATTAAATAATATCGCTTAAATATCGTATCTAAAATAATCAGTTAACGTATTAAAATACTGCGACGTAACAGGCCGCAAACTAATCCATTAATATGTATATTTACGTAAGGCAGATAATATAACCAAACTGGTTGGCTGTCGCTTATCCTTAATTTGTTAGAAAAGTGCCAATTTACTATCAATTATATCTATAACACACAACATTAAAGTATTAATAATTAGTGACGTAGAGTGCATACATGAGTATTTTATTAATAAAAGTAATGCACTCTAATATCCTATAAGTATACGTCATTTATCATTTCCTGTTATTAATGCGCGTCGCTTTGATCAATGAAAGTGATCATTACGGTTAGTAATAATATTATGATCTGTTTTTCATCTAGATTCAATTTAATGACGTGAAGTGTAATAAACTGGTAGTTAGTTAGTCTGAGTACAGGCCACATCGAATCAGATGACGACGATCTGAGTTATTTGGAGAATAAAGTAGAAACTGTTGATTAAATAAATACAGTGTAAGTGAAAATTCTCAGCAATCTTTGATCATAAAAGTATATGAATTATATTTTCTTCGGTTATTAAAATAAAATAAATTATATCAAAAAAGGTCATCATACAAAATTATTAATATTAAATTATTATTAATATGAAAGAACTGACTTTATAATAAGCAACAAAATATGTTAACACCAGAATCAATCTCAAATCAAGGGCATAAGGGTACGCCACAATAGTGGCGGTAAGTCCCCTCTTTGAGGAGTGGCTTGAGAGACGCCACGACGTCCTCATCTTCCGCCTCACGCAGGTCCTCACCGGACACGGTTGTTTCGGGAGGTTCCTGCACCGAATCGGGCGGGAGGAAAGGCCCGGGTGTTTCCACTGCGAGGATCGACTGGAGGACACGGTGGAGGTGTGCCCCGCGTGGGCGGAGCACCGCCGTGTCCTCGAAGCGGCGATTGGCGGCGGCGACCTCTCGTGTCCGGCCTTGGTGCAAGCCATGGTCCGGAGCGAGACGGAATGGGACGCCGTCACCTCCTTCTGCGAAGCAGTAATGCTAGAGAAGGAGATAGTGGAACGTGAGAGGGAGAGAACCTCAAAGCGTCCCGGCCGCCGCGGGAGACGCACCGTGCGTCGGGGGCCACCACGTGGCCCCCGGCTACCGTAGGCGCGGGCCTGTGGACGGTGGGCTATGGGCTAGCTCTCCGTCCGTCCGTTTCATGACGACAGGCCGTGTCGACGGCGCGTCCGTGTTCCACGCGCGCCTCAATGAGAGTCAGCAAAAAGGAAGGGGTCCGCAAGGACCGATGCCTGCCAGGGTTGCGGGACTGTTCGAAAGAGATACCGTGGAGTGAAGTAACATGGATGGGTTTTAGTCAGTAAAAGTCTGACACTCCCTCCTGCTCCGCCCAGAGCGGGAGAAGTCATTTGATGATTTCCCACCAGAAAAAAAAAAAAAAAAAGTGGCGTATGGGTGAAAAGTGGTCGACCGTCAGTGAGCGCGGTAGTACGGTCGAACAAGCTATTTGGTTTACATTTTACAATGTAATTTGTTGGATAAACTGTAAACAAAATAGCTTGTTCGACCGTACATACAGAGTGTATGTTCAAATAACGTAAACGAAGTCTCAATTCCTAGTACGATCACTAGATCGTACTAGAAATTGAAACTTCGTCAACATCTCGGCTAAGAAGCCGAGATGTTTATGATAGAGCTCGTCCGTCGTCTCGTCTTCGGGGATGTATAAGCATTCACAATCATTTATTTTGATTTTATTCATGAAAGAAAACAAAAATGTACCATTCATTCAATTATATAAAATTTCATTGCTTGTAGATTACAGGAAAACCTATAAGAATTCTCTTTATCATCTGCCTAGCCTTTCCCAACTATTATACGTTGGGGTCGGCTTCCAGTTCGGTATAAGAATTCTATCAATTGAAAATAAAGTGGTAAACTCAATATAACACGTTCACTAACGGAAAATTTGACTTTGACATTGTACGGAACTGTTTCCACGCGAGTTCAACCCGCACTTGGCCGGTTTTTGAGGTTCCCTATACATAGTCAGATATAGATGACATGCAAAACTTTACAAATTATATTTAATGCTAGAGTATACAGTACATATTTATGTCTTTAAATGCCAGTTTTTATCAATCGTTACTATTACAAACCATTCATTTAAAATAATAGCATTGTTGTGATCCGACTTGAAGAGTATCTACGGGTACCGATGTTTTGTGACCCTATGAGTCATTTTAACTCTGTCCCTAGGAAGACAACGCACCTGCAATGCCTCTGGCATCGAAGGTGTTTATAATAGGCGGCGGTTTCCACTTAGCCAATTAAATAATAATAAGTTATATTACCAGACTAATAACAGTAATAGGGTAATAAGACTTATTATTTTAAGATTGGGACCGGCCAATGCAAGACAAAAGCCCCTTCTCATACAGAAGAAGGCTAGAGCAGTGATCACCAAGCTTTGGTTATTACAGACTTATGTGTGGATACACCACAAAATAAATTTAGTACATAAAAAATCTGATTTGTTATTTGATTTAAACTCACAACCTCGTGCGAGGCGAGGACTTGTCCACAGACTTATCGTAACATTTGATTAGATGGGCTTTCGTAATTCTAAAGTCTATCTTTCTATGGTGTTTTTTTTTTCTTAAAATATTTTGTACCACTGCTGGGCATAGGCCTCCCAATAGCCTTCCACTCCTGTCTCTGTGCGGTTTCGATGGTGTACTGTTTGCCAAAAAATATTCTAGCTATCTATGCAACTAACTACAAACTCATAGAATAACTGCAAGCTCACTACTTATCTACATACATAACATTAGCATTTAATAACTATAATCCATCCTACATACCACTAAACAAGCAAGCACACACTTGAAGTCAGAACAGAACATCATCACATTAATTAACTCGCGTCTTATAGTAACCTTCGTTCCAATTAAACTCAATCAAACAATAATTCTGTTCAAGTATCTCATGATGCAATTTAATTTTAGAAATTCCTTTCTGACCAAGAAATGTGTAATGAGAGCATATTGGCCATGTCACGGAATTTGAAGATTGTTCACAAAAAATGACATTTTAATATCGTCAACCAATGTCAACTGTGTTTTATGTTAATAAATAATCCTTGATTCTTGAGTGAAAGCGGAAATAAAAGAGCGAACAACAATTTAAGAACAATGCAATTTAGAACAAGGTCTTTTTTTGCTTGCAGTCTCTATTTTAATTCACGGAATTTACTTTCTATTTTAATACGGTTTTTACAGAAGCCCTACAAAAAATGAAGTAGGTAGTGAAATGGAATGGGATGTCTATTCCCGTACCATAGACATTTACACAATAATTTGACCTAAGAAACTTTAATGCCTACTTCATTTTTTTTTAATGTTTTAAAAGGAGATTGTGCCGGCTTTCCTTACTGACTGATTTTTGTACCGTTTATTTTTTTATTATTCAGAGTACCTACTTCTATATGAGATTTTACAAAAACCTAACGTTTTTTATTGTTCCAGCGGGTGTAGCGATCATGGTGTGCGCAGGAGCAGCGGCGACACGATGGGCGCGCCGTGATTGGCCGCTCGCCAACAACCCCGTATGGGAGGTCTACAAGCTGCTGTGGAGGATATTCGAGCCCATGCTCTTCACCCTCAGCGGGTATTTCTTAGATGTACATATCGCTTTTACCAACCTTTTTGTGCTAGTAACATCTGTTTGTAGTTAGGGTACCTGGCAACACAATTATCTCAAAATATTCCATGATTGAAGGAAAATATCGTACATTCAAAACATTCGATCACACATAATATTTTGTGGGGCATTGGTTAATAATAGAGCCAGTGACCAATAAGACCCATAATCCTCTAACTCTATTGAAACCCCGTCATACGGCCGGCAGGCCCAAAGCCAAACTGTTACCGTAGATACCTACCGTCCAATATATCCTTTACTGTAAAGTAAAGGATATATTGGACGGTAGGTATCTACCACTAAGTACCTGAATACGTATCTGTCCTATATTTTTTTTATCTTGTCGAGACAGAAAGGTTTAACTAAAAAGTTTTATAGCAAGCACATGATTGATGGACACCGGTTACAAAGAACAATTCATTCCTAGTTTTGTTTTACTGTCTGGAACAACACAAGAACTGGTTCTCGCACACTTGGTGGTCAAGAATTTTGCAATAAGATATCCTTATCCCGTGGTTAAAATGTAGGAGCATGCTTAAACCTTTGGACAAGGATATTTTTGTTGTCTGCATGAGTTTGTGTCACCCTTGATCTGTCGCTATATTTATATACATTTATTTAAATTAAATATTAATTTACATAAAATTTAATGTCAAAAAGGCACATAAATAATCTGTTTAAAACAGTTTAAATTTAATAAACAAATAAAAACTTTATCGCAGACTACAGTCTGACAACCAGTCTTACCAAAGGGTATCGTATTACCCAGTACTAACTGGGTTGTGGAGGTCAGATAGGCAGTCGCTCCATGTAAAATACTGGTATTCAGCTGCATCCGGTTAGACTGGAAGCCGACCTCAATATAGTTGAGAAAAGGCTAGGCAGATGATGATGATGATCGCAGACTACAGTCCATAGTTTTGTTAGTATTTTAATGTTAGCAAAAATTGGTGTTTAAGTAAATTAAGTTAGTATTGTTAGTGTTTACAACTTTATTCTTTATTGGGACCCAGACCAGACCTATGACCTAGTTTAGCAGTACCTCTAAAATAACGAATAATTTCCACTTTCATTGTGTGACAACCAAAAATAACAATTATTCTCTTGTCTACTACAACAGCCCATAACGTCCACTGCTGGACATAAGCCTCTCCCATGATCGGAGGAATATGTCGTAATGTCCAAGCTTGGCAGGCGGATTGGAGATCGCAGTGATGAAAGACTAACAGAAAACGCTGCTGGCCATTCTCTTGTCTAGTAAATAACTAAAGCGCCAATTTAAAACCTGATTTCTTCCAGGTATCACAAATAAACGTGAAGGAGTTGTACCTGATCCTCGGATGCATCTCTTCAGCGCTAGTTCTGCGGCTGCTGACAGCTTTCCTAGTCGCACTCGCTAACGACCTGTCCGTCAAGGAGAGCCTTTTTATCGCCGTCACGTGGATACCGAAAGCTATTGTAGAGGTACGTCGTTTATTTCCTTCTAGTATTGTTTGCGGTAAAATGTTTCAGGTAAAACATTGTTTGAGCATCATTGATTGTTCTTACGACAGCGGACCCGTGTTTGTTTGTAGATGTTTTGTTTATACCTTCTTTTGTTTACTTTTTTATCAGTGAGTGACAGACACTTTCTTTACGTTTTGTTTGCGTTTTCAACTGGTTTTTATTTGTATTTATGTTCTCATCAATTAAAGCTCTCGACGACGATGCGAAACTGAATTGAACTAAATGTCGGGCAAACCGTAATCAAATTATTAGTCACTTGATTCAAGGAATATATTTTTCAGTACGCTGATTTTTTTACGCTCTTTCAAGCGGAGATTCAATTTAAAAAACCTTAATTGGTTAGAAACAGTACCTACCTAAAAGTTTTTATAGCGAAATTGAAAATTTAAATTGTAAATGTTACTTTAAGAAAGTCAAGAAATTGGCGAAGTTCGTAAATCCATTCTTATACTTAAAGATCTTTTAGTTAATAACACCAGATTTTGTAAAAGCACAAAGATTTCTTTTGACAATATTTTTTTTTTGTTACTGCCTCATTGTTCTATTAGTCGCAAGCGCGACTGGCTAAGCTTGAGGTCCTGGGAACGATTCCCAAATCGGGCAAAGCGTTATTGGGATTTTACATCAGGAATATACCGCCAGCCACGAAGTATGGATTTGCGCCCGGTTGATGGCAATAGGCTTGCCCTCAATTACATGAGACTTCAAACATATATAACTGGCGAGATGTGGATGTAACAATACACCCACAGTTCACCTGTGCCTTACCCTTCGGGGTTTATAGGCGTGATGTTGTTATAATAGAACAAACAATATTTACGTTTTTTTGTTTAATAACACCTGCCCTTCATAATAGGCATCATCAACAGCATATCCGTAGATTTATTACCACGAATTTAAATATTTAATTAAATATGTATGAACATTTCGCTACGTCAAAAAAGGGTTTACACGTGGTAAGATATAATTAATACAGGCACTCGATCACCATCCATCACCAGAGAAGAGACCTTGGAACCGCATCGTTGCTTCCTACTCTTTAATCATGTGGTCTGAAACATTTAATTACCAACTTCTGCCCGTGGCTTCGCCTGCGTGAAGTTCGATAATTGTCCCTTCTGATCTTTCTACCGGGATAAAAAGTATCCTATGTGTTAATCCAGGTTATAAACTATCTGTGTGCAAAGTTGCATCTAAATCCGTTCAGTAGTTTTTGCGTGAAAGAGTAACAAACATAGACACATACAAACTTTCGCCTTAATAATATTACTGTGATTAGCTTACCCTACTGAAAACAAAACATAAAATACTCAATTAACAAATAAAAACTTTGTCGTATACAACTGCCATAAATTGCCATTTAAAGAGACAATGCTGCTCGCCTTTTGGGAATGCCATGAAATTGGCAACGCTATCTTTTGCAGTGTTGTATTGGAATGCAATTTTGTCACTGTATGCCAGGTCTACACAAGTGTGTCTCGTATAGTTATAATGTAGCTAGTAACCCATATTTTATTTATTATTATTTATTTAACACTTCACCCACAAAGTACAGAGGTGGACTTAACGCCATAGGCATTTTCTACCAGTCAATCTTATGTCATGAAGAGTCAAAGTATCACAATTTGTCGTAGTTTGCAAGTTATAACGGTCATCTTTTACTGTTTACTGTTACTGTGTTGAAGCTACCTTCCATTACCAATCCACTACACTTCTGCTTACCTCATTACTGAAATCCGTGTTGAACATAAACACCATTATTTATTTATTCACACTTTGTTTGCGGTGTATTACGTCGTGTTTCATTCTTTACTTGCATTCTTTACTTTATTGGACAATTCATATTCAAACTGCTTCGTTGGTCTTGTGGTCGCAAGCGCGACTGCTGAGCATGAGTCCTGGTTCGATTCCGGGTCGGGTAAATTGTTATTGGGTATTTCCAGCTGAACTTTCTCAGTAGCAGAACGTTAGTACTATTATTTATTCTGTGGTAGCAGTCTCGGAGTCTGGATTCAAATAAAATTCAATGCAAATCCAGACTGCGAGACTGCAAACCGAGCGTTTGATGGCAATATGCTCGCCCCCTTTTACATGGGTTTTTTACTCCTCTGCCTAAACCTTCGGGGATTACAGCCGTGATGTTATGTTTGTTAATTTATCAAAGTGGGGGTGCATTTGAACTCAAAGTGGACTCGCCCATCCCAGTGCCATGGGCCCTCGATACTACTTATACAAGTTTTAAGTGATCTTTTCATTAACGAGCAGAAACTACACCGACACTCGACCAACAGAGTCCAGTTTAACTCACTTTGAGTCGTCCCACGACCAGTTTAGTAATTTCAGGCTTGTTTACATCAAAGCCTTGACAAATATAGACCTTGGACCTCTTTGTAGAGTAAAGTAATTAAAATGCAGCTGGCGTTAGAAATTGTTTCATTGAACTTAGTACTAGTAAGATATTCAAATATCCATTGGATTACCAGCCGAAAGCAGCTTCCTCGGAATGAGTAGGTATTCTTCCTGTAGCAAAAATAATAAGCCTTAAAAATTATAAGCTTTAAAAATTGTAAGCTCATGTCATTGTAAGCCTTATCTGGCATTTAAAAAAATAAGGTCGTTAGTTTTATCGAGACGCATTAGGAATCCACCATTACATACAGGGTGTAAACAGTCCCTTGACGAAGCCGTCAATCAAGCATTCTGTACATCAAACTTAAGTAACTCTACGCAAAAATTATTTCTGGGAAACGACTTTTTTTTTTTGGAGTCAAAAATCACGTCATGGGTACCTACATTACATAGTAAACGGGAATTATGGAGGTATTTAAAGTAAAGTTATGACCTTAAAAGCTAGTATTTAAAAAAAACTTGTGAAAAAATTGGAACTTTGACCTCCAACGACGCCTCCTTCGACGCCGCTCCTTCATGAGCTTGAGAGTTTGATCGAAGAATCTCTTGTTCTGATCTGTACGACGTGTCTTGAAGAACTTAGACCCGGTCGTATGGACAGTTTCCACGAGCCCTTCGTTGTATTCGTCCACTGAGCTTTCTAGGCATTCGAAACGATTCTGGAGTTCAAGCTGAAAGCTCTCGGGGTTTTGGATTTGAATCTGTGCTGGACGGAGCGTAGACTTCATCAGTCGAGACCTTTCTAGCTTGATATTGATGTTCAATGTGCCTCTTACCATGTGGTGATCGCTCCCGGTTTTAACCGAATTGATCACAGAGACATCATTGAACATTTTCTTCTTTGTTGACATGATGAAGTCAATCTCGTTTTTAGTTGCACCATCGTGCATCGGGGCAAAGATTTGATAATTCCTGTTAAATAAAAAGCTTTTCATATCCGTGCTTCGTTGGTCCGTTTCTACATAATCGATGTTTTTTTATTAGTATGTTATAGCTGTAGTATTTCTAATATTATTGACGAACATACACATAATCGAAAAACGTAGCATTCACGAAAAAAATGCAGTAAACAAAAGAAAGAATCGCTTAAAAAAGCTCTTTCACCGCAGTCAACGGGTAAAATAAAAGGCAAACGAATGACAGGAGATTGGCAGAATGGCATTTTTTTCATTCAACATGCGCTTTGAATCATCTTTGAACAAGCAAAATAGGTTACCTACTGTTAGTAAATCCCTAACGACTTTCTAAAATTGTCAAATACACCTGTACTCTGTTCAATTCATTTTACTAAGACATCTTGGAACTCATTTCAGGTAATAACCTAAAAGCCCACAGACCCGCCGCAGTAATGAAAATAAATGATTTACGTAAAACAATTGAGAATCATATTTCCGCTTAGGTACTGGAACGATCATAACTCAGTCGATATCATTAGCTTTGCAGACTGCCGAGAGAGATAGTCGAGTCAATGCCGACAATACTCGTATTGTTCTTGCGAAAAAACCTTTGCTTTACTATTCAGATTCATTGCAAACTGTTGGAAACTTTTCATTCAGTTAAATGAAGTTACAATTTGGTTTTCGCTTGCTATTTTTACCCGACTGCAGCGAAGCCAAAAGAAAAGGGTTATGATTTTAGCAGTATGTTCCTCGGCAGCGCCTAAACTATTTATCCGATTTTGATGAAAAAGGTGTCAATCGATTCGTTATTATGACTCGGGTAATATAGGCTACATTTTAACCGACTTCAACAAAAAGAGGAGTCGATTTTACTATGTAAATCCCGAATTTAATTAGAGCGTTATGTTTCAGTAGTCGGGTTTTATTTAGTTGTAGTATACCACACAAATTCCTGTAACTTTAGAACATCGTTTATTTCAGTACATGGTAGGTGGTGTTAAATAAAACAAGTTTAATTTGGAAGCATCGTGTCTATTTTTATTTAATTACTCTACTTTGTCCCACAGCTAGGCAAAAGGCGAGGAGCTCGTGGCCAAATAATAACAACCGCTCGGGTTGATCTTTAGGTTAAGCAGTGCTTGCCTAGGTTGGTCTGTGGATGGGTGACCACCCATTACAACCGAGTTTCCTCCGTGCCTCGGAAAGCACGTTAAGCAGTTGGTCCCTGCTGTCAATTGAAGATCTTTGACAGTCGTTACAGGTAGTCAGTGGCCCAAAAGTCTGACAACCAGTCTTACCAAGAGGTATCGTATTACCCAGTACTAACTGGGTTGTGGAGGTCAGATAGGCAGTCGCTCCATGTAAAATACTGGTATTCAGCTGCAACCGGTTAGACTAAAAGCCGACCCCAACATAGTTGGGAAAAGGCTAGTCAGATGATGTCCCACAGCTAGGCAAAAGCCTCCCCCATTCCTTTCCAATTCTCCCAGCTTGGCCTTATCTGGCCAATCAGCTAGGAACGAGTCCAAATTGTCATGCCAGCGTTTCTTGGGCCTGCCTCGGTGACGACGACGTTATGTACGACGTTTACATAATTATGCACCACAAATGTAGTAAGGTAAATGTAGTAAGTATGTAAGTAGTAAGTATGTAAGTAGTATGTATGTAAGTAGTAAGTATGTAAGTAGTAAGTATGTAAGTAGTAAGTATGTAAGTAGTATTAGGCTACTGGCTACTGGCTATTACTGTGACTATAACAGACTATTATTTAGTAGCCGTAGATAGTCTACACTATCAGCGAAGGTTACTTTACCCTTGTAAATTGGGTTGATGTACTCAGAGCAGCGGAAGCTACCGTTCCTTATAAAACCCATCCCAATGAGGTACACTGAGCTACAGAGCCACAGAGAACCTAAAGCTTTCTTTAAACCGTTTAGGTAAATTACTAAATCTAGCTCTCTAAATTGGTTTAAACAAAATACTTTTACAAGTATTGAAAAAAAATACACTTATAAATTATGTTTTAAAGTTGTATGAGGTCGATGTTTCCGACCCGACTAATATGAGAAACATGTTCAGTTTTTTTTTAACCTAACTAGAAGTGCCCGCATTCACACGTTTACTAGTCAGAAGTACGGTAATTATCCCTTGTAAGGCATCGTCAGCTTGTTCCCCTCATCACCGAGCAGTTTAAATGGCGGAGTTGCTCCCAACACGATAATAAGATTGCTAACTAAGCTATTAGAAACTCATTCTCAATCTTTTCGTGCATATATTTATAAGAAAGCGATTAAACAAGTTTATTTTATTCTTTTTAGACGATTAATGTGGGCACACTTATACATACAGGGTGTAAACAACCTCATCATCACGAAGCCGCCAGTCAAGCATGCATTCTGTACATCAAACTAAGTAACTTTACGCAAAACTACTTTACTTTTTTCCCTATCTGACCGTGGCATCACTCTGGGCCCTATCAGAATACCAGCGTTGTGACTTTTTTTAATGTTACAGCACCATGCTGAGAGATAGGAGCCTTTTGGCCTAGTACAGGACCAATTTAATTTCATTTTTTTTTTATTATTTTTCTCTTTGTTTAGTTTTTATTAGTTGTAGTGTTAGTTTAACCATTTTAATTTGTGTGTTTTGTCGGCGGGCTAATAAATGCTTTTTATTTCTTTCTTTCCTAAAAAATATTGCTGGGAAATAACTTTATTTTTTGGGTGAAAAATCATTTTTTGTGGTCGAACTCAATGTACCGCTCTCAAAACAATGTGCTGATGGATGGATTGAATAGTACGGGGGTTCGTGGAGGTGTTTAGAGTAAAAATCTTACATTAAAAACTTGTATTAAAAAAAAACTTTTCAAAAAGTTGGAACTTTGACCCCCAATATCTCCGTAACTAGAAGGTTCTCAGATATGGCGTAGAACAAAAAAATTATCGCAATGACAGGGAAAACAAGTGCCTTTCGGCTTCGTTTAGAGGTTTTTTACACCCTTTATATTTGTGCAAATGTACATCTCCAATTACAGTTTTAGTTGAGGATATAAAACAGTTGATGGTACACGTGCATTTGTTAGAAATAATATGCAAATTACAAGTAATAACAATCTTGTATATTTATAGAAGACTAGCTGCGCCCCGCGGTTTCACCCGCGTAGGTTTCAATATCTATTTTTTTGATAATAAATTGTAACCTATATTACTTCCTGATAATTTATTTAACTTTGTATTGGTAAAAAAATTATTAAAATCGGCCCAGCAGTTTCGGAGTAATAAACTCTGAAACTACTGGGCCGGTACAAACAAAAAAAAATCTTTCCTGTTTCTAATATTGGTATAAATAAGTAGACATTTCCACCTAATCGTTTGCGAACAAAAATCTTAGGTAGATACACAACAATCTAAAGATGAACATAGATCTCTACAAGATCGTAACGGTAAAAGATGACATAAGAAGAAATTAGACAGAAAAACAGTCAATAAAAAAACATTGACGCTTATTTTGCTACCACAATACCAACTACTAAAACACTTAGATAATAGCTTAATATTATAGAATTCCTTCGTCGTTTTCTTTCATGAAAACTGGGCATTACGAGGGTACACCCCATTATTTACCTAGAAACATACGGAACCAAGAAGTCATCTTAACACAAGGTTATACGTAAAACCATAGAGTACAATTTAGTAGGCAGCCAAGCAATTTATGTAGGTATCTTAAGGGCCCAACCACCGACAATAAATGGCTGGAGGTGAAAGCCACTTACCGACTAACTGACTGACTTATAACCTTATCTCACTAACCTTAGCCCTTACATATTTGCACTTGACAGTATTATGTGCCATTTACTTAGGATCTACGTTGAGTCGATGTAGGTATGTACGCACATAGTGTACATACCGGTGTCCCGGTCGAAGCAAATGTTTGTGTGATGAGC
Organism: Xestia sexstrigata; assembly: GCA_941918905.2. NCBI lineage: Eukaryota > Metazoa > Arthropoda > Insecta > Lepidoptera > Noctuidae > Xestia > Xestia sexstrigata. The sequence goes on from OW799204.2 coordinate 10,249,583, forward strand.
ATGGGCATTTGTTTCCGAGTCATGGATGTTTATATGTATATTAAGTATGTATTTACAAACAAAAAGTATCTATGTAGCATATCAACTATCTGGTGTCCACGACACAAGCCTCGTTGCTTAGTGTGGCACTAGATGGCGCCGTGTGTAATGTCCAGCGATATTTATATTTATTTTATTTATACAGGAGTACATGGTACAGGTAACTAGCTAAAAGTAGATGAAACACCGTAAAAGAAAACTGTAAACTTTTACTATTTAATGTACGAGTACAATGTTTAATAGTAATAGGGTGATTTTTTTTATCACTCTAAACAAAGCGCAATTAACAACAGAAATAGCAAAGTGTTTTTTTTTTTTTTAATATCTATAAAAAATACTAAGTTATAAGTATTTAAAACTGCTGATTTGAGATCCGATACCGATATCCGAGCGAATGACGTCATTCGCTGCATTGACGTACAAAATCCATATTAAATTCCGTTTATCTAGAAAGAGATGCCGTGTGGTATCCGGCAGAGTTAGCCGTGTGGTATCCGGCAGAGTAGAATAGAACCAACCCATTACACTCACGGGTGTCGTATAAGGCGACTAATGTCTGAGGCAGAACACCTTGCGCCTCCGTAGACCAGAGAATGGGCAGCAGCGTTTTCTGTTAGTCTTTCATCACTGCGATCTCCAATCCGCCTGCCAAGCGTGGAGATTACGGCAAATTCCTCTCATCATGGGAGAGGCTTATGTCCAGCAGTGGACGTTATGGGCTGTTGTAGTAGTAGTAGTAGAAAGAGATGGAAAAAAAGTTTAAATGGTTATAACTTTTGTGTTATTTGGCCGATTTATGTCTTGTTTTCGCTTTTTGTCATTATTTTTATAGTACTTTAACATTCTGCATCGAAATAAAAAAAGAAAATTTATGCATATTCCCTACTGCTGCTACTTAAAATGTCTGTAAATAAATCAATCAATATGCTACTATCCTTATATTATAAATGCAAAAGTTTGTGAGGATGTCTGGATGTTTGTAACTTTCACTCAAAAAACTCCTGACCGAATTAGGATGAAATTTGGCACACATACAGTTTATAACCTGGTTTAACACATAGAATCCGTTTCATCTTGGTACGAGTAGTGCGATCCCGTGGGACACGTACCAAATTCCACGAGGGCGAAGCCTCTAAGATTGTAAAAGATAATTGCAATAGGTACCTTGAATAAGTTTTTATGATGTATTCATAGGAAATTTTCAACACATATTTATATTACGAATTTTTCCTTAGAATTAATATAGCGTAATTTATTTTTATTATGTTTTTGTCGAGCAAATAAATCATTATTATCTAAGACAGTACAATCCCATTTGATATCGTTAATATCCTTTTTACGGAAGTTAATTCCACAGAACGTCTATATAAATTGGTAATCGATGATCGCTGAGTGATCATATCTTGTTTCTTACAATAAATACTCTGTTTAATGTCTTTCAGCTTGATATTATATTGTTACCAAAAACAATAATTTTCTGGAAACCAAATGTATTGTATATTTGGTTTATTGATTATTGTAACAAACATAAAAATATTAAAACATAATAACAAACATAAAAAGTTTTGTAGAAACCGCTACACAATATCGTCGATTGTTGAGTTTTTTCCACGCTAGTTTTTACAGTAATAACATAATAATGAATACTTTACCAACTCGTGTAATTAACCTATAACCACAGTTTTACTAATGCAGTTATCTTTGCACTAACCTTCGATTCAATAAAGGAGTACATTACACACGTAGTTTCACTACATATCGGCAAACTGCAGTACCTAATGTACTACGTTTAATATTCGAAAATGTCGTTTGAAATTTCACCGTTAGCTTTGACGTGCTGAAGCCGAGTCGATAACTCGATAGGTGCCTAATTGATATAACGGTACCGGAGTAAACTACACACTGCACGAAGGGAAGCCATCGTCTTCGGACAAAGCATATTCTGTGGTGGAGGTTGCCCGTCGGTTAATCGGCGTTTACGGTTAATCGGCCGAACTCCCGGCCAGGTTATCGTAAACTGTCATACGCTGTAGTAGCATGTGGTTGTATAATTACTTGATTGGAATCGCAGCTCAGCAGCATTGATTGATGTAGTATCAGAAACTATTGAGCCCTCGGGAGTTCATTTCCGTACATATTATAGATGTGCACACACAGTCATATCTCGGCAAGTCAGCACATACGTACAGCAGTCCACATACATACAGGGTGTAAACCACGTCATCACGAAGCCGTCAACTAAGCATTATGTACATCATTAACGCAAAAATTATTGCTGGAAACGACTTTTTTTTTTTGGGTGAAAAATCATGTTTTGTCTTAGAACTCAATGTAACGCACTCAAAACATTGTGCTGATTGAATAGTACGGTGGTCGTGGAGGTGTTTCAAGTAAAAATCTTACATTAAAAACTTGTGTTTAAAAAAAATGTTGTCAAAAAGTTGGAACTTTGACCCCCAATATCTCCGTAAATAGAAGGTTCCCAGGTATGGTGTATAACAAAAAAATGATCACAAAGACGAAGAGAACAAGTGCCTTTCAGCTTCATTAAGAGGTGTTTTACACCCTTATAGGTTACTAATTCTATGCAACCCCCTAATCTAATATTTTGTGATTATTAGAAGATACATGTTAACTAAACACGGCACGGGCATAGAATGAAATCTTTTATTTCATTTCAACCTCATTAGCAGCAACAAAATAAATGTCTCAGCTCCAGGCAAGCGGGATACAACATTAAAACAGCATATTACTAATTATAAAAAATGTTAATTAACCCCTTAGAGAATAAGCGGAACCCTAAGCTGTTATAATGAGTAGAAGATAATTAAAAAGACATTAAATAAAAACATTAATTTCAGGCTGTCCTCGTGCGGGTTGCAATGGACTCTGTGCTGCTGTGGGCGGACGCCACCTCAAAAGACAGGCGGATAGCATCGCAGCACTCGAATATCATCGTTATTGCAATACTGATAACGTCTACTTTGGGATCTGCGCTGACGGCCGCGTTAGGACCTGTTCTCCTCTCGCATGATTCAAGGGTCGCCCCTGAAGGTTGGTATCTACCTTTTCTATGGGACATTCATGGTGTCATATAAACGTAGGTTTTTCGATTAACAAAATACTCGTGGGAATTCCATGGTACCTATTTGATGGAAACTAATACCTGCCGTTGGCAAATTTTATTTACACAGTGTAACCACTGAATAATCGATTGTTCACTAACGACCTACTTACTGTATTTTTCTGTTCAATTATTATTTTAGAAACGCACGTAAGTAGTATTGATTAGTGACACCTTTTCACTGTCTTATCAATGCATTGATTGACTACATCTAGGTGTTGGAAAAGCCACAAACTGTACGAAAAACAAAAGCTGGCGAACGTTTGGCCAGAGAATCTAGATTTACACAGCAAAACGTGATCTTGAGAAGAAATATTTTGTCTTTAGTAACGATCCAACGCGTACCACGAGGGCTGGTTCGAGGAGGCACGGGAAAAGAGTTTACAAAAGGAACTGGGGGAGGCCCAGCAGTGGGACAGAATAGGTCAATAAAAAATCCAAAAAAGATAAAAATACTAGCCGCTTTTTAAGATAAGATAAGATAAGATAAGATAAATTTATTTATTTGCCTGAAATATGGTATTTTACAGATTTTATAACAAATAAACAATAATATATAACAAATAAATAGTTCTTCATATTCCGCCAACTATGTAAATTCGGCATGCCAATTTTGTAACAATAACAATGATTCTAAATATTCTAATTTAACAAAACAATTAAATTCCAATGTCAACAATAAAATAATCACTAAATCAAGAATTGTCTATAGTATCAAATCACAAATGTCAAATAAAAAAATTAAATTACAAATTTTCTAGAAATCATCAACCATCTATCAACTTACAAATGCTAACTAAAGAAATTCAATTAAAAAATATGTCAATTGCTTAAAATAAAAATGTCAAATATAATTTACATGTCATGCAATTCTTTATTCAGAAGGCAAACTAGTTGTTTATCTTTAATATTATTATCTCAACAATAAATACAAAATGTTATCGCCTGATTGACTGACTGACACGCTAGCGACAGGCCAGACAAATTATACTAAAAACCTAAAATTGTAATACTCTACAAACATTGTATCACGATTGATGTCAATCTTTTTATTGATAAAATCTTTGTCGCGTGTTTATAATTAAAAATGTTCTTCGCTGTATTAAATGATTGGAAACGAACAAAGATATTTTAGGGCGTGATTAAAATTGGAACTTAAACCGCCATTTTGTATTTTCATAACAATTTCACGAAACAGCTTCACAAATCTTTTTGAATGTAAAGTTATTAGTTACTTTTTACGCAGTCGGGTTTTTTAATTTTTCAATTATATTTTTTATTTTCACTTTTTACTTACATTGTTAGGTATACCATTTTAAAATCCTCATGATGCGCCCTTTATCGAGCCATTCAGGCTGCAGAGCGTGCAAAACAATTATATATACATACAAACATACACACATCAAAAACAGTTTGTGATCACTAGCATAAGCTGACATTATTTTTTTAAATTGAACTGATGATTTCTTCTTTCAAGAAGAAGAAATCATATCTACCGTAACAAAAAGATTAAGATTTCTCAAAGTGATCACAAACTGTTTTTGATGTGTGTATGTTTGTATGTATATACAGGGTGTAAAAGACCTCATCACGAAGCCGTCAACCAAGCATTCTGTACATCAAACTAAGTAACTTTAGGCAAAAATTATTGCTGGGAAACGACTTTTTTTTTTGGGGTGAAAAATCATGTTTTGTCGTAGAACTCAATGTAACGCACCCAAAACATTGTGCTGATGGATGGATTGAATAGTACGGGGGTCGTGGAGGTGTTTAAAGTAAAAATCTTACATTAAAAACTTGTATTTAAAAAAAAACTTGTTAAAAAGTTGGAACTTTGACCCCCAATATCTCCGTAACTAGAAGGTTCCCAGGTATGGTGTAGAACAAAAAAATGAACGCAATGACGAGGAGAACAAGTGCCTTTGGCTTCGTTAAAAGGTGTTTTACACCCTTTATTATTGTTTGGCACGCTCTGCAGCCTGAATGGCTCGATAAAGGGCGCATCATGAGGATTTTAAAATGGTATAATTATGTAACTAAAAAGTGAAAATAAAAAATATAATTGAAAAATTAAAAAACCCGACTGCGTAAAAAGTAACTAATAACTTTAAATTCAAAAAGATTTGTGAAGCTGTTTCGTGAAATTGTTATGAAAATACATACTCTTGAAAAACATAACCCTCCTTCTGGCGCAGTCGGGTAAATAGTATGTGCAGCGGTCATAACTTTATTCTCATATTGCGACCGCCACACAAACTCGAAACACAAGCTATATAACCCGCATATCATGTTAAATTATAATAGTTTCACCATGCAAATACCGTGTCGCGTGACAGGATTATTCTTGATAAAGAAAATGAAATGGCTTTGTTTTGTTGATGTGTTACTTGGCCCATAAGGACCATTTTTGAAGGAATTGTATAAGGGACGGGCGAAAAATCACCGAAAAGATCAAAATGGTACTCGCTTGCCAGATTCTCTGTTCCCTGATCATTGTAATCTGCAGGCCTAGCCAAGGGAGAGCAGCGGTGGCCCAGTGGTGGCGGCCCCGACTTACGAACAGTAAGTCGTGGGTTCGAACCCAGACAGGCGCATTACTTTGTGTAATTTATTTCATCACCACTGCTCTCAAAACGGTGAAGGAAAACATCGTGAGGAAACCGGCATGTCCTAGAACCAAAAAATTCGAAGACATGTGACATCTACCAAACCGCACTGGGCCCGTGTGGTGGATTATAGCCCATTCCCTCTCATAGAGAGGAGGCCTGTGTCCCAGCAGTGGGAACATTAATAGGCTGATGATGATGATGATGTTGAGCCAAGATGATGATGAGAAAGAGATTTCTACAATCGTATAAACGCCTCGGCTTAAGCGATTGTAGAAAGCGCTAAATTGGTAGCCAAGTTGACACGACTGAGTCGACCGCTCGTTCTCTAATGTCTGTAGAAAAAACCTACACTTTAGTCTATGGTGAGCGTTCCTACCAAAGAGTTTAGCGATCAACATTGTAAAAACGATAACATTCTATTCTATCATTTTGAACGATGTAAACTTGTCTACGAATTTTCTATTCGTGTGTTGATCACGTCATTTAACGTTGAGATGATGTCATTCCCATTCATTTGAATAGTTTTCTACTAGCGTTAACGATTGTATAGATTGTCAACTTGGCTAGGGATGCTGGATCTATTCAAAGTTCGAGTGAATCGGTTTCTTTTTGGCGAGCGTGCTCCAGCCTAGGCTGCATCATCGCTTCACATCAGGCGAGTTGCGGCCAAACCCAAGGCTATTTAGGTCTGGTAACACCAATTTCTTAGTCTTTTCCCACGAACATTACCGTCATTGACAACATTCACGCTAACACTCGTGTGAACAATTGAACAAGTTTCAATTCAATTTGATTACATCACATAATATCAAGTGTAAGTACTTAATACTAATCTTGGTTCACGGAATCGCCTTATTGCTTTAAACATAAAGATTACGTTAAGTTTTCCACTCTGTAATCCAAATTATCTATCAGATAACTTTAATTGCTCAGTCAATTCAGATATGTGTATTTATAGGTATAAGTGGAAGAGGCTAAAAATATTTTATGAGGATAATAATAGTATTATAGTATGTGTCGTCACTTAAGTAAGTTTCATGAATGATAAAGTGCTGAAACGATACCGCGGAGACAGTGCAGCGGTAAATGCTAACAAAATATTAAAATATATTTTTCTCTCCCACATAAATAAGCTCGTGTTCCTTTTTGAAAACGATATAAATTTGTACTGATGGCGACTTTTGCTTTATACAATTTCTATTTCTGAGTCAACTAAAATAAAAAAGACCTTAGATTCTAGTTTCCGTTACAATACGTACTTGTAACTATAGGTCTATAAAGTTGAAACTACAATTACGGAAAACAGACAAGAATTTGAAAAGGAGCTCTTCATTTATTCTATTTTTTATCACACTACGAGATGGGCCGGAGCCGTTTCAGTTACTATGTTTTTAAAAACATTCGCAAAAACCTTCAATCATAGAAAGAAAGAAAGAAAGAAAGAAAAAATATTTATTTGGGACAAGCACAGGAACTACAAAAATATTAATAATAATAATAAAAGAATCTTAAACTAAATAATAAAATGAAGACCTGTGCGAGGCCAAAAAGGCTCCTATCTCATATGATGCTGCGATAAATGAAAAACAAATACCGCAGCGCTGGTATGATACTAGCGTAGCGCGCGGCGCGCGCGCTTGGCGTATAGCTTAGTCTAATGTAGGTTATATACAGGGTGTAAACAACCTCATCACGAAGCCGTCAACCAAGCATTCTGTACATCAAACTAAGTAACTTTACGCAAAAATTATAGCTGGGAAACGACTTCTTTTTTTGGGGTGAAAAATCATGTTTTGTGGTAAAACAATATAACGTTCTCAAAACATTGTGCTGATGGATAGATTGACCCAATATCTCCGTAACTAGAATGTTCCGTATGGTGTAGAACAAAAAAAAATCGAATTGACGGGTAGAACAAGTGCCTTTCGGCTTCGTTAAGAGGTTTTTACACTCTTTAGAAGCGGTTTTCCAAATAAATAATTTATTTCATCCTCACTTTAGATAATATTCCCTTCGTTCATAATCGGCCTCTGTTTGAATGGCCTGGTTGTGATTTTTTATCGCTTCTACTACGAGTACAATACTGTGCTGTTACCATGATCGTGACCTTAGTCTGATAAAAACGTAACAACTACGTAAGCATACTGTTTCACAAGAAACACAGCTTCAGCAACGACAGGAAAACGATACCAAAACCAATGTTCGGTACCGTATTTGGAATGTCGATTAAAAAAAGTTATCCCCGTTTGGAGGCCCGTGCGCTAACTTTAGTCATTTTGAGCCTCATCTATGCTCCCGACTTACGAACAGTAAATCGTGGGTTCGAGGCCAGGCAAGCGCATTACTTTGTGTAATTTATTTCAACACCACTGCTCTCAAAAAAGGTGAAGGAAAACATCGTGAGGAAACCGGCATGTCCGAGAACCAAAAAATCGAAGACGTGTGACATCTACCAATCCGCACTGGGCCCGCGTGGTGGATTATAGCCCATTCTCTCTCATAGAGCGGAGGCCGTGGCCCAGCAGTGGGAACATTATAGGCTGGTTATGCTTATGCTAAGCATACGGTACTCTGGCTGACATGAAAACGGTCTACGGTCGAACGTTGTCGTTTCCATGTCAGCCAGAGTACCGTCACCCCAAAAACAAAAAATAGAAAAAAAAAGAATAGAAAATTCTAATAGAATCGAATCCAGTCGTAACCACAATATTGCCTCTTCCCACAAATGTACCTACAGTCACCAGCACATCGAGTTACACCACAAATTGTCAAATTTCTCCAAATGATTTTAAACTATAAAATGTTAACGGTTAAGTTCAAAATCGAATGAGCAATTTGACAGCTGTCTTGGCACAAATCTATACAAATGATAACCATTACTTTGCATTCCCAGATTTCTACCGCACGCAGACGTTATCACCGCCGGTGTCATCGAACCTCGTCCGAAGAAACAACACGACAACCTCACTTCAGTATATAGATGTTCAATAAATAATGTATTTATCCAAAACACCGCCTTTATTTTACTCCGCCTGTCTAGAATATGCCCTAGGTTCACCTTGCTATTATCTAAAACCTAAAATTTAAGCCTGAAAATGTAATAAGCAGTGAACCGCGCTAAATTAAAGATTTAATACGAAAAGGGTATTTATTAAAAAACTTACCTATCAGAATTTTGAACACAATAGGGGCAGTCATTGATTAGCCTCTATTATTAAAAGGCTGCTTGCTTAGTGAATAGAATTTTAAGAAAAATTATTAGATAAATATGCTGCGGAGGCGGCGGGGGTGGTATCGCTCGCTCCCAGGCCCTGCCAGACCTGGCTGCGCTGACGGACTGACCCCGGTGGATGTCTCTGCATCTATCCCCCTCTCACACTCTTCGGCCCGACAATCCGCCCAATTATCATCATCCTTTTCTTCAATAACAATAGGAACTCGCGACTCAACATTTCCAACCGGCGCATCTACCGCGGTCTGAACGTATGGGATTTCCATTACAGAGGTTCATTCAGGATTGCTGAACTCGTAGAATCCGACGACGGTTGAGCTTGATGCGATACGCCTGTCCCCCAATCTGATACTAACCTATCATTGCTACCTCTATACCCAGGTAGCAAGATGACGTCTGAGACGAAATAATTACGTCCCACTTTAGTCATTTTAGGGTCCGTCCTTTATTCGTCGAACATGTACGTAAAACTGACGTTATTTTAGGGTCGATCCATAACCAACCCGTGTTGGTCATAAATGATACGTCGTAGCCACGTCTATTTAAGGTCAATTTTGTGACGTCCGGTATTAGTCACGAATGGTACGTCCTGATGACGTATATTTAGGGTCACCAGTGTGACGTTTTGTGTCGGATTTATTTCGACCCGGTACGTCTTAGCTACGTCTATTTAAGATCATTCTGTGACGTCCGGCATTAGTCACCACATATATATCTCTCTTTGAGTTCCAAAAACCAAACTTGATGGCGCTGTACAATTACGTCACAATTCTGAATCGCGGTGTTAAGATTCCCCGCCGTGGAACGACCCTCGCGCGGGTCTATAATGAAACTATAAAAATCAGGTCTTATATTCACTCACATGGTTTGAAATAATTATATCACCTATGATTATTGTCCGTATGGTGTCGGACGTAAAGACACATAGTACACTCGTAAACACCATCCCATCATATCTTCCTGTGTGTGTCGTAAGAGGCGACTAGTAACCAAAAATACTAAGTACATCAGTCTATTATATAGGTCACTATATTATGACGTCTTAATACAGTTATTATGGACGTCCACAGAAGGTCATATTTTCTTTCTTATATCACGTAATGCCGTGATTATTGACGTCCACAGTCTAAACTACGTCTACGTTACGTCATATATTAGTCCTGAGGTGACCAGCCTATACGTTATAAAATGACGTCGTGAGTCTGTGACATATGTATGACATATTCCAGGGACGTGTGAGTTATTTAATGACGTCAATTACGTCGAAAATGACTGCGTCATCTTTTGTTACACACAATGACCAATACGAGTTCTTGAGAGCACCATTTGGTATGTCTGTGTGTCCAAAGTACTTCATGCGTTTTATCACTTATGTTTTAGAGATCTAATAGCAGAAAGATTCCGTCGGATGATGAGTATCAAGCTGTGGAAAGACTAAAAGAAGTTCTGGAAGTAGCATACCAGTATGGATTGCAGTTCAGCTGGAAAAAGGCAGCCTTGGTATGTCGTAAAATTACTTACCTTGGTCATGATCGAAGATGGGAAGGTGAGGCCTTCCAGTGACAAGACTGATGCGGTGATTAAGTTCCCAGAACCAAAAACGGTTAAACAGTTACATAGTCTTGTTGGTTAAACGTCATACTTTAGACAGTACATTCAGGATTTTGCATTAATAGTTAGTCCATTGACTAATTTACTAAAGAAAGACACGAATTTTAAATTTAATGAAGATGAGAGCCGTGCATTCAATACAATTAAAAATAAGTTGTCAACTGATCCGGTGCTAAAGATATTTAATCCAAAACTTTACACAGTGGTATACACGGATGCATGCTGTGTTGGTTATGCAGCTATAGTCATGCAGCGTAGTGTGGACGATCAGCAGCTACACACTGTCTACTACATGTGCAGAAAGACAACAGATGCAGAGAGCGGGTATACAAGCTATGAACTTAAGGCATTAGCAGTTATCGAAGGTGTTAAAAAGTTTAGACACTACCTATTCGGTAGGATTATAACAGATTGTAGAGCATTTCAAATAACTTTTCACACCACCCGCTCGACAATGTCAAATTATATGTCGTGCAAACCTAACCTAAAGTATAGTACATTGTTACCCTAGGAGTGAAAGTAACTTATTTAGTCCCGAGACGGGGTTTGGTGCCCGAGCGAAGCGAGGGCGATAATAGTTCGAGGGACTAAATAAGTCTTTAACCCGAGGTAAACTTAATAATAATACTTAATTGTATGTTATTTGAATTTTACATCGTGGCTGTATAGAAAGTTGGAACATGGTTCAATAGAAAAATGGACTATTATTTTTTAATAATTTGACAGCTGTCAGTTGAAAACGATTCTCCCTAGGGCTGAAAAGTATAACTTTCAACCCGCTCCTCAGGCAACTTTAGACGTACTTTCCGAGTATGAGTAATGAAATAGTACATTGTAATACAAGGGGCTAAAATTACCCATTATATACGAGGTAGTTTTGATACCGAGCTTTAGCGAGGTAGTAAATAGGAGCCGAGTTATAATGGGATTTTAGCGCCGTGTGTTACACTGTACTTTTCACTTTGAGTGTGAGAAAAATAGTCAATTTAGTACAAAAACATTTATTAAATATTACTTAATAGAATAAAAATCACGTCAGATATTTTTACTTGAAGTTAAATGTGCGCATCGCGCAGAAGCAGGTCGCGGCAGCCGGGGGAGAGCACGTCGAGGTACTCGTCAACAAAGGCTCAACAAGTCGCGAGTACGAGATTTACTTTACGCCCTAGGGCCACTTTCGGACCGCTTCGTAGGGCTATATTGGCGTACTTTAAGAGCATGAGAAGTGAAAAATGAATTGTTCGAAAATCGAACTGGCCACCACGAGATAGAATATACTTAAAAGAAAAATAGAAACACAAATTAAAAATAGGCGCGAATACTGAAAATTGTTTTGCTCTGTTCATTGTTATACAACAAATTACTTAAAATATTGCAAATTTTCATAAAAATTTCGAGTGATGATAGTGATTTGACTCCGGAGTACATTAAAACCAAAGCCATTGGTATTACCAACAATCTGCTCCCAGAAAAGTCCAAGGAATCGGACATGAAAGCCTACGACGATTTTTACAAGTGGAAAACTACAAAGGGCGTCAAATCTGTATCTGAATCAGTGCTTTTAGTCTACTTCCAGCATTTATCATGTACAAAGAAGCCAAGTAGTCTATGGTGCATCTATTCGATGCTCAGGTCAACAATAAGCATTAAAAATAATATACAAATTAAAACATACACCAAATTACTAGCATTTTTAAAAAGGAAATCAGAAGGACATCGTCCTAAGAAATCAAAAGTTTTCACAGCTCAAAATGTGGAAACGTTTCTAAATGAAGCCCCTGATCACAGCTTTCTTGCCACAAACGTAAGTACCTACCTATCTATTAAATTTTTTGTAACTGAAATACATAACACACAAAAAAATACATAACTAAATACATAACTACTTACTATATATTAGTATAGGTACTAGCTACCCCGCTCATGAATCGATCGCTTGTGTGCGATGTACTGATGATTGTGATGTTTAACTCGTAAGTTGAATAATAATAATTATTGTAAACCTTCGTAAGGTTTATGTGTTGTTATTAAAAATAATAAACTTTCTTAGATTAGACAGACACACACACGAGTGTGTCAGTTAAATATAAGATAGTATTTGACATGTAATACATAAAAATAATATATTACGTAAGTTACCTTCCTACTTAAATATTAACCTACTTACCTATTTTTGTTACAGGTGGCATTGATTTTCGGAGTGAATGGCGCTTGTCGTGGAAATGAACTCGTAAACATTAAAATCGAAGATATCGAAAAACATCCCGATTTGTTGCTGGTAAATTTGCCAGATACAAAATCAAAGAAAGAACGGTCATTCGTAGTCCGTGGAGAATACGTAAGAATTATAGAAAAGTACCAAGCTCTACGCCTGTCTAATATAAACACTAACAGATTTTTCATAGCTTATAATAATGGTAAGTGCACCAGGCAAGTCCTTGTAAAAAATAAGATCAGCAGCATGCCGAAAGAAATTGCGAAACGACTTATTTTTTTTTAAATTTCCTTTGGAATATTTTTTTTCGTAAATGAATAACTTCAAATTCGACAAATTCTTAATGAAGCGTAATAGTGTGACCTGCGAGCATGCATTAAACGCTAATTTGGTATGTTTCTTTGTCCATTGCTGTCGATGATGTAATGCATATTTCAAGTATTTTTTTAAAATTTCCTATTTTCTGCCATTATTTCTAAAACATCGAATTTTATATACGAAAAAAATAAATTCCAAAGGGAATTAATAAAAAAACGGCATTTTTTTTAATGAAACCTACACTGTGGTATCGGCACGTTAGTCGTGTGCAGCGAGCTATCAATAGCACTTATCAGAAGAGTACAGGTACAACACCACATGAACTTCTAGTTGGTGTGAAAATGAAGAGCAAAGAAGATTTCAACATTTATGAAATGCTGCGGCAAGAAGAAAGGAACAGATTTATTTTATAAAGAGAAGAACTCAGGCAGAAGGCCAAATAACAAATATTAAAAGTACAAGAAGAAAATATTAAAAGCTACAATAAGAAGAGAAAGAAAAGTGTTGAATATAATAAAGGAGATAAAGTAGCAATAAGAAGAACGCAATTTGGAACAGGGTTGAAAATCCAACCAAAGTATTTTGGCCCATATACAGTTACCAAACTGAAAGGAAAAGATGGTTATGTTGTAGAGAAGTGTGATAGTAGCAGTGAAGGTCCAAATAAGACATCAACTGCGGCCGACAGTGAATGATGAATGAAGTCGTGGCCAACATGTTTTTTTTTTTTTTTTTTATAATAAATGTTTATTTTTTTCTTCCACAAATAATACTTATAAACTAACACATGTAAATTGATTGAAAAAGATCACTATGTTTATTTGTGGTTTTTATATGACAGGTTTACTGTGTTATGGAAGGAATGTATACATGATGATGAATGAATAGTTTAAAGGAACACAATTTCATTGTAAACATTTTCTTTTAGAATTTAAAGGAGACACGTCTGCAATTAGGTTCTTTGTTTTAAATGTTAGCTGTTTATGTGCTGGTCTAATCTGTCTTATTATTGAAAATAAATAAGTACATGATCTTATGACGCTGTAAGACTGCTTGTTGTTATGTTTTGTAACTAATGATGTTTTTTTTTTCTTTTGTTTCTGATGTTAAAGTTTAGTTGTACTACAAATGTTGTTGTATTGTATAAGAAAACTTATAAGTTGTTTAAATGGTATGTGTTTGGTTGTTACAGTAATGAGTGTATGTAAGCGAGTAATGAGTGGGATGTAAACAGAGCAATGCATGACTGAGGACAGTCATGAAAGTCAGTGACCGAATGTGGGAATGTAAGGTGAGTTAAGTGGCAACACTGGTTGAATGAGTACATATACATATATCAAGTAGGCTGTAGATTTGTAGGTTTTAGTGGAGAAAAACTCCGTCGGTTGGACTTGTGGTAAAAATGAACACCAAGCCTGTATTCGCCAACGGGTTAGGTAGCTGTTTCAATTACCCAATTCTTTCTAGAAATGTCAAGTTTTATAGAATTTAGAGGCTTGCCTCTCATGATATCAAATTATATAAGCGACAATCATCACATACTTCTATCAATTGATGAACGTAGCTTGTTGTCAGGGTAAAAGGTATTTAAATTAATTCACATCCACTGATGCCGAACAATACAATTTCGTATAAGAAGATTACGCAAACATTGATTCTTTTCTGATAGTGCAGCTACTAATAGAAACCGGCCAAGTGCGTGTCGGGCCACGCGCAGTGTAGTGTTCCTTAGTAGCCCGTTATTAAAATATAGAACGAACCCGTTGGTACAGCGCCATCTAGCATCTAGTTTTATTAGTTATTTTTTTAGATTTTGACTTTGACTTCATCTTAGTCGCTTTATAGGATTTATTCTAAGGATTTTGTATCTGGTACAAAATTATCCAACACCCAAGTTCAACGACTATTACTGCTAAACTAATAAAGTTATCTTAACTGCTATAGTTTTCCTTTAAAGTTCATAAAATGCATTATCATCATGATTTTTTTCAGATTTTTCAAGCCAGCAATTTAGCTTTTAGAGGGGGGAAACGCCCTACTGTAGCAAAAATTTGCACTTTAAAGTTTAATATTTCGTAAATGGAGCATTAAATCAAAAAGCAGTTTTAACAACCCCTAAGCCCATTTTAAAAGACCTATTTAACAATACCCCACACGACGGGGTAGGCGACGAAAAAGAAATTCATCCCCACTTCACATGTACGGGTGCAACGCTAAAAAAAAATATTTTTTTTATATTTTATTTTACCACTTTATCGCCGTTATTGATATACACGCCTCTACAAAATTACAGTAGTAGTACTAACAGTCTTTTAGCAAAACCTCGGACAGACAGGCAGACAGACAGACAGACGGATATGACGAAACCATAAGGGTTCCTTGTCAGGACTACGGAACCCTAAAAATGGAATACATTAAGAAATAAAAATGTAGCCGAAATATGACAGTTATGACGTTAAAATTAATTAGAAATAGTAGGTCGTACTCATCTCTGAAGTGACTATTTGTACATACCTACCAGCATAATGTTAGTAATTCAGTTTTAGAGAATTTTTCCTCGTTTGTAATTTGCTATTTAAGAATTTGTAGTTTCCAATTAATCACAAAAATTCCGTAAGTAATAAAATGAATTAAGCCAATTTATTTATGGAATAAAGATGCAGTCTGGTTTATAAATTAAAATGATTGCACGAAAAAGATTTTGTAAGAACCATTTACCCAGCCAGTGGACTGAAATATTCTGAGAATAAGTACAAAACAAAACTGAATGAGATTTCTTAAAATTTTAGCTCTAGTATAAATGAATGAATTAAAAACGTTTTAACTACCTACATAATTTTAAACGGTATTTTACAAACACTAATAGTAATTAAAATTAACGCCGGGTACGTTACTAATTGATAGTAATTCAAGATCATGCTTACATTCATACAAATCAGTATAATGAGAAATGGATTTTTATTAGATAAACCATAATATCCGATATATGATTAATAGAAACTTGTAACCAAAGTTGCTTTTAATTAGGTAACTTATAACGAATGGATGAAGCAGTAAATGCACCAAAATAACCACAAGTTACCATCATCGAAGGCTACACCAGTCCACCAATAGCAAGTACCTAATGAAACTTAAGTAATAAGTAAGTATGGTGTTTGTCGAATGACACCGATTAGTTCCCAGTCAGTGATAAACTTACGCACTGTACTTAGGTCTGCAAACCTCACTGATTCGCTTCTCTCAGAGTGACTGTGACATTTGGGATGTAGGGACATCTTAATAGTCCGTCAAGGCTAGCAGAAAAACCTTGCAATTAATTCATTTAAAATACGCGTGTTAACTGATAAGAGTGATAGTGTGATCTCTACGTTTTAGCCAACCGCGCTTAAACGTAGAGTTTGGAATATCAGTTGCAATCTTTAAGGAGTGAAAATTACGTAGCTAAATGATAATAATGACTACTTATTGGTGGTGCGTGTGACGTGCGCGCAGGCAGCTCGATCTGCGACCCACGACGCTCGCCTCGTACTCACTCAGCTGTACCTCATGAACCATGTTCCTGCGCACCATTGTCCGTGAATACTGAACCAAAGTTTTTGAAAAAGCTTTTAGTTTTTGGAATATATTAGTGCTCAACAACTCTATTTTGTTTTAAAACAAAAATGACAGAAAGTAAGTTTTATTTTTTATTTTTTAAATATTTTAACCGATTTTAACAGTTTCATTTATCGTTATGAAGAGAATATACTAAGGAACTGAATTAATTCAAATAGGTACCTACCATTATTACACAATCAGCCTTTAAAATAACAAACGTATGAAATATTAATATCAATTTTGCCGAGTCTCATTTTGTTCCCTCGAATTTAGTACAATACTGGTTATAAATGAAGACGCCACTGTAATTAATTGCCTTGTCGCCTACATAAAGTGTTAGCTGGTAGAACTAGCTATTTAAAACAATAATAATATACGCTACGTCTTACAGACTCAGCAATTCTGAATGAATGTTTCTCAATGTTACCTACTTACCAACATTGAGACATGCTTTACAAATAATTGACTATGATACTGATATATATTATATTCCTTATATTCTGGTTATCAATCGCTTCTTAAAGAAGACTGGTGACTATTTCCTCAGTTCATTGGTTCGTCTGATTGAGAAGCCTGAACCAATTTTCCCGTTGAACTGAAGTTCGTGACATCTTCACGCTCTAATTAGAATCGATTTATAATACTGCGGTTCTGTTAAAATCGATCAATGCACTACTTTGATTACGTTTGTGATTATGATCAAGTATTACCAGTCAATGGGATAATTATTTTTTAGTTTTTTCCTTAATAATACAAAAATTATCTGCCGAACTAAATCAACGAACTCATTTTGCACGTTCATTAAACTTGTCATATGCTGAACGAATGTATTTGTATATAACGGTACATCAATCGTCATCAAGGCATGAAATAATGTGTCTCGTGGCCATTGTTTATAGCCGTAGCGTGCAAATTGTTGATATCTTCTCATGAGCCGTCCTCGCCATGACCCGACGTTAACTTAGTCATTGGAGGAATCGCTATTGTCGATCTATCAGGCATGTTTGTTACAAGGGATTGGAAAAACCGGCCTAGTGCGTGTCGGACTCGTGCATGAAAAGTTCCGTACCATCGTAGTAGGGGAGCCCCCTTTAATTTTTTTGTTGTTATAGCGGCAACAGAAATATGTACATTCTGTGAAAATTTCAACTGTCTACCTATTACGGATGACGAGATACAGCCCGCTGACAAACAGACGGACGGACGGACAGCGGAGGCTCAGTAATAGGGTGCCGTTGGTTACCCTTTGGATACGGAACCCTAAAAAGCATTCAATACTGCATCTTTACTCAATCTTCTATTAACTTCCTAATCATGATAATGATGTCAGTGCCTACTTTCTTCTCGCCAATTTTGTGCTTTTTAAGAGTACCAATATCTAAATGCACTGGTACCACTGTGGATCGAACTCCAGTCAGTTCAATCGTCGCGTCGATAGGTTGGTCATTACGATAAGGATGAGCTAATTGGATCGTCATGATATTTCTTCGTCACCAATCTTTTTCATGATAATATCTTTATTATGACCTATACATGACCAAGATTAGAGAAAGTAAACTGAATGGAAATTTTGTTACAGTCATGGTTATTAAGTCCATTATCATAGCCTGAGACGTCTACTGATTTATGTAAGGTTTTTCTTAGTTTTCCATAACGAAGGGTTCTTTAGTAGGGCACACTATGGCTCCGGTCTACTTTGACCAAGATATTTGGCTATCAAATCAAAAGTCACGGTGAAAGTTTTGTTACTAACAAAAAATTGGGTCGAATTTTGAGCGAAATAGCCTTCCTTTGTTTTTATTTTTGTCATCATCTACAATCACGTAGGGACCAGCATGAACATATTTCAAATAGCTCGTTATTCTTTGTTCAAAACACCGCTATTGGATTTGTGAAAAACCAATATACGTCCGCTATTTTATTTATTTAAACACGGTCCATTTTGCATTTTATTCGAAATCCGTTTTATACCTCGAAGCGGATAAATGTCCAATATGCATTATTAAAGGTGCACGATGAACATGTCCCGGGCTGAAGCGATGGCAAACAGAAGGAGTGATGGCTTAATACCGTCTGTTACCGTTGTGGTAAACCACTCCAGTTATTGCGGCACTAGGAATATCTTGAACTCTCTCCGGCTATTGACTAAGAACATCAAAGACAAAGAGAACTGGCTGTAACTTATTTAAGATTCTGTTACCGACGCTTTGTCGATAAAGAACTTGTTGCATTTATTTGTTGCCGTAACTATCTATCTCAATGCCTAAGAATAGCTATACATATAATAGGTAAAACTACAGCTCCCGAAACATATTGGTTAAATCTTGGATAATTATTTACACATGCAAATCTTGGATAACAGATTGAATAAACTCTCTAGGATGTCTCGTTTTCCTGTTGGTTAAATGTGAATATATGTAAGTATCTATCTGAGATACCTTGTTTAGGTCAAGTAAAGTAACTTCATTGAATTATTAAAATGGCATAGACAGGAAGGTACTTAATAAGTCTTCTATCTTCGAAAATAAATATAGGAAAATCTTTTTACCTCCATTAACATTAAAGTTACAATAACCAAATAAAATGTCACTTGTGTTTCGGTTATATATCCAATTTCCTAAATAAATAATTTACATTAAAACCAAAAGATATTTCCCTAAATTAAGTTTCTTTTGACAACATTCTATACCATTAGAAAGAAAAATCCGAGGTGGTGTAGGAAGCTCGCATTCGGAAAAAGTTCAAACGCTTTCCAAAATTAATTGTCGACTTCAGAAAGCCGTGTTCCCATTGTATTAAAACTTAATAAAAAGCAGTCAAATTCAAGCGTCGGTGGTTTTTAATTTTAAAATATTTCTGTGTTCATTCTGTTCAAATAAAAGATGCTGTAACTTTCAACGGCGTCTCCAAAAATACAAAGTCATCTTATACTTAGAAGATGTGAATTGGTTTGCGGTTCGTTAAGGCCATTTTGCGAGGAATGTGATGATGAAATGATGAAACATAACCATTGCTAACTAGGTAGTTAGTTTTAATCGGGGGAAAATATAATGACCACCAAAAATAAACTTTGTCACCACTAACATCTATCACCTAAAATATCAATTGAGCATCCAATTTTAATGAGGTGGTTGATGACAAACTAGTTTTGCCAAGGCCGACTTGGGGCACCCCGACACGGATATATTAGGTTAGAATAATAATAATATATTTATTTGCGTAAAACATGGTATAAAAAGGTTTTACAGTATAAAATAGGACAAACATGTTTTGCCAAGATTAAACATAGCATGCAAATATTTGTAATCACAATTTCCTTAACAAAATTAATATCATATTACAACAACGCTATTTTCGTTCCAGGAATTGTTTTAGACTATAGAAGTTATTGTTAATTCACCATGCAATTTATTCTTAAAAGTATATCTCAAGTGTAGCATTTTCAGATCACTAGGTAATTTGTTGTAAATTCGTACACACATAGTTAAGCCGCTTTTATAGTACTTAGCAAGCCTGGGAGCACTGTTATGTACGAGTCTGTGAGGATCTCGTCGGCTTCGAGGATTTACATCGTTTGCTACTTTAAATAATTCCTTATGTTTCCATACAAACATGCATATTTTATTAATATATAGACAAGGTAGCGGTAACAAGCCAAGTTTCTTAAATACTGGCTGACATGATTCCTCAGGATGAAGTCCGTATAGAGCCCTAATCCATTTTCTTTTGAGCAACAAATGTTATATTTTGGTCGGTACTGTTACCCCATATTATAAGTCCATAACGTAAAATGGATTCCACATACGCACGGTAAGCTAATATAGCTATTTTTAGATTAGTACTTTTTTTAGGATTAGATTAGTGATTCTTACTTGTCTAAGAGCATACACAAACTTATTTATCTTGCTTGAAACATTGTCTATATGCACTTTCCAATGTAGATCTTCATCAATAGTAACTCCTAGGAACTTGGTATGTGTTACTGGTTTAATTTTGGGTATATTTAATTTGGTTAAAAAAAGGTTAAATTTATGATTATTCGATTTGTTAAATTGTATATAACCGGATTGGTCAAGGTTTATTTTCTAGTTATGTAAATGAAGCCAATTAATTAAAATGTCAATTGTATTGTTAATGTCAGTTTCATAGTCGTAAATTGTATTTTTTTTATTACTACTACAACAGCCCATAACGTCCACTGCTGGACATAAGCCTCTCCCATGATGGGAGGAATTTGCCGTAATCTCCACGCTTGGCAGGCGGATTGGAGATCGCAGTGATGAAAGACTAACAGAAAACGCTGCTGCCCATTCTCTGGTCTACGGAGGCGCAAGGTGTTCTGCCTCAGACATTAGTCGCCTTATACGACACCCGTGAGTGTAATGGGTTGGTTCTATTATACTCTGCCGGATACCACACGGCTTTTTTATTAGATGTCACAATAATCGAGATGTCATCAGCAAACAATATGCACTTATGTTTCGTTATTTTAATGATGTCATTTATATATATCAAGAATAAGATCGGCCCTAGTATGCTTCCCTGTGGGACCCCAAACTTATTATATCTATAGTTCGATGATAGCATAGAAGGGTATGGCGCGGTCGAATGAGCGAGCGAAGTGAGCGAATAGACCCCTTCATACCCATCGTGGTTATTTTTTTATAAACCATTCAGAAGTAGGAGCCCGGAGCCCCGCTAAGCGGGGTTCCGTCGACCGGGTCTCCCTCGCAAGAGCATAACAGTTCAATTTCTGGTGGTTATTAACTAAAAAAATAAATTTTTGGTTCTAATTTCACGATAAAATGGGGATTAATTTTGGTGATCATTTACTAAATTTGGCAATCAAAAGTGTTTTTTTGCCGTTACATTTGACTAAATCTGGTATTTCGTTAATTGTATGCCGTTTTAATCAAACAAAATTGATTTAAGTCATACTATTTTTTTTTAATAACTGCACTTTTTGACACGCAAAATGTATACACTGGTGAAGAAACGGAAATTCAATTCAAAGTCAAAAATTCTATTAGTTTCTTATGGTGACGGGAATTCTAGTACGGAAAAAGTTTTTGGTGACCAATCGGACCAGTGTCGGGCAGAACTCACGGTACGGTACTTATACGGTTCTGGGTTTAATTCACAGGTCGGGCCAAGTGTTATTGGGTTTTTTTCACCAGGAATTTCTCAGTAGCATTCACGGAGTCTGGATTTGTACGCGATTCGTGACAATAGGCTCACTCCTTATTACATGGGACTAAAATATAACTGGAGAAATGTGGGTGTACTATTAGATGCACCTCAGCCTAACCCTTTGGGGATTACAGGCGTGGTGTTATATTACAATGCAATGCCTAAACCTAAACCTGTCCCAAGCTTGACTACAAAGATAAGCTTAGCTTACGCAATGTTTTGTTACTCATACATTCCCACTGCTGGACAAAGGGCTCCCCCAAGTCTTCTGCAGTACTCTTTTGAAAGAAAAGAGTACTTCAGTGAGTGTTTTTATTTACTTTTTTCTTGCACCAAATGGGAACGCTGTTCATTATCAGGCGCTTATTGCAAGGAGAGCATAAACCAAGGGTACCAACTGCAGATAAACTGCAGCTTTCACCACCTGTCAACGGCTGCCGTCGACGCGCCGGGCGGCAGCCGCCGAAGCGTCTACATGTTGTGGCATGCCGCGTAAATGTGTGTCGACGGCTGCCGTTGACGCGCCGGCGGCAGCTGCCAACGCCACAACTGCAAGCGTCATCGGCAGCCGTCGACAGGTGGCGACGGCTGCAGTTTATCTGCAGTTGGCAACGTGCCGCTCGTCTGTAAGAACCCTAAGACTTTAGACAAACTGTGTATCTAGGAAGTAACAATCCCATTATCTGTTAATACATTTATTAGATATCATTAAAACCACACACGGTAGTTTATGATTTTATACTTAGTAAAGATTAAACAGACAAATATTTGCACCGAGTAAGTATAATTACTTAGTCACACACGGATAATAATATGATCAATTTGTCTAGATCAATATTGCTGACACTTTCACGTGTTGTTGGTTTAATAATCATACACAAAACTTGTGTCAAAATTTTAATCACTAATTAATTCTTAAATCATGAATTCTATTCATTAAACTCTCAAACACCAAATCCAATTTAAACTATTTTTGCCTTAAATGTTGTAGGTCAAAACTAGTTTTCAACGGTTAATGGCGCCTTGAAAAACAGGATCCAGAACGTGGTATGAATTTTTACGAGGAATTTGAGAGACACAGAAATTTTCCCGAATTGCCGAATAACCATAAAATTCGGTTGCCGGTTTTCATAAGGTCGATGATTTGAAGTTCAATTTAGTCTATGCCGTGTCGTGATAGACTTTTTATTTCAATGATCTTTGCAAAAGAAAAGAAACACTCGTGTAATACAAATGATACTAAGGGTAAATATAGTAAAGCCGTGTTTAAAGAAACACTTTAACGGCCTGGGCAGAGATAACAACAAAATCGCTAACTTATGACTGCTAATTACTAACGAATAAATTCGGTTGCAATTACGATGCTGGCAAGAATCGCATCTTGGATGTAGAGACTTGCGTTTCCCGCAAGCATCGTTATAACAACCGGATTTTTTCATTGTTATTTTAGCGATTGAACGTTAACGATAATGTCGTTATCTATGTCGAGAATGCCAGATCTGGCCACAGCCAAGAGCGGCGTGGATTGTGGCGCGGCGTGAGCTACCGGCGATTCGCACCTGTGGCATTCTTCTTATGTTGTCCACCATTTGTTTTTGCCGCTCACCGCTTGCCGCGCCGCAATTTGCGCCGCTGTTGGCTGTGGCCACGCCGTAAGGGCGATAAGATTGTGTACCATTGTTATAAAATTACACACAGGAGTACCGTAAATATTTTATGAGTTATCTGGCACCAATGTCAAGGTATTCTCCTAACAATTCGGTAAATCGGTATGTACAAATTGTAAAAGTGGATCCGGGCATCGGACACTGACCACTGACATTTACTGAAATATCTGTCACCGCACGGTTTCTACAGAAAAAGCAGATATATGAAAGAAAAGGTGTCAATGATAGCGTGACGGTCTTCTTTTTCGTGTAGTTAGTTCCTGGTGTGAGTGTTTTTATGCGGCCTATGAGCCTCTGACGTGACTTACATGTGTTCGAGAAATATCTGTTACGCCAATCCCAAGTAAGTTGAGACAAGGGTAGGAAGATGAGTCATCTCCTTCTGCGAAGCAGTAACACCGGGGGCCATCTCGTGGCCCCCGGCCACCGTAGGCGCGGGCCTGTGGACGATGGGCTATGGGCTAGCTCGCCGTCCGTCCGTCTCATGACGACAGGCCGTGTCGACGGCGCAGGAGTGTTCCACGCGTGCCTCAAATTTAAGAGAGTCAGCAATAAGAAGGGCAAGGACCGATGCCTGCCGGGGTTGCGGACTGTCCGAAAGAGATACCGTGACCCCGGAACACAAAGGGCGATGAAGACACATGGATGGGTTTTAGTCAGTAAAAGTCTGACACTCCCTCCTGCCCCGCCCAGAGCGAGAAAAGTCATTTGATGATTTCCCATTCGAAAAAAAAAAAAAAAATGGTAGGAAGATGATGATCATGATAATATCCGTTATCAGCAGCCGATTACCTGTACCAATTGAACTGATCTTTACTTCGTTCTAATAATATATGTCCTGCTGAGATCCTTTTAGAATACGTTTTTTTATTACTCTTTGTTATACTTTGGTATTATGGGATTTCTGAATTCAACCCTGCTCCTGTCATGTTGTTTCACAATCTCAAATAAAGTTTTCTTTGACAAAAGGTAAAGGAACGTTAGATGTCAAAAAATAAAAGTTATTTACATTATAAAGATTTTGCTGTCAGATTTATTTGAATAACGATTTGTTTTATTTTATTATGTATTAGACAGGACAATGATTTCAGAAACATTGATAATTACCAAAAAGCAAGAAATACAAACGAAAAACGTGAAAACCACTATTTAATTTTTAGCGTGGCCCGAAATTACGCAACGCGGTCCGAATAAATATATTTATCCAGTTGTTCACTAAACTAATAGAAATTAATCTGATTGTTTCACCCATAGCTTCGCGTTTAATTTCGGTAATAATTGTTTCTGTGATAATCATCCCTAAGTACTCTGAGATAAGCTTTTGTTTACACTGACGCAAATTGTACTTGTGTTTGACAAACATTTTTTATACGGTAGCAGTAGGATATACTCTCGTTATTTGGCGTGTGTTTCTTTAAATCTTCACAGCTATTATTTATAGCTGTGGAGATTTGTTTGTACATGTTTATGGTAACAGATAGAGACCAATCAAAGCAATCGTTGTGGTCTGTTGATTGATGCGTATTGACAATCAGAGCAGTTAGGTAGGTAATAGGTACAAGGCATTATGTAAAACATTAATCAACCAAGCTCTTTGCCCCATATTTGTTTGTTCCATATTCAAGAAATATGTCTTGATTTAACTTTGATTTTATTTGCATGTTTTAAACCTTATTAATAGAACTTTTACTTTATTTTAAAGCTGTTTGTTTACGTATGCATTTATATCATTTAAATTATTCTTGTTTACATATTTATTTTGTGTATGAGCAGGAATTGCATTACAGATTTTGTTATAACACGACTTTCACTTATTTATAAAACCGATCAATTTAATCAATTTTCTACTGATATAGCAAGTTAAAAACCTAGTCAGTTTCTTAAAAGAAGGTGGTAACTGCAAGTCATTTTCAAATTATCATTTTTAACGCAACAGTAGCTAAAATAAATACAAAAAATAAGCCAATGTGAACTTAAGAATACATGAGATGATTAATTTTCAGATAAAAACACACCGTGTGCCATAGATAAGGGTGTCTATATCATACACAACGAAGACTTTAAAACGTAAGTGAGTACCTTTTAGAGTGCGTGCCTCATTAGCATTGCACTTATTAACCAGAATGAACGAAGACGACTCGTTATTAACAATAACGAGCCGTCAAAGAACAGTTATGAAAGAATCCGAGTGAGTGTACACCGTGATCGAGTTAATTGAATCGAACAACTTAATTGGTTCTATCAATTATGTTCGAATAAGCCATTTTGTTTTCCGTTTATTTACAGAACGCCTGAATTAACGTTCACTTATAGTTCAGGAAAGATTGCGATTGAGGATGTTAAAAAGGAAAATACTGCATGCATTGCAGCGACTGGGACTATTCTTCATTACTTCATCTTAATAATACTAGGTGAGTACTACGCTGCTTTGTGATTTATTATTTATGAAAACTTCTACTGAATACCTACTGAGTTTCTGTGAACCTTTTCTATTTACGGCCAAGTGAGTAAACAAGTGAATGTTCATTTGGAACAAAATTACGTAGAGAAAGTTAAATGAAACCTAATTTTGTGGTATAACGTAAAACCTTACACTAGACATAGGTTTCAGTTTAGAAATACGCAATAATTGAATCCCATCAGCTTTTGCTCGTGGCTCTGACGTGTATAGGTCGGAAATGGTCTCACAGGAACGTATTACCGGGGTAAAAAGTATCCTACGTATTTCACCTTTCATTGAAAATCATTCAACAGTAGAGACGTGATAAAGCAGCAAACAGACAGACATAATTATTTGCGCTTTGTAAGGATTTCCCTGAACATGTTGAGAATTATTTTGCTTTATAGCCTTTCTGTGAGTGGTGCCTAAAAACCATACTTTTTATCACCTAGACTAGACGAAGTAAGAACATCAATAGACTATAGTTTAAAATTTAACCTGGTTTTATTGTCAAGGTTTCCTGTGTGCATAAAGGCCATTTTATTTGTACACTATCCCATCAATCTCGTTTCAAAATGGTGGTACTTATTACGGCAGTGAACTTGAACCTGCGCCACTGCCGTTCTATATAAATAGATATTTGTTAGGCTCTCACATGACTTCTTGTAAACATTATTGTCGCGCACAAAGAAAATTTGCGATAACCGTCTAACTAGAAATGACTACGAACTAATCTGTTCCATAATATATAAAGTGCACAGAGTATATTTGAACAGGTAAATTCCCTATTACTTATGTAAAGATTTGTTATCTTTTTCTATGCACACAATCTATCAGAACCGCCTGTTCTGTAGGTTCTGATAGATTGTGAAACTTTGTCTTTCTACCGGTCTTCAGTGAACTTTGTCGTTCTACTGCGTCCGGCATACCTATGCCGGACGCAGTAGAAAGACAAAGTTTAGTTATAATAGATACTAATTTGTTCCATTATCAATTTTAGACATCAGTCTTTTGTAATCGACTTTATAAGTCAAGAAGTATAGAAATAATTGTTCTCAAACCTTGGCGAGAACCTAGTTTTATTCTGGTTAATATTCTACAATATAGCCCAGTACCTACGGTTAACTATGGTCAATCGTATCCTCTGTTAAGCCGTTACAAAGCTGCCGTAACAAGTTGAGCAAAAGCTTCAAACTTTTTAATTTATGCCTTTGCTTTGGTATTAACATCAAGCGGGATTGTATACCATGTTTATAAACAATTGAACATACAAAACTCACGAAGTTTTATAGCAATAATAATACAAAAATGTGGATAAATATTGCAATGTACAATAAATAAATAAATAATAAATAAATATCGCTGGACATTAACACACAGCGCTATCCAGTGCCACACTAAGCAACGAGGCTTGTGTCGTGGACACCAGATAGTTGATATACTACATAGATACTTTTTGTTTGTAAATACATACTTATTATACATATAATAGGTTCAACATTTTAGTGTAATTAAGCTTATTAAAAAAAATGTATGTATATAATAAATAAATAAATAATAATAACAATAGTAACTTGAATGTATATTCAAGTTACTATTGTTATTATTATTTATTTAAAAATGTGGATAAATATTGCAATGTACAATAAATAAATAAATAATAAATAAATATCGCTGGACATTAACGAACAGCGCTATCCAGTGCCACACTAAGCAACGAGGCTTGTGTCGTGGACACC
This sequence comes from Xestia sexstrigata, assembly GCA_941918905.2. Classification (NCBI taxonomy): domain Eukaryota; kingdom Metazoa; phylum Arthropoda; class Insecta; order Lepidoptera; family Noctuidae; genus Xestia; species Xestia sexstrigata. Next base: position 10,277,364 of record OW799204.2, read on the forward strand.
AGATAGTTGATATACTACATAGATACTTTTTGTTTGTAAATACATACTTATTATACATATAATAGGTTCAACATTTTAGTGTAATTAAGCTTATTAAAAAAAATGTATGTATATAATAAATAAATAAATAATAATAACAATAGTAACTTGAATATACTAAAAAATAATAATAATTTACCTATATTACGATATATTTGTTTATTTTAATTTTTCTATTTGGAACAATATATATCTAAATTAATTGATTATTATTTTTTCTTTAATAACAATCAAGCATGAAATTTTAATTCAATATTGTTAAATTATTTTGTAAGTGCATGGAATAAAAGGTTTTTTTTTATTTATAAGCGTATATTTTTAGTTTTACTACATTTATAATGTAACTTTCCGTAACCTATAGGGTTAGCGTCATGGGCCATACTATGGTGTGCATTCGGGGAGGAGTGGGGTTGGAACGGGCGGTGGTTCAGGCCAGCGGTGGTGGCCGCGATAGCCTGGGCTACCGGGGAACTGCTGCAGATGACCACGACACTCCCACCTCTGTTGGCGGCCATCTTAACTGGCATCACGGCGCGAAATATCGGTTACCTCGATATGCGGCTATACACTGAAATTGATGGGTTTATGAGGTTAGAAATTAATTATACTTGACCTTAATTATACTTGACTTGATAAGGCAGCTCCCGTTTCGCTTATTGGAATGTCGGAAGTTAATTATAATAAAGACAAAACATGGACTGCAATAGTGATATTCATATGGCAACAACCTCAAACAAAGGCCAAAAGCCGATCAAAGCTAAACAATCGTTGCTAACGTAAATGTGCACTATATCATTTTAGGATGCTCAATCATCAGAGCGCAATACCAAGACCAAGACCAAGACCAGGTGTATTGACGCAAGACCAAGACCAAGACTGGCTAAGGTCTCGTCTTGGTCTTGCATTTGGGCAACACTAGCTCAATGTAATAAAAGGTTTATTTAAATCTACGTTATATTCCATGCAAAGAAATAAATCATCATTATTATTTGTTACAGAAAGATATACCCAGTAATAATTCTGGGTAAGGGTTCTCTAGGCTGGAACTTGAGCTATATGAAGACTAATTGGAAGCAGGTGGCTTCGCTTGGAGTGCTGCCCTGGACTGCTGAGGTCGTGACCCTCGCTGTCTGCATGAATCTACTGCTTGGATACCCATGGCTTTGGGGTAAGATTACTTTTTATTTTCTTCTTATAAAAGCTTTCAAGTCGTTTATCGAAAAATATGTCACAAGTAAACTAAGCAGGTTCATTGCGAATATCAGGTTACAAATATAAGGGCACGCCACAATAGTGGCGGTAAGTCCCCTCTTTGAGGAGTGGCTTGAGAGACGCCGGACGCGGTAGGCGCGGGCCTGTGGACGGTGGGCTATGGGCTAGCTCGCCGTCCGTCCGTCTCATGACGACAGGCCGTGTCGACGGCGCGTTTGTATTCCACGCGCGCCTCAAAGAGAGTCAGCTAAAAGGAAGGGGTCCGCAAGGACCGATGCCTGCCGGGGTTGCGGGACTGTTCGAAAGAGATACCGTGGCCCCGGAACACAAAGGTCGATGAGGGAACTTGGATGGGTTTTAGCCAGTAAAAGTCTGACACTCCCTCCTGCTCCGCCCAGAGCGGGAGAAGTCATTTGATGATTTCCCATCCGGAAATAAAAAAAAACAAAAGGATACAAATATAAGTCCATGCGGAAGTCTGTTACGTAGCAGGATTTAAATGTAACCGAGCATTGTTATATTAACAGCATTTGTAGTATCTACTGGGCCTGATCCTTGTCTATGCACCATATACATTGCACCCTTTAAATACTAATTCGCAAATGGCTCCGCGAGGAATTTCATATGTCACTCTATATTTAGTTTACTTGTAATTCTATGAAATTGTAGGAATTGGAGCAAAATGCAGGCTGTTATTAATACATGTCTTCTTCGTAAAGTCGTATAAGTGTGGGTGAGATTAAATGACAGAGAATCCTCGTGATCTTGAATTACTTATTTACATTATGACGCTGATTGTAGCATTCCCACAAGCCATAGGTAAACAAAATACAAAGTGTTACGTTTATTTGTAGATATATTGTGTTTGAATTTAAATATACACTAGATAAAATACCAGGAGACCTAACTACAACAAATGCCTTTCCTCGAATAGGTACAAAGTAAAAGTAAATAAACTAACTGTTCCAAACTTTCAGTAGCATTTTGAAACCATCCACAAAAAGAGACCATCTAGCCTATTACTAAGCCGGGGACCACACGGCTTTCTATTTTATTCACGGAATATGAAACGCGGACATATTTTTCCAGGAATTTCAAAAAGAGCCTTTTTGTTTATCAAAAGCTTTTGATGGAATTAGGGACATATGTACGTTACATGTTTGATATCCGATTTCACAGGACAAAGTATAAGAAAACTCGTGTCTCGCCGAGACTCAATAATGTTCAATAGCAGATGCTAAACAGTAATGTCTTTTAAACTGTTCTATTTATAGAACAACGTGTCACACATTAGTTCTGATAAATCAACGCTCTCATCGTCGTCCGTTATTAAAACGTCCCACAAACCATTTATTAGCAAGCGGCAAGTCGACGTGAAAAAATAAATAAAAAAATCAACGTCAGCCTGCAAAAACCGCGAACTAACATTCGATAAAACACGAAACACCTCAAACCATGTAATAAAATAAAATTTGTCACGAACGCTGAACACAATGGAGCGCGGTGTGTGCGTGGTACAAAGCCAATTCAATAAATTCTGGTGCGGAACTCGTATTGCAAAAGATTTGAATGCATTTTCGCCGCATGACGTGGAGCGTGGAGCGCACTATTGAGACGCGCTGGCACGCCACGACCACGCCGCAGCGCCCCACCGAGTCCGCTGCGTGCGCACACCTGTAATTACGAGTATACACGGCCCGATTTTCCGGACAAAGCATCAAAGCGAAAAAGTTTCCAACAGCGACTTTTTGTTTTACTTTCGCGCTCTTATTTACCCAACCCATATGTACTTCGTGTTACATCAATATGGACTTGCATGAGCTGATAGTGTAATGATTTAATTTTATTGGATTTTTATCGTACGTGCGTCTACGTAAAATATGAAACGATAAACATGCCTTTAATTTGCATAAGTAAATTATGTTTACTGAATAATATTAACAGCTGAAGCTTGACGCAAACGTTTACTCGTCCATGCAATTATTTATCAATATGGGGAAAAAGTGTCAAGGTACAGTTCAATGATACCTTTACGATTTAATTTTTGTATTTTTGTTGACGCTACCTTAAACTCTTTAGTCGTTCATAAAAAGTATATCTAATGTTGTGTCAGAATACAATAACTCTCTTTGTGGCGCTTGACCGTTTTAAATTTTATTAATAATTTATGTTTTAGCGGGATATCTTTGATACAAAAGCTAAGGTATACTGTATACAAGTAAATATGTGCGGGCCTTAGGTAATCTAGCATTTGATACATACATACATCTCTCAGTTTTCCTAAATATCATACTAAAGGTTATTAAAATTTCTAAAATTTCAAGGCTCTAACACAAGGCTTTCTTCCCCAGGTTTCCTTCTAGGCTCGGTCTACGCGTCGGTATCATGTCCCATCCTGATGCCGACGGTGGTACGACTAACCGCCGACAAGAACCTGGGTCAGAACTGGCCGCAGCTGATCGGCACCGCGGGCGGGACCGATACCGCGCTCAGTGTGGGCATGTTCGGCGTGATCCACAGCTTTATTATGTACGACGGCGATGATGCCTATCGATGTGCTAGGGTAAGTTATGCTTACTTTTATAATAGTTACTAGTATTTGCGTTGTGCGCAAGATACGCGAAAAAAAAACGAATTTGTACACCTCATTAGGAGGTAAAACATGTATGGACCTACCCTACTTTACTAAGATCTTGCATGCTCGATTTGTGTGTAAACGCATGTTTTTAACAAATAAAGTACTTATCTTTACGCGCAGCTCGCGGTTACGGTTTTTAAAAAGTAAACCTTTATAAAATTTTGAGAATCCATAGGAATCTTTAAATGAATTGGAAAATCCACTAGAATCGTCCGTTTGATGTTTTTAAAAGAAATATTGAACTTTTTAAACATTTTGAAACCCCTAATAAAAAAAAATCAATCATGAATCAAAACAACATTGCCTAGTTATGTGAGGGTTGAACTTCATCTAACAGCACGGTATCACACTTTTCCATGCTTCTATCCTTTTCTGTCGCTCTGAATCGTGATTTGCTAGAACGAGAAACAGAGAACAGAGGCAGCATTGACGATGCGGTCTGTAGCACGCTTTTGTGCTGCTGTATGAGGTTCCACCTTAAACGTAGAAGTCTGTTACAGAACTCTACAATCCCTATTTATTGTCCCACCTTGCACTTTGCTTTCGACCTCAATGTAAATAAAGTATTTCCTGACATTTTCAATTTTACACAGTAGAAAAATTGCTTCAAAAAGATATCTTACTCACCAACAGTTCGATATGTTCTTTAGATAAGATCTGTTTAAATCCATCCCTCATTATATAAATTCACCTCACATCCTCAACCTACCAGAATCTTCCCAAAACACCGAAGGGCACAAAGTTATCACAACAAGTTTCGCAGAACGTCGTCTAAGTTTGCGCTTTTGCAGGCGGCGTGCGCGCTCTTGGTGGGCGCAGTTGTTGGTGCCAGCTGGGGCAGCCTCGCCATGTTCATGCCACACTCTCGAGACGCCTACCTCACGGAGTTGAGGGTACTCTTCGTCGTGATTGGCGGGCTGTTCGCCAGCTTCATTACCACGCAGTTCGGGTGGGGTGGTACAGGTTAGTTTACTTCTTTTTATTATTTTAATGGTTTTATAACATGCCTTATCGTTGATTATCCACTTAAAAAGTAGCGGTATTAGTGTATTAGGAACTATTGCTTTAAGTATCGTAAATTTTACCTGTGTGGTGCCAAAAGTCTCGGCGTAAAATGGCTGTGACATACGGACGCACAGACAGAAGGGCAGGATGAATCTTATATAAGGGCTCCGTTTTCCGGTTCTAAATAGAGAAATCTACATGTAAGGGGGCAACCTGTTGCTATTTACAAAACTGATAAAAATCTGGACGTTGCCAAATTTCTAAAGCAAAAAAGCCAACACAAACTGTCGCAGTGGCTGGTCACTTAACCAACAAAAAGGTTGCAACCATACATGTATGCCATGACCACGTGCATTACTTTCCTTTCTTGTCTGAAGTTTGAATGATTCCCCTTTAGAACTTTTTTTACACATACCTCAGGTTTTTTTGTTTGCCTCTAATGTGTCCCACTGCTTGGCAAAGGCCTCCTCTTTCTCCTTCCAAACCTCTCTATCTTGTGCGATCTCTGGCCATGTTCCCCCCACAAACAAGATCAGATTGTCACACCACCTTCGCCGCGGTCTACCTCAGGTTAACCAACTTAATAGCCAGCGGTAAATAAACTTTGAAAGGACCATACATAACGAGGTATTGAAAACTTCGCACATCGCAACAAAAGCCAAACAATTATAGAATGGAAACTATTTAGTATATATGTAGATTATTTAGTTACATAAAGTGTGGTTTGCTTTTTCAATCCCTTAAATTAATGTGTTATTTGCGGAAACGTGTAATACCTATTACTGCGCAAATGTAGTTAAATCGCGGAATTATAGTTATTTAGTGGCTAAGTGTGGGGCTTAGAATGGTTTGGGTTCACACGGACTGGAATAACAGTCTATACACGGATTAAAACATATTTTTTTTTTTAACTGAAATAACTTGGGAATTATGTAAATGTTCTTTTAGAAGTATTAAACCTAATTATTATGCGTTTTGTGTAATTTTAAATCTCAAAAGGATGGTATGAAATATGGCGTAACTACAGACTTGTACGAAGCCCGAATTCCAAAACGACACGACGATGTTAGGCTTCAACCTGTTATTGACGGAGTGCATCTAGCACCGCTAATTGAATTTAGAAATGAGAGACATTCCTCGAATATGTCAGGTATCTACAACTTAAAAGTCGACTCGTAGTTTTTCTATAAACGTTAATTGAAATCCAAAACTATTACATTTTGTCACCAAAAAGGTTACAAATTTTCCCATGCCTCAAAAAAAGAATGGCAAAGTGTGACAAATCTGTAAACAAATGGAAACAGTAAAAATACTTATGTAAGAAGTTATTCAGTTGCTAGTAAGTTTACGTGCGATAGTTATATATTTTATTTTTGAAAAATTGTTGTCGGTTCACCCTGTTTTGACGTTCAATGATGCATTAGCAACATACTTGTACTTCACCCACTGAAGCCCGTAGTCGCAGTTTGTATATTCTTATACATTCTGCACCTCACCCTATGTAATATCTTTACAACAGTGCGGTGATAGCCAGTAAGAAAACCATTCTTTGAGATAGTAGGTATTAGACAAAATCCCTAAATGTATATCCATATCCTTTTCTATATTCTGTCAGCACTTCTGTAGCATGGATATTCAACGCAGTAAGGATAGAGCTTTTATTGTAGGCATATTTTTGCAGTATTATAAGAGTAAATAAAATAGGGACCCCATGTTACAAAATACGAACACCACATAAGTTCGAACCATGTTTCTTTTTCAAATGCAAATAAGCTGCATTAAGGATATACGAAAACTCGACAGAGTGCTGCAGCGAGCTTTCGATGGAGCTTTTAAATCAAGTGTTACAAGGTTTTATCACCTCCCACGTTTTCATTTAATGTAAAAATACGGAGAAGTAAGACTTTTTAACATTGTTAAAAAGGTATCATCACACAAACATTTCAGCAAATGTTTATGTGATGAGCATGGACATTTGTTTCCGAGTCATGAATGTTTATATGTATAATAAGTATGTATTTACAAACAAAAAGTATCTATGTAGTGTATCAACTGTCTAGTGTCCACGACACAAGCCTCGTTGCTTAGTGTGGCACTAGTTGGCGCTGTGTGTTAATGTCTAGCGATATATATTTATTTATTTTCCGACCTTTCCTGAAATGTCTCAAACATTTGAGTGCCTTATAAAAAAGTAATAAAATACTTTGCAATAGTTTCAGTTGAGTTACTGCCTTATTCTCTGTGCGTTCAACAGCTGACTTTTCCCAAGCAGGGTCGGTCTTCGCAACATCTTTCATTTCATTGATTTAATATCACGAGAAAACATAATATTTTAGGAAACCACGGGACTCTAGCGCGTGCATTTTTATGTAAACGTGCATCTCATATGTTTACTGAAGCTGGTTTGCTTGAATATCAAAGAGTAAACAGATGCGAGATTTTATTTTATAAAGAATTAAAATCATTTTTGCTCGATGAAAGTCACATGAGTGTGAGTCATCAATGTAGGCAATCACTAGTAGTCGAGTGCAATTAGATAATAAGGTGTAAAGTTAGGTAAAGTAAAGTTAGTGTACAGTTTATAGTGGTCGGATTTTGATGAGACTATTTTTATTAGTTCCTAGAGGAGTAGAGAAGAAAGATAAAAAAAAAAATTCACCACTAACAACTTTTTTTTTTTTTTTTTTAATTTCCTTCGATTTTTTTTTTTCATTTATAATTTACTTCAAATTCGACGAATTCATGTTGTAGCGTAATAGTGTGACCAACTTGAATCTATTAAACGCTAATTTGGTCTGTTTCAAGTATCTTTTGAAATTTTCCTATATTCAGCAATTATTTCTAAAATATCGAATTTGAAGACTAAAATTTCTTTTAAAATTGGTAACTGAAGCCTTTTAACTGGACCATAAAGTATTAATGAACACCACTTTCATGAGCGTAGTGACATTATATTCATTCGGAATCATCAATCAATGTCAGAAAATTGTCTATGTTAGTGAAAGCATTTTTTTTCCAAATACTGCTATGAAACTCAATGTGTTAATTATTGTCTAAATCCTCATTTTGTTAGCTATCTAACAAGGTACAATAACTATATAAAATATTTAAGGATACTTGTTAAAATATATTGGTTACTGCTGAAAAAGTAAAACATGACAAAAGGCCTCTATCGCTAAGTGGGAGTGGTATCGGTATCGATATTGATATTAACTTGCGCGCAGAGACCCAAGCTTGCAACTTATCTTAGATAGAAATTGTGAGAAATGGTTACGTTATAATTACGATATTTTTTGTAAATTTACCAGCGGCCCCATTCCACCTTCGTCAGCAATAATCTACATGAGTACCACCATTTTTTTTTTGTTTTTGGTATTTTTGGATAGCAGATATAGTAAGGATATTTTCAGGATAATATTTACGTTGACCGTCATAGAAATATTTTGAGAAAAATGGCCTTCTTTAACTTTTATATAGACGATTTCCTGATAATTGTGAGCACATTTTTAGTCACTTCACTCGTAAACATTGTTTTCTTGAATTTTTTACATCCAATTATCTGTGAAAAAGTATCAGTTACCAATTTTTAAAGAAATCTTGGAATTAAAATTCGAAATTTTAATAATAATTGCAGAAAATAGGACATTTTCAAAAAATACTTGAAATATTGCATTACATTTTTTCATTTATAATTTACTTCAAATTCGACGAATTCATGTTGTAGCGTAATAGTGTGACCAACTTGAATCTATTAAACGCTAATTTGGTCTGTTTCAAGTATCTTTTGAAATTTTCCTATATTCAGCAATTATTTCTAAAATATCGAATTTGAAGACTAAAATTTCTTTTAAAATTGGTAACTGAAGCCTTTTAACTGGACCATAAAGTATTAATGAACACCACTTTCATGAGCGTAGTGACATTATATTCATTCGGAATCATCAATCAATGTCAGAAAATTGTCTATGTTAGTGAAAGCATTTTTTTTCCAAATACTGCTATGAAACTCAACGTGTTAATTATTGTCTAAATCCTCATTTTGTTAGCTATCTAACAAGGTACAATAACTATATAAAATATTTAAGGATACTTGTTAAAATATATTGGTTACTGCTGAAAAAGTAAAACATGACAAAAGGCCTCTATCGCTAAGTGGGAGTGGTATCGGTATCGATATTGATATTAACTTGCGCGCAGAGACCCAAGCTTGCAACTTATCTTAGATAGAAATTGTGAGAAATGGTTACGTTATAATTACGATATTTTTTGTAAATTTACCAGCGGCCCCATTCCACCTTCGTCAGCAATAATCTACATGAGTACCACCATTTTTTTTTTGTTTTTGGTATTTTTGGATAGCAGATATAGTAAGGATATTTTCAGGATAATATTTACGTTGACCGTCATAGAAATATTTTGAGAAAAATGGCCTTCTTTAACTTTTATATAGACGATTTCCTGATAATTGTGAGCACATTTTTAGTCACTTCACTCGTAAACATTGTTTTCTTGAATTTTTTACATCCAATTATCTGTGAAAAAGTATCAGTTACCAATTTTTAAAGAAATCTTGGAATTAAAATTCGAAATTTTAATAATAATTGCAGAAAATAGGACATTTTCAAAAAATACTTGAAATATTGCATTACATCGACAACAATGAACAAAGAAACAGACCAAACTAACATTTAATGGATGCACGCAGGTCACACTATTACGCTACAATATTCGTCGAATTTGAAGTTAGTCATATAAGAAAAATAAAAACCAAAGAAAATTTAAAAAATAGAAAGTCGCGAGCGTCGAATTTTTTTTTTTTAATTTTCTTCTCCACTCCTTTAAGAACTCAATAAAAAAAGTCCCATGAAAATCCGACCACTGTAAACTTCGTTCCACATTTTGAGTATTTTTTGTCTAATTGGCTATTGCTTTTATTGTTTGGTGATAACGACTGTGCAAATATTGGCTATAAATTCTAGGTCCTTTAATTCTACCGAGTACTTAAATGATGCTTTCAATGCTTTTGATCCCTCTATTATGTAGCAATTTATTAAAAACACTGTTTTAAGCTTTCATTTTATAGCTAAATTTAAACTGTCACGGGATATCTTCCCTGATTATAAATTATTCCCGCGTTCGTAGTGCTTGCAAAAGTTTTTATAGTACTTTAACATTCCGTATCGAAATTTAAAAAAAGAAAATTTATGCATATTCCGTATTACGGAAGATATCCCATGAGTGGCAGTGTGAGTCCAATTTATTATAGTTTTTATGTTCAAACACAAAGTGTATTTGCTTTTGTTTTTCGGGAAAAGTTTGTTGCAACGATGATTTCTATTAGTTCTAGCTTACTTTATCATTAGTGGCGAATCTAATTTCCAAAAAATCCTCTTCTCAAAATAACTCTTAACCCTAAAATGTTAATGTTTTCAGCTGGTATAGCTGTATTAGCATGCAACGCGACAGCGGCGCGCCACTGGGCGAAGGCGGGCTGGAAACTAAACAACAATCCTGCGTCCACCGCGTACCGCGTCATGTGGTCGGCGGTTGAGCCGGCCCTCTTCGCCTACACTGGGACCTTTTTCGTGGTACGTATATTGATTATTCACAGAAGCCAATTAATTGAAGTTACCCCAGGTCCCTGGAATGAAAATAAACACAAAAGTTTAAAACAAACAAATTGTTAAACGCTCTTCAACTGCTGTGATTTCAACAGCCAATCGAGTCTCGCACGTCGATAATTTTTGCTACTTAAACAGGGCGTTATGTTAGGTTAGGTTAGAAGGTCATGGAATATTAACACATTTAAGTGGAAAAAGGTCTATTAATTACGATCCTCCCGAATACAAATACTAAACGAAATAAATCTAGGTTTTTTTTGTATGACACACTTTAACCTGACAAGTCTTTTGGACACCTTTTTGACTTTTACTCTTTGGCACTTATAGTAGATTTCATTATTTAAAAGTAAAGTTCGTAATTTTGTACAAATAGTATACTTAAATCATCATCACAGTCCATTACGTAAGTATGGTACAGTCGTGGTCTTTTCCGCCTGACCAGTTAATTTTTTTTTCGCTTAAATCATGCGGAGGCGCCGAGCCACGCCCCCTTAAAGTTTGGGCCTATTAGGAAAGCGTCAACTATGGCGCGCAAAATAACAATAACTCTAGTTTGGCGTGCGTCGTCAGTGCGCTCGGCCGATTAGATCTTTTAATTCATTATTTCTATACAAAGTCAACGGAGCGGGGCTAGAAAGCGTTTCTATGTTGCGAGTGCAAGCAAAAATTAGCTTAGTAGTGATCAGGCGGGAGTGTCCTCGACAGTACAAACAGGACTTTAGTATGAAACCAAATGCAGCGTAAATTCTGCGACTCATTTTTCGCGACTCACAGCTCAAAATATTACGCTCGTTTGGCCTCACCCTAAAGCCTGCCTGCCTTTCCGCTTAGAAACAAACTATTAAATTGGCATAATACCTACCTATTTAAATCTAAAAAATATGTATATACACGATTTAGCAAGATTATTTGACAAACGGCGATTATTTTCAAGATAGTAATTTATTAAACCATAAATCAAGCATGTAATTGGCCCATTAATGATATTACCTGTATGACTTTATTTTACCAAAATAAAGACGCAATTAGAACGTTGGTCCCATTCAGTGATAAAAATATTGTCAGACGATATTATATCACTGAGCCTTAATCTACCTAAATTCTTAGCACAAAGTAATAATGCGAATTTTATTACAGATACAGTCGGAAATATCAAAAGTCATGCTTGTGGGATTCGGCATACTGTTTGTCTGTCTGGCAGTCAGACTGATCGTCGCGTTCCTGGTGTGTTCCAAGTTATCAATAAGGGAGAGGTTGTTCGTCTGCTGCACATGGATGCCGAAGTCAATTGTAGAGGTATGTTACCATTGTTACCATATACTTTTCAGCCGAAAACTTAAATTAAACCTAATGAATGAACTACTACACGTTCAAAACTCTTTCAATAAAGAGATTGAACGATCAATGGTGCTGGTGAACGAATAAGAATAATCAATAGATCTTGCTCGCTTTATATTGTCTGGTGGTGTTCACCTTAGCACCCTACTGCCTGGTTCCCGATGGGAAACCGGCAGGAATCGGCTTCTTAGGTACCTTCGAGACTGCTGACATTAGAGCTCTAGAACCTCGAGCAACTGAATATATTATCTTCCACTGCCATGCCTTTCCCAAACTACGCCACCACATCCTATCCTCCGCCTTTACTAGGTCTGAAAGTTTCCCGCACTACTCATGCCTATAGCCTACTATTTTTCACTTTTCCATTCAAAATTTGAATTTTCAGTACTGAAATTCATATTGGCACCTATCCAGTTCCAAACCTCAGGGGTTTCTTGCTCCACTAAGAGTTTAAGAAGGTTTTAGTAAACATTAAATCCGCTTTAAATATAGTTTAAATATTGTTTCGGATAATGAACAGTGAGCGGCGACATCGCTTCCAGTTAATCCTTCCTTTCCTAATGGATTTAAATGCGAATCCTTGACCCGTCACCTAAAACGTCACATCTAGGTCAATGACCTCTAATCGTATCTTAGTGAATAATTAAGGTATTACTTTATAGGACATTTGTATTCTTGATGGTAGACTTTAGCCTAGCTAGGGTTGAGTTTAGATTATGTCATAATACATATAATTCTGGTTTCCGTTTTGTAGGGAACGACAAGTCAATATCCAAGCATTACGGTTGTAAAACTAAATCACAGTCACAACAGACTTCTTGATATTATATAATCATTATCTGCCTAGCCTTTTTCTAACTATGTATGTTGGAGTCGGCTTATAGACCAGTATTGTAACGTGGACCTGGCCATATTCTTTAGGTTTCCTTCAACCATTTCTTCAGAAAGGAATACTTAATAGCTCCTAGTTCCTGATCTATTGTAATAAAATCTATTCCTTCTCTTTTCAGGCTGTGTTATGTCCAGTAGCAATAAACGCGCTGATAGCTCGAGGTGACCCCGATGACGTACGGATGGAGTACGCGGATCATCTCATGAGGCTCATCGTGCAGGCCATACTGATCACGACGCCCATCGGTTTTCTACTCACCAACCATTTAGGACCCCTACTGCTGAAGGAGAAACATAAAAAATGTGAAAACGGTAATTATACTTTTATTTTTAGATTTAAAATGGCCCTTTGTGGACTGAGTAAAAGCAATAATCAAATTGAAATCTTCGTACCTCCAAAGAATTAAAGGCACCTGAAACTAAGGGCAATTGGTAAATGTTTGAAAAAAAGTTAAATGTTACAAAGAAAAGCTTACAAACATAAGCATAATTAGCCTATTATATTCGGACTGCTGGAACACTCGCCTCTTTTCAAACACAACAAGATTCTAACAAAGAAAGAGCAAAATCATGAGTAAGATACTACTGAATACGGTTATAATATTCAATGAGTTAAGTTAATTTTTTGGACAGCTTTATGCAATGCAAATTACGCTAATTCTGTAAAAGTTGCTTGAAATTGGGCTATTGCCTACTTGTTTAAACAGTGTATCGGCCAATTATCTTTTGAATCTTTACAAATAGCACAAGTTAAGGAAGAAACGAGTTGTGAACTCGTAACTTGGCAAAGATCCAACAAATACTTTTGCATTATTGCAATTTTTGAAGCTTTTTCCGTCTAGCTATTTTACCATTTTCCTTGAGACACATTACTTCGGAGACTTTTAGGAGGTAATAATACAAATGTACGATACAATAAGTTTAAATGAACTACGAAAGTTTTACCCAATTTTCATTGTTCGAAGTAAAAAAACTTTAACGTTAATCTCAAAGTAAACGAAAAGTTTTAAAGTATTACCCACCTAGTTTTCCATTGTTTGCCAGTCCATAGAAACTGGTACAATAGACTTTAGTTCCAAAATTCGCACTTTATTTGATAGAAACTTTTTGACAATGCGGGATATTGTGATTTCCATGATTTTATTACATAAAACTAACCGCCAACTATAGAAAATAACTAGTTTTATTTTTGTTTCAGAATCCGAATCATAATAAAAGATAATCAACGAAAGGATCTCATTATTAAATAGTTAATTTATTGCGGATAAGTACTACGCATTTAATGCCATGTGGTCCCCGGCCAATGGGCCTCCTCTCATCTCTCATAGAGAACCCAACGGTGCAAAAGGGACGTGTATGAAATTACATCAGAAAGAGTGACATTTAACAATAATAACATTAAACCTTCTTTTAAATCCTGGTTTCTGTCGGGTTGCAAATCAAGAGTAGCTTACACACTGACATATTATTGATACATTTGTCATGTTCCATGTTCATGACGTGTGCATTCCTGGCTTTAGACCCTGATCACAGCCTCAGGCGATGCAACATGCTTCAAGCGACATGCGCACGCTTCAATTCTAGTAGTCCTATTTTTATTTTTATTTATACCGCGGTAAACCGTTGCTCTGCAAGAAGAGACGGTGAGTTCCGTGGCGTGCTCCAAGCCATATCTTTCATTGGTTTTGTCCAAAGTCGTCGTCGCAAGACGCAGGTCGCTTGCGCGTCTAGAGCCTAGGGCATAACCAAGGAGTATATAATACACAAATCCGCCATAAAAGATAAGATAAGACATTGATAAGATAAGACATTGATAATTAACTCGCAATAGTAATCGCTTTTATTTTACCCGCTTGACAATATTTGTTATAATTTGTTTAAAAGCGATTGATTGCTAGTGTAAGAAAAACTACTGTATAGATTATTATAGATAAGTAAACATAAATCTCTGTTATTGAAAAGTACTTCACTATATTTCTAGTTACGTACGCTGAATGCAATTACAGCAAGTTCTCAATCAAAGTGATTTAGTCTAACATCTTATACGATAATCTGTTAATTACTTATAAATATTTTAGTATAAGTTTAAGATTATTTTACAGATTGGCGTAAGTGAGATTAATATTAATAATGTTAAATTTTTTTTTTTTTTTTTAACTTTGTTTTATTTTATATGTTAGTCCTGAAACAATAATTAGCTAAATTTACAATAGTACAGAATGTTCACCAAGCAGACACAACAAGCGCCGTGAATCAATAAATAAATAAGTATATTAAGATGAACACAGGACCGGGAAAGTATTTATTACAACAATTTATTACCATATAACTTTCGATTTCCATATTTTTATTGTGGTCTCGTCCCCATTACTATTGGCGAAATTGTATGTATTATAGGAATACTACTGCCCTACCCTTCGGAGATTACAAGCGTGATATTCCCCCTCTATTTCCTTGTCCCACTGCTGGGCAAACTACTATGTTCTACTAAGTACTATGTACTCTATGTTTGTGTAAACGTAAATCAATACAGAAGCAGAAAATCGCTCCTAAAAATTGCTTCATGTATACGAGTACATATTAACGCTGACTGTTTATGTTAATTTCTTTTTTTTTTTCTTTAATAATGCATTTAGGAAACTTTATGGTTATTCTAAGCAAGATGTCTGAAAGTCCACTTTTAAAGCCTGACTTCCTAAATGAGTTTAGCACGACTTCTATGATTCCAAGCCAACAGAGAATTTAATTTTCCGTAAATGCACGTTCTTTGGCCATAATTACTTTAGTAGAAGATACCTGCCTCGTTGGTCTAATAGTAGCAAGCGCGACTGCTAAGCATGAGGTCCTGGGTTCGATTCCCAGGTCCAGCATACTATTATTTTGTTTTTCTTCAGGAATTTCTCACTAGCAGCTATGTAGTGTGGATTTATGCCCGGTTGATGGCAATATAGGCTCGTCCCCTATTACATGGGGCTGGAACATAACTGTCGAAATGTGCGTGTACTATTCTTTGCCTAACACTTCTGGGATAACAGGCGTGGTGTTATGTTATACTTATGTATATCCGCACGACCTTCGTTGATGGTCAGCCTCGGTGGTCAGTGGAAGTCAGATTATTTAGAAAAGTGGTTCAAGTGAGGAAAGTAGACGGAAAAGACCTCACCTACTCGTTGGTCAGACCAGATCAAAACGCTAACGGTACCACACTATAATAGTGTGGTACCGTTAGCAATGTCTTGAAAAAAGGCGAAGACACGCTAGCAGTTGCCGTCGAAAAGTTTCCAGACGAAACCTTTACCAATAAAGTAAACGAATAAGAAGATAAATCAACCAAAACCATCGTTATTTTGGGTTACTTCCTGTAGGTAAATCTTACAATATGTATAGGTACCATTTATTACTCAAGTAAAACTTCCACAGAAAATTTTAGTACGCTACCGCCATCTGTTGGCATTTTCCTGAACAAACTTAGATTTTCTCACGAAGTGGTTCGCGTACCGGAAGATGTAATTGCCTCGATGAGTTGTAAGCGGCCCTTGCAAGATGGCGACACTGTCACTATGAGAAGTGTTTTTTCGTAGATTCAGGTGAAAATAAAACTAAATCTTATGGAAACTTTCAAGTGCAAGGAGGATACACGATCATTAATTTATACATGAGTTGCAAACGCAATCTTTTGAGTTTAGTTGTTTATTATTTGACTAACCCAAGAATTTGGGGTAAGCAGTTCTGGTTTAGGACACGTAGATACCTACACACATACTTATAAAATCGAGGGTTCCTTTAAAAGAAGTAAGTTCACTGCATAATTCGGTCTAGTAACCTTTTATTTAAACTTTGACAATATCTAAAGAAGCCAATTATGAACATTGTTTTCTAGGTCAGAGACAATTATTGTGATGTGCATTAGTGTTAATGATGTTGTGATAGCGTCTCATCTAATAGTGTCATACGAGATCCCTTCAATTAACAAACGCAGATCAAACGAGCGCCACAGGAGGGCGGCGCGCGCGCGCTGCGCCTGCGCCAGTCCGAGCGGACCCCGGCACCGCCACGCGCGACGGCTCAAAGCCTCGACCACTATTCATCTCCGCAAACGTAAATACTGAAGCACACGTCCGGCGCACCGCACTCCCGCACCAGTTCAAGGACTCTACGTGACCACCTCGAGGTGCTAGCATAAAGGGCCTTTTCCGTCACGTATACAACCACCTGATTTGTGTACAATTTTTTATCTGAGCTCTTTCACCTTCAACACAAAATCTTATCTCAAGCCAGCTTCCGATTGGATTGTATTCAACATCTGTGAACATATCGGTCAATGTTTGAGTGAAACGTTAGAATGAACTTTAGAAAATTATTAAGATGAAGACGCGCGATCGTCGAGCGAAACAGGATTTTCGGGGAAAGCAGGATAAAAAGGGAGTGAAGCAGGAGATTTCACGCGGCGGGCAGCGACAGACGAATAGTGTTGGTGCTGTCGAAACGGCTGCTGAGGCACGCGAGCGGAAAAAGCGATCCGGTGTGGAGGCCGTGAAACTACACCTGCAGGTGACCGGTGACGTCGGGAGGAGATCGAGATCTGCTACATCAGTAAGTCCATATAATTTAATACATACCTATAATAGTAGTCCCAAAGAAGTGAAGTCATAGGTAATCTAAATTCACTGACGTGTTTGCACATAATAATAAATATTAATGTGACATTTTATAACTATAAATTACTTTACAAGGAAGTAGGTACATGTACCTATCTAGTAGTTAAACGGACCGATTGTTGGCGGTCCTCGTGATTCTGACGTACCTATGCTCAGTGAGAATCGTAGACAAAACAATCAAATTAGCGCTTCCATGTAATACGCTTGTTAACAAGACTACTGCACGCTCATTGATGTATCACAAATTATAACACAATCGAACATGGTGAGGCTGACAAACAACGTGGAAGTCGAACTAGGTTCGATCTATTGTACAGTTTGTAAACTTTCCAACGTTATTACGTGATCGTAATTAAGTAATAATAATAATAATTTATTTATTTTCTCGCCACAATACACATTGAGTACATATTTTTAGGGAACAGTTGGGTACAGTAAGTATATTGCGGGAGACTGGTGCCTAAACTAGGCTTGGGGCCTGTATTTCAGGACACCAGGTCTCCACCCTTTAGGTTACATAATATTCCAAATCAGACAGTGGTCGCGAGTCAGTTAACAATTATTAAAATGATTCTAAATCTATATAGTGTTAGTATGGTTAGTATTGTGTGGAGATGAAGGAAAGTGTAGAGTGTGGTTTTGTGTAGTGAGTGAGGATGTAGAAGTTTCTGTTGCCTGGACAGTACTTAGAAGTGGTAAATGATTTCATGCAAAAAGAAAATTAAGAGAAGAGGAATAAACTAGAACCTACCTACGTTATCTTTAAATCAGTTTCTGAAAAATATTGTAGATCCCTGATCAGCATAAAAATTTTGAAAATTTGAGTAATTAGGTACCTGCATAGACTGACTATTATTAAGAAAAATAATAAATGCAATTGCTTTGACTTTGACGAGAAAACCATGTGATTCATTTATCACATTTACAAGATCGTGACAAACAGAGATTACCTGCCAATGCTGAGGCTTAGTGTTCTTATCACCCGCGGTATGACTGGATATTGTAATAATTTTGTAAACAAATCTCAGTCACCTGGTTACTAAACTTAGAACTTTTACAACAATAAATAATATATAATAAATAATATAGTTATTATTAGTAAAAAAATTGTTTCGAAATAACCTAACGTAAGTTTTCGTATAAAGTTGTGAGCAAGTATTTTGTAAAAATACAGAAACAACAACATTTAGTTACAAGACAACAAAGGCAACTAATTATAACTTGTACACACAGACAAACACTGCTAATAACAGCTGTAAAAATAACAAACTTCAAAACAAATCGGTAATTCCACTACGTACAAAATTCTTTGACTCTCTAGGAAAAGAAAAATAATGGTACTTAAAATAGCTCCATCCATTCGTATTCATGAAAAGTGGTTTATCTTATCATAATTTTAAGTACTTCAAGGTTCATTGTCGTTATTGATCAATTAACTCATTGATAATACATTAGTTCGAATGTAATTGACAGAATTCATTGATTCTTGACCGCGTCTGCCATACGAGGTTTCTCCGAAACGTACTCAACTTTTAATTTATCATAGTGCAGTATCTTTTACAACTCCAGTGCAATGGTGGTTTCCGCAATATAAGTTAGCAATCGCAGTGCATTTTAATCATAGCATACTGGTAAAAGAAAGTAGTGAAACCGGCCCAGCAAGCTATCCAATATGCCAGACGCTAGAAACTCGTTGGTTAACGTTAGTATTACGAATTATTTATTATGTGGTATTACTTACAGTTTTCCATCATTTACATAAAATAACACATCGCAGGTTTGTTACTAAAAAATGGTTTCTACTAATCTTTGGATTTAAACAGACCAACATAAAACATTCCATAGATAGGTATTAGGAACCTATTAAATGACTTTATAAATTAGACGTATGTAAATAAGACGCTTCATGGAAGAGTCCAATAAGAAATACTCGTACATTAATAATACTTACTCTCATCATTAATGATAGGCGTCTACGGAGCTAGTCACAATCTTTCAATATTGTTGGATGCAGACACTCACTCTGGCTGAGACTCACTGCGGGTACTCAGCCATGATTGAAACGGTCTATTCTGGGTGATATTTAATCGTTTGCAATACTTTTTTTTTTTTTTTAATAAGTTAGTAAATGTACAGCGCATGTTTTTCCTTTTCTTTGTATTATGTTTCGTAAGCTAAGTAAACTCTTAAATGTAGGGTCTACTATTGTATTTCATTTCTATAGCCACTCATTTTATTTATTTTTTTCTCATATGTTAACACTTATTTTTGTGAATGCTGGTTAACCTATAATTGGCGACTGTGTAAGTCCAAAACTGGAAAACCTTTGTATACCTAAATGCTGTACACAGAAGCTGTTGGTGAACCTATATAATAATAAACAAATACTTTATGGTCGTGTAGTACTCATGAAAATAAACAACTTTTAATATGGGACCACCCATGAAATCGCGAAAAAAATATTAGCTGCTCTATACATGGTCGCGTAACTCGAAAAAATTAATGCAGCAGCAGCTTTTTTTTGTCATATATCATAGTTAGTCCCATAGTAAAAGTTGTTCATATTAATAAGTATATGGTTTCCTTAAAAAAAATATTGTCCACATTTAACCAATCACCATGTATAACAATGATCACACCAATGCTACATTAATTTTGTTTACATGGTGTTCACTGATGTAACGTAATGCGACGTACCGTCTTTAATTGAAACGAGGAATGTTTAATTGTCAATTATTCCGAATAAGCAGTGAAATACCCTTGTTGATTGGCAATACCTAACTATTCATATCATGACTTGCATTCAATAATTTTGTGTGTACCTATTTGAAAGTTGAATTTGAAGGTGAACAGTGAGAGTGCGATAGAAAACTTATTCCGACGCGGACGTAGGTAAACTACAATTTTGGCTTTATGGTCGGAAGTGCGACTGCCAAGTGTTGGTTCAATTCCCGGGCTTGAACAAGTCATTCATCATCATTTCGGCCGAAAGACGTCCACTGCTGGACATGGGCCTCCCCCAATGGGGGGTTTTTGCCATAATCGCCACGCTTGGCAGGCGGGTTGGCGATCGCAGTTTGGTTGCTACAAAAGGACAGAGAACGCTGCTGCCCATTCTCTGGTAAGCCCTTAGTCGCCTCTTACGACACCCACGGGAAGATATGGGATGGTGCTATTCTTTACGTCCGACACCATACAGAACAAGTATTGAACAAGTATTATTAGAAATTTCTCGACCGAAGTAACACCTGGTCCTGCGCCTGATCCCTCCCCGGTCACTTCGATGTCGTTCCATCGGACAATGTGAGCAAAGGAACAGAGTGTACACGTGTTTGCGTCCACACTTGTACCTACACTGTAAGTTCCTTAGTTCCGATTGACCGCCGCACTTATCCGACGAAAATGTTATTATTTTACCATACTAATTAAAAGTATCTCTGTTGCCACAGTTAACAAAGTCATTATTTGCATTAATAGAAAAAAGGTAATGGAACGGTGTTTTAAAAAATATCAAACGTTAATAATTTAACAATAATGATTTATTTGCGACTGTTTCTCTAATATCTCCCTGCATGCATATATGAACTTGACAAAGTTATTTACTTTTAATACTAATTTATCTATAGAAACCTACGTATTCATTTGACCAGTAGTGTAACTTTTAACACTAATAGATTCTGAACTGGAAATACCCAGTAGGTGCCATGACACATTTTCCTAAATTGTCAGTATAAATCTTTTTTATTTATCTCTTTATTCCATGCTTTATTTGATTGCTCACGTTTAGTTTTTAGTTATATTTTTACAATTAAAAGCTTTTTAAGAAGACACATAAATTACAAAACATTGGTATAACAACAATAATAATTGATTTAGCAAAAAAAAATGCTTTTATGTAGAGCCAATACTTGAAGCTAAATATGTTCGAAAAAAGTTATACAATTCGTCTTTAATAAATTCACTAGCGACTCGCCCAGGCTTTGCACGAGTGCAATGTAGCAGATACATATATAAACCTTCCTCTTGAATCACTCCATCTATTCCTGAAAACTGCATTAAAATCCGTTGCGGAGTTTAAAAGATGCGCGAGCGACTCTGTTTTATATGTACTATGTAAAGATGAGCACCAGTCATAGGCAAAAATACCTAGATGTGACATGTAGGGTATTTAATAAAACTGTGTATTAAAAGTGTGAGAAATGTACATAATATGCAAGTACATTATGAACAAAAACATTTTAGAAAACACTCGTATTTGTGTCTATCTGAATAATTAACATATTATTGACCTCGACCTCTTATATAACACAATAATGCAAACCACGGCTTAAAAGAGATGTCTGGTGACGTGACGCGATGAGTTGACGAATCTCCTCTTGCATGGAAATCGATGCAGGTAGAACTGGTAAGGGGCCATCCATAAATTACGTCACACGTTAAGGGGGAGGGAGGGGATCGATGAAGTGTAACATTGTGTGACAAGGGGGTGGGAGAGGTCCTAAATTTCGTTACGTCACGTTTCAAAATCTTTCTAGGTTATCTTTCTAGGTTTCTAGGTTTCTAGGTTATCTTTAATAAAAATTATTAATCGTTTTTAGTTTTGTTAAATTTTTAAAATGTATCATTTGATGTTAATTTTATTAAAAAAGAATTTAAATCGAAGTAAAACTAATTTTCGAACTGCTTTTTTTGTTAAATAATCTGTAGATGTTAAATTGCAAAAAGATTTATTTATTAAGTACAACGGTTATACACCAGTAACAGTAATTACACACACGGGTACACAGATTACAGTATATGTGACGTCACACTAGGGCGGAGGGGGTCTCACAAATGCGACCAGCTGTGATAAGGACGGGGAGAGGGGGTAAAAATCATTAAATTCGTGTGACGTAATTTATGGATGGCCCCTTATGAATCCGACTAATCTCTCTCTATCTCATCTCATAGGAGCTCTGGGTAGTCGAGAAATGTGCTCTTTCTTCAAGTCTTTGCTGGCAACTAAATGAAACCAGGTTTAGAGAGTTATTCGAGTCGAACTGACATTTTCCTCATTTTCATCTTAAATGTTAAGAGAGCTATCCAAGAAATATCTTTGAAAAGATATGGCGTCTCGTGATCGTGTTAATATACGCGATAAGAGTGCAGAGTGGTGGAGTGGACATACTCTTAAGTCAAAGTGCATAATCACCGGACCACTTCACATAGTAGTGGGTACCTAAACAGTTTACATTATATCACGCCTGTAATCTCCGAAGAGCAGGACAGAGCCGTACACCCAGTTTTTACGATTTATATTTGAGTCCCATGTAATAGGGGGCGAGGGCAAATCCAGACTCCGTGGCTATTACTGTATTCCTGATGGAAAATACCCATTAACACTTTGCCCGACCTGGGAATCGAACCCAGGACCTCAGTCCCACTTGCGAACACAAGACCAACAATGAAGCAACAAAACATATTACGAAATGGAAAAACAGAAAAAGAGTTTTATTTTTTTTCTAAAAAATAAAGTTTTGAATCACTTTTATGTCCAAGAGGCCATCGTTTATGTTTTTAAATACACGAAGTTAAAATAAACATGTGTTGGAAACCCCATCGAGTGCTTATCTGCTATGCGGCTCATAAAACTCGCCTATAGCAGCCAATCCATACTAACACAGATTTATTTGAAAATCTACTTAATTTTGAAAAATGTGTATTTAATTTCTTGAGTGACCCGCTGCGCTGGTCATTTATAAAACTAAACTCTCCAAGGTCAGTCAGTGAATGAGTGACCATCTTCATGCACACGGAAAGCAGTTTTGATTCCGGCTGTCATTTGGAGATCTTTGCCAGGTTTTATAAGTAGTCGAAAAAAAAGAAAGTCTAGAGAAAGACAAACCCAGTCTTGCCATGAAGTATCTTTTTAGCCGAAAACTGGGTTGTGGAGGTCAGATAGGCTCCATGTACGCACGACGACCAATCAAGCTGTGCAAAAGCAAATTAGGCTGATCTCTCATTGTACGGGAAGCTCATACAAAGCGAGGTGTCCAGCTGATACAGGCATGACCAACCCCAACATAGTTAGAAAAAAGGTAGGCACATGATGTGTGTGTACTTTATTCATATATCTAAGCATTTTCCACCTGCCTGAAAAGAAAACCAGGTTATCGCTCTTTATTGACGCATATAGATTGGTAAATAAGGACGCGATAGCTGGTTTGATATGAGACAAATTGTACTTTCTTTTGTATTCCAAAGCAGTTGAAAGTATCTAAGCTATATTATCTTTTACTGTACGGTCAGCAACCGCACATTGTACTTTAGTTAGCCTAGTTAAAATACTGCAAATTTTGTTATTTTATAAAATGTAGTATCGTCACGTACGCAAGTACGTCAGTCTTCGGTTTAATATCGAGCTCGCGCAACATCCAACATTTTGTGACTTTTTGTAACATTTTTTATTATTTTCTTATTACATTATTTTAGTGCAATTTCGTATTAAACACCTTTGAACATTAACATTTATTTTATTAACATTTTTAACATTAAGTGTAAAGGCTCATGCCCTTACATTTTGGTCCTTCGAGCCGTTAAGAGTAAAATCAGTGCCGTGGTACGTTTTCACTCGCGGGAACAGTTGAACATTAAACTCGGACATTAAACAGAACATTCAACAGAACATTAAAAACAGTGTGAACAGTGATATTAAGTGAGAATTACACAGATCGAGGTGGAGCGTAAGCAGCGAATCCGGTGAGCACGTTCCATATTACCTACTTTTCGGAAATTTTGGATTTATAGTCTGCACTAAGCACCGGATAACAACAATGACTACTTACGATGCTTTACTTAACTCTCAATCTACAAATCTTGAGGCTATCAAACGAATAAATGAAAACTTTAAAAATGATAGTTCTACACGTAAAAACACTCTCGAGTATCATGATGCCAGACTTGGAAAGCTGGAGGAGTATTGGAGTGAGTTTAAAAAGAACGACATCCAATTAGCCTTGTTTGAAGGCACGAAGTCTGGACCTTACTATGAGAATCGCATTTACGAGCGTTTGGAACAAATATACGAGGAAACGAAGTGTATGATAAATAGGTCAAAACAAAGATTACTTGCTAAATTCGAGGACGAAAAATTTACTTCTTTTAGTCAGTTGCAAAAAAAAGAAGAAAGGCCGTGTGTTCAAGAGAATGTTCGAGAAGAACAGGAGAGCGATGAGATTGCGGATGATGTGAAGAACACTTCAAATGAAGAGTTAGTCGTGGACCAACGAACTAAGGATATGATGAATGAGCAGCGGTCGAACATCAAAGCTTTTGAGAGAACAGTCCGGAACATGGACATTGAAAAATTAAAAGAAAAGTGGCAACTTGAAGATAAGTTGAGGACAGTTACGCAACGTTGGGAAAAAGTCGATAGCACTTATTGGAAGCTCGATAACATGTTGGTCAACACGCAAGCATTTGAAAGTGATTATAATAGATTAGAAAGGCTGTATGAATTCAGCAAGGAACAAATTAACAAGAGGATTTGGGATAACAAACACCAGGAAAAATCCACGCCGAAAATTGAACTTCCAATTTTTAGTGGTAGCTATGCACAGTGGACAACATTTAAGGACTTGTTCGTTGAAATCGTGCATCGTAATACTTTTATCTCTAATGCACAAAAAATGCAACATTTGAAGGCGAAATTAAAGGGAGAGCCCGAGCGATTGATACAGCACATGAACATTAGTGCTGATAACTACGAAGCTAGTTGGCAGATACTTCAACAGAGGTACGATAATAAGAGACTATTATTTACCTACCAAGCAAACATTTTACTGAGTCTACCTAACATACAAACTCCGACGGCATCTCTCCTGAAAAGGATGCATGATACTACTATTGAGTGCCTTCAGGCTATTAAGAATCTGCAATATGATACTTCTAGTTGGGACCCCTTAGTGGTTCACATTTTAATGCAAAGGCTGGACGCAGATACACGCCAGGCCTTCAAAGAATCCATGGATAATCCAAGGGAAATGCCACCTCTAAACGAGTTCCTGAAATTCATCGAAACCAAGTTCATGTCAATGGAATCGGGTACAAACCCGAACCGCCCACGAAACTTTAACAGTCAACAGCAAAACATTCAGCCGAAAACAGTTCATAATGCAACGTACAGCAAGCCTAAGGTGCAGCAACATACCATTCAAGGTGGAACTAAGAACATGCCGAGAACATTCCATAACAAGCAAACATTTAATAATTCCATTATAACTTGTCCTAAATGTAATAACCATCATGGGCTCTATAATTGCAGAGAATTTTTAAGTATGTCACCTGAAGAAAGGTTAAAGACCGCTAACAACCTACATGTATGTTTAAATTGCCTGTTCAGTCATAACGGCGAAAAATGTACATCGGAAAAAAAGTGCAAGCACTGCGATGAGCCGCATAGCAGCATTTTGCATGAGGCGATTGGAGTTGCAAAATCGAGAACCGGCAGGGCTAATGTAGGTCAACAAGTGAACACGCATTTAGCTCATGACAACTCAAATGAGGTACTGCTAGCCACGGCCCAGGTCAGGACAATAGCCAATGATGGAACTACGATCGTTTTACGCGCTTTATTAGACCAGGGATCTCAGGTTAGCCTAATTACGGAAAATGCTGCTCAAAAATTGCAGTTAAAACGAAACAAGATGAGCGCGGTGGTGTCAGGTGTTGGTGCTTCAGCCACCACCAAGTGTAAAGGAGTGCTCCATCTTAAATGCCAAGCGATACACAATGACTTCAACATTAACATTAATGCACTTATTATGAGGAAAATAACAAACAAACTGCCAAGTAAAACAGTAAATAAAGATAGTTTTGAACATATACAACATTTACAACTCGCTGACCCTGAATTTAACATATCTCAGGATATAGACTTACTATTGGGAGCCGATGTTTATTCCGAAATATTGTTAGAGGGGTTAATAAAAACAAACACGTCATCCATCATAGCACAACAAACTCATTTAGGCTGGGTAGTATGTGGTAATTACAAAACATTCAATTGCCATGTAATTATCAACAACATTCAGGATCTAACCCAATTCTGGGAACAGGAGTCTTTGCAAGAAAACAAAGAAGATGTGGACCCTGACAACAGGTGCGAACAGCTGTACAAAGAGACAACAACACGACTTCCTGATGGGCGATATCAAGTTCGTCTCCCACTGAAGGATAATTTTATTGAACACTTAGGAACATCGAAACCACAGGCCATCGCTCAATTTCAACAACTAGAGCGAAAGATGGCTAAAAATCATGCGTTTGCAAAAGATTATAAAGCTTTTATAGATGAATATGAAGAAATGGGTCACATGGAGCAAGTCGAAAGCAACACTAGGGACAAAAACATTGAATATTTTCTCCCGCACCACGGGGTAGTGCGACCAGGTGCTATCACGACGAAACTTAGAGTCGTGTTCAACGCGTCGGCAAAAACTAGTTCAAAACACAGTCTTAATGACTTAATGGAGGCTGGACCGAATCTACAAAAAGATATCCTTAGCATCTTGCTCAAATGGAGACAATACAAATATGTGTTATCATCAGACATTGAGAAAATGTACCGATTTATAGTGGTACATCCAGAACATCACCCCTTACAGAAAATAGTGTGGAGGAATTGTCCACGGCAACTGCTAAGAGAATATCAACTATGTACAGTCACCTATGGTACTAAGGCCGCTCCATTCTTAGCACTCCGAACACTTCAACAGCTAGCGATGGACGAAGGTGACAAGTACCCGGAAGCTAAAAACATCTTACTCAACCAATTTTTTGTAGATGATGCGTTATTCGGAAAAGATACCATAGGTGAGGCGCGGGATACAAGAGACCAACTTATACAGCTATTGAAAGAAGGAGGGTTCAACCTTAGAAAGTGGTCGAGTAACGAACAACAACTGCTAGAAGATCTGCCAGATCATATGATTAGCCCAGTCAACTTAAGTTTTACAGAAGCATCAGCTTCCAAAGCATTAGGCTTGGCATGGGATCCGAAACAAGATGAATTCATATTTACAACTACATTAAAAAACAAAAACAACATTGGCCTTAACAAAAATTCGTCAAAACGGCAAATCTTAAGCGACATATCAACAATTTTTGATCCTTTGGGCTGGCTATCCCCAATAACAATCAAGGCAAAAATTTTATTCCAACAGATCTGGAATTACAAAATCGAATGGGATGACACTGTTCCGGATGGAATAGAAAAGGAATGGAGAATACTAAAGTCTGAATTAACAAATATGCAACCTTTCAAAATTAACCGATGGCTCGGGTTAGAAGCAAGCAAGGTTTGGGAATTACACGCATTCTGTGACGCATCGGAAAAAGCGTTTTCGTGCGTGGTGTACAGTAAAGTTACAGAAGGTAAACAGCAACAAATTGCATTGGTTGCGGCAAAAACAAAGGTCGCTCCAATCCAAAAACAACAAACACTTCCCAGACTTGAGTTATGCGGTGCTCAGCTGTTAGCACAACTGGTCAAGAAAATAAAACATTGCCTCGATAAACCTAACATTAAAGTAACAGCTTGGACGGATTCAATGATCGTGCTTGGCTGGCTAAAGGGCGATGTCTCGCGATGGAAGGCCTATGTCGGACACAGAGTTCAGGAGATAACATCTGTAGTGCCCGCCGGGTGTTGGAAGCACGTAAGATCGGAGCAAAATCCAGCCGACTGCGCGTCACGTGGACTACTACCTTCTCAATTACACAACTTTCCTCTGTGGTTTGACGGACCCGAATGGCTTAACAGAGAAAAAATCCCGGAAACATATGACACCGTTAAGATACCAGAAATAGAAGTTAAAAAGGTGCATGCAGTTACGACACGAACTACCGGAAACAAAGACATGGACATTGTAACTGAACTCCTTACCAAGAACAGCTGTATTATAATTATAATACGCATCGTAGCATGGGTGTCGCGTTTCATAACAAACACGTCACAAAATAATCGTCACAGGGAAGACGCAGCTATGAATCATACAAACATGAATAGGCCGCCTGCGTCAAAACAATGTAATTTAACACTCGCTGATATTCGACGCGCTACTAACATAATTATAAAACATGTACAAAATGAACATTATGGACAAGAAATCCAAGATTTAAAAACAAAAGGAAGGATAAGCAACAATAGAGGACTTCAGAAACTTTACCCTTACCTAGATGACAATAACATACTACGCGTCGGAGGGAGATTACAGAATTCAAACTTACCTGAAGAAACAAAACACCCTGTTATCATCCCGAAAAACAGCAAGCTGGCATATCTTCTCATTGCCCGTGCGCATGTTACAACACTACACGGTGGAGCGAGGCTAACTATGGCTACATTAAGACAGAAATATTGGATAACAGGAGGAAATAACACAGTTAAAAAACACCTACAAGACTGTGTAAAATGTTGCCGCTTCAAACCATCGAAACAATACCAACTAATGGCGGACCTACCCAGTGAAAGGATAACGCAATCACCACCATTCTATCACACAGGGGTGGACTTCACAGGGTTTGTTAGTGTTAAACTAAACAAGGGTCGAGGCGTCAGAACAAGTAAAGGTTATGTCGTTGTTTTCGTATGCATGGCAACAAAGGCGGTGCATTTAGAACTTGCATCAGATTTGTCGTCACAAACATTTATACTGGCTCTCAACCGCATGATTGGGCGACGAGGTTGTCCGAAACATATTTACTCCGACAACGGAACAAACTTTGTTGGAGCCGAAAGGGAGTTAGCCAAACAACTGCATATCTCACAAACATTCAACAACGACACTTTATCGAAAAGGAACACCGAGATGGGGATAGAGTGGCACTTCAACGCTCCAAGCTGGCCGACTGCGGGAGGACTTTGGGAGGCTGCAGTTAAGTCAATGAAATATCACCTAAAGCGTGTCCTAGGAGAGCAAAAGTTGACATACGAAGAGTTTTTAACACTGCTTACTCAAATCGAAGCCTGTATGAACTCTAGACCACTTTGTCCTTTAACGGAAGACGTGGACGATATTGACTATCTTACTCCTGCACATTTTTTAATTGGCCGACCAGTAACATTCTTACCAACGGAAAATATCGAAAGGCAAAACATCAACATTCGACATAGGTGGCAGTTACTAAACAAAATGAAGCAAGGGTTTTGGACCAGATGGTCGTCAGAATACCTGCAACAACTTCAAATTCGTAGTAAATGGCTGAACAAAACAAATAATTTATCCATAGGGGATGTTGTCTTAATCAAAGAAGACAACCTTCCTCCTGCGAAATGGGCACTTGGCAGAATACAGGAAGTTCACCCGGGGAGAGACAATCTAGTCAGAGTTGTGACTATGAAAACAAAAACAGGGGTATTAACAAGACCAGTAACAAAATTAGTTAAACTCCCAATACCAGAATCTCATATAGAAATACCTGACACCACCACATCCAATGACAAAACCTGCACTGAAAAACAAAAACCTACAATAAACAACACAAATAGAAACCAACGATTTAAATCAAGGAATATAAGTTCCAGCCTGCTATTTACACTCTTAACATTACTAACGTTATTTCAGCCCACAAAGCAAAGCAGTGACGCTATAAACATCACACCGTTTGAACCAAACAGAGCAGTGTACTTTGACAAAATCGGCAATTTGCAAAGCGTACACGATGACTGGAAGATTGTCACCTACTATAATATGACATCTTACTGGCAAGGCATGGAAAACATACATAGAGTTGTGAAACACCTGAGAGAAAGGTGTGAGCAATTTGCATACCAAACGATGTGCAAAACCATTATGACCGAATTCGAACAGGAACTTAACGAACTTGATCATAACAATTACATGTTGGAAACACATCATGGGCAGACAAGAGGGCGCGTTTCGCGAGGTCTTGTCAATGGAATAGGTTACCTTGCAAACAGCCTATTCGGCGTGCTAGATGAAAGGTTCGCAATACAATATAAAAAGGACATAGAAACATTGCAGAATAACAGAGACCATTTATTGAACCTGATCAAAGGTCAAACATCAATTATAGAAGCACATAATAACATTCTGAAGAGAAATGAAGAGGCAATGAACACTCAGTTCAATCTCTTAGATCAACATCTTAATGCTACAGAGAACTATTTACAGAAATTGGGTAAGGAGGTTGAGCAAGAGGAAGCTTTGAACTACTTTAACATCATGGCTCTGACTAGTTCAACAATTCTGTCTAAACTACGCCACATCCAACACATGCTTTTAGACACAGCCATTAACATTCACCATGGTCATGTAGACACCAGACTTTTACCGCAGAACCAGCTCTTTCAGGAGCTCAACATTATCTCTGGACAATTGCCACAACAATTATCAATACCCGTTGACAATATTCAAAACCAATTAGCTGACATATACAAACTACTAGAGGTAAAATCAAGATTATTTGATAAATATTTTATCATCGAAATCACATTACCATTAACAGGCGACACTCCATTCACCATTTATAAAACAGTTCCTATACCGATGATGAAAAATAACAAACATTCACTTACAATGAAAACAAATTCTGAATATGTTGCAGTCAATATAAGAAAAGAGACATATATGCAGCTCACAGACAGTGACCTAGAACATTGCATTAAAATGGAACCAAGTACATTTGTATGTTCACTAAACAAACCAACACGTAACATGAGAAATCATCAAATTCCATGCGAAATCGGCGCAATAACAAACATTACATTATCAAAATGTATCTACACATCCGAATCCTGCAACAATAAATGGACACCATTACAAAAACCTAACACCTGGCTCTATGTCTGCTGTGCGGATTGCCAACTGCAAATAATCTGTGAAGGTCGTATGACTACTAAGGCAATACATTCAACGGGAATTTTAGAAGCCAAAGAGGGATGTATAATTAGAAACAATGAAGAAACATATTACACACAAGTTTACTACACAAACAATATTTATGTCAGCCCTGAAATACCTCTGATAGATCTGGATGACATCAACAATTTAACATCTGTCCAGCCGCTTGATTTATCAACTGGACAACAGAACACCCAATTTGTTAGAAACGATTATGAAAAGCTTCATAATTCATTGAAAGAATTGGAAGATCAAACAAAACAGGCTGAAATGTCGCAACACGATGTGCACCAATACATCGTTTCATACTCTACGATGGGACTTCTGATCTTGTCAATAGTCGTCGCGGGAGGAGCCTACGTGTACTGCAAACGCAGCGGCAAGGTCATCGTCAGTGACACCGGCGCGTCCACCAGATTACCGCCACGGAAGCCAGCAAGAGTTGCAGCATCCACTGAAAACATAGAACTTACCTATGCGACACCTCATTCTTTTAACATTTGACTTATAATCATTTTTATTCACTTTGTTTTCATTTCGTGATTTGTATTTATATTGGTAAAATAGTCTTTAATAAGTTATCTCACTTGTTGCCCCGCCAAGATGTACGGTCAGCAACCGCACATTGTACTTTAGTTAGCCTAGTTAAAATACTGCAAATTTTGTTATTTTATAAAATGTAGTATCGTCACGTACGCAAGTACGTCAGTCTTCGGTTTAATATCGAGCTCGCGCAACATCCAACATTTTGTGACTTTTTGTAACATTTTTTATTATTTTCTTATTACATTATTTTAGTGCAATTTCGTATTAAACACCTTTGAACATTAACATTTATTTTATTAACATTTTTAACATTAAGTGTAAAGGCTCATGCCCTTACATTTACTATATCCACTTTCAATCGACGAATAAATGCTACCAGACCAAGTGCCATGTATTAGCGGTAACAATGATGAAACAGTACAAAATAAATTATATTGATACAAGCTACCGAAAAGCTTATCATCCTGTTGATGGTCTGTCTAGAGATAGAGAAGGTTTTGAAAGTGTTTGCCATTCATCTAAACAGCTATTGGATTAGCCCAATGAATAACTAGCGAGCAAGCTTTGGTCCTGCACTAGGTACGGAATCCATAATGCTCAGAAATCAATCCCAATGCGGCTATAGAAGTAAACAAACACATGTCATTTCGATACGGCATCAAATATACTCACGTGATAAAAAGCCAATGTGACGGCCACTTCAATCTGTCCAGCTGGGAAATAAAATATCAGATTATCTGCGAGATATAATATTTTAACAAGCACCTTTTTTTGCCATAAACTATCATTCAATCATCCGTAGCTGCTAAGACAAGTGTCCACTACTGATGTGTTCTAGAAATTAAAATATATAAACAAGCAAATAGTAGTAAAGTGAACAAATAACTAGTAATTATGAATTAGTTCAAGTAATTCTCTTGCTGCTAATTGTTTACGGTAACTTAGCTTTGGTAGTGTTAATAGAGTAATTGCACACTTGGCCGGCGCTTAGAGGATTGTACTAATACTTTGAGTAAAGGTATGTAAATATGCTTTTGTAATTAGTATTGAATTGTTATATCTAATGATAAAATACCTAAGTTAAAAGAACGTTAGTTAAATAGATACTTACGACTGTGATCTCGCCCCGTAATTTGAACCACGCAGCAAAACTTAGATATGTATTATGTTAAAGGAGGTTAGATTTTGACAGATATATTCAAAGTGTCAATAAGTTTCTTGTGTGTCCACATAATATTTGTTTTTGTACAAATGAAACTGCAAGAAAACTACCTAAATAAAACGAACACGTCTGTTTCAAGTTAAAGGAATAACTGAAGAACATCTTCTAATAAATTGTATCCGGGTAACGTGCCATAATTTAACTAAGTAATGCAAATTTATGCTTTTTATTATCTTGTGTTTTTTGGCGTCACCAGCACCGTCGTTACAAAATCGTGAAATCGTATTTATTGAATATTGAGTTAGGTATTGTTTAGTTAGATTATTGCCTGAAAGTCGTGATCCTCGTGTTACGATGCGGATACCCTCGGAGAAGTTGTATACGCTTGGCAATTGTTTATTTGTCAATACGTCCTACGCACTTCTTCGGGTCGGTAATATTTGTTGAACGACAAAGCCGACCCGAAGCAATTACTAAATTTATTCAGCTTTTAATCGAGTCATATCTGCAAAGTCCGTGCGTCAATTACCTGCGCAGACGTGCGGCAGTATGGCTTAGGGGGAAGTGCGGCTAAACCGAGTGGAATTTTTTGTTTTTTTTTATTAACGATTACTTTTTATTTGAGGGTGATTCGACAGTCAACCTACTAAAAGTACCTGTACGGTCTCATCAACCATACTACTACTTTGGAAACGCAGAATCCTACTCCGATTTCATGCGTCACAAATAACTATAATAATTAAACTTTTAAATTATAACCAGTCTAACCAAGGGGTATATATATTAATTACCCTGACCTAACTGGATCATGGAGGTCAATAAGCAGACGCATTATGTAAAACACTGGTATGCAGCTGAATAAGGTAAGACTAGCCGACATAGTCGGGAAAAGCCTAGGCATAAGAAATTATAAACTTTTAAGCAATTCATATCGTGTCAGACAATAACTGTGGCACTTCTGTGTGCAATAACTGGTATATTCCCGCTGTCCACCGCCTGCTTGTCCACCCCGGGTGGACAGTGTCACAACTTTTAAAAATAAGTCCCACTGTCTCCGAGGGGTAGCCAGTGAGAATGATTATTAAAATAATTAATTGTAGCCACGTGGCTATGTTCACATATGGCACGTCATCATATTATGGCACATGGCACGAGGAGCTTGTGGCTAAATTAGCCGCTCGGGTCGATCTTTAGGTTAAGCTGTGCTTTCCTAGGTTGGTCTGTGAGCTGTTTGTCCCGGCTATCATTTGTAGATCTTTGACAGTCGTTACATACCTGTAACCAGACTGATTTTCAGACTTTTTGGGCCACTGCCTACTGGCCCAAAAAGTCTGAAAATCAGTCTTACCGAGGGATATCGTATTACCCAGTACTAACTGGGTTGTGGAGGTCAGAAAGGCAGTCGCTCCATGTAAAATACTGGTGTTCAGCTGCATCTGGTTAGGCTGGAAGCCGACCCCAACATAGTTGGGAAAAGGCTAGGCAGATGATGACTGTAGCCACAGTCCACACTGGTGGACACGGCTACAAATTACACACAAACAAAACACAAACATAAACACGAACATTATTAACAGGGTGTTTTATAATAAGGATGACGACTGACTAAAAAAAAATATGATTCTGGTTAGTCCGTGAGTTATATTATTGAAAAATATTGGATACGTGTTTTTTGTTTTATCAAATTAATAAAAATTGACGAAGATAAAACATGTCAAAGATTACGTACAATGGCCACTCCTGGTGGACAGCGTCACTATTAAAATCAAACATTCTCTTTGTCCAACCCTGGCTGACAGACATTTTAACTTTATCGAATTTTAACGAACGAAGTGGTAATGTAAGGTGCCTACAACCATTGGCTCCTACAGTATCTGTGTGTACGAACGAGTAGTTACAGCCGGACATAGAAACTGTATTTCATAATTCTTACTCAAGATAAGACGGAATGACAAGTATTTAAGTAGGAGCTTAAACAATCAAACGCTAATGAGTAAATACGATAATAAAGCCAAAGGTTTGAAGGCTTTTACGACAAAGACGCTGTAAAATTATACATGGGAAATCTAATAGGTTTCTTAGCTAGTACTTTCAAAACTGCTCTCTAAGCCCTCTCTAGCCGCAGCATGGTTGTCTTGTGCTTTCCCCCCCACGTGGTTATGCAATAACCGAGTACTGATTGAGCGAGGGCAAAGTAGACCATTCTAAGGCATTGGAAATCAGCAGCCGCTCGAAGTTTTTTTAAATAAGTAGATCGATCTTCTGACTCGAACCACAACTGAATTAATCTGTTTTTACCATGCCAAAAGATTTTCCAATATAACTTCAAGGTATTTTATGCTATCAGAACGTTCTATTTGGGCACAGTTACAGGTGTTGGCGACTGGGTTAGTACACACATGGGTCCTTATCTCAAACAACAAAGACGGTTGGCTAAGAATACTTCGGGTGAAGGGGATGAACTTAGTCTTGGAGATGTTGAGCGTGAGCTGGTTCGAGGTTAACCTCCTCATAACCATTCTTAGTGCCAATTCTGCCTTTTCTAGAGTTTCTGACCAGTCCTTGCCATGGGTTATGAGAGCTGTGTACTCCGTGTATGTAATAGTTTTTGTGTTCGGAAGAGATAACTGACACAGATCATTGACGAAGACGGTTGGTCCTAGGACACTGCCCTGAGGGACCCCATAAAACAAATTTTCTTCATATGGTCCAACCTTCACAACCTGTTTACGCCCCGATAAGTAGCTACGAAAGATTTCGAGGGCAATTCCACTTCCAACTTGCTTCTTGCTTACTTGCTTGGCTCTCTTGTCTAGTAACTACAAGAAGGTGCTATTCCCAGACTTATCGCTTTAGCTATTATTTGGAGACTCATATTCACTAGTACACATAGGGGTAACATAATGCCATCCTCGCCAATGAAACGCGTAGCGCGTTAAACCGTTGGTCCCGGCTATCATTTGTAGATCTTTAACAGTAGTTACAGGCCCGAAAGTCTGACAACCAATCTTACCAAGGGATATCATATAACCCAGTACTAAATGAGTTGTTGAGGTCAGATAGGCAGTCGCTCCATGTAAAATACTGATATTCAGCTATATCCGGTTAGACAGGAAGCTGACCCTTATATAGTTTTAAAAGACTAAGCAGATGACAAGAAAGTAGCTGATGACATGCGTATTATATGTCATTATGCTTGCACGATCCCGTACCCAAAGGGTAAAAACTGGACCCTATTACTAAGACTCCACTGTCCGTCTGTCTGTCTATCACCAGGCTGTATCTCATGAACCGTGACAGCTAGACAGTTGAAATTTTTACAGATAATGTATTTCTGTTGGCGTTAAAACAACAAATACAAAAAAATAAGTGGGGCTCCCATACAACAAACTTGATTGTTTTGCCGTTTTTTGTTCGATATTAATAACGGAAATAGGTAGAATGGCAATAGGTTAATATACAATTAAATATTTACAGAATATTTCGTTGTATATTTACTTTAAAAATATTTTTTTAAATGAAAATAAAATAAATATTTAAGAGGGGCTCCCATACAACAAACGTGATTTTTATGCCGTTTTGTCCAATATTGTATAGAACTTTCGTGCGCGAATCCGACTCGCACTTGGCCGGTTTTTTTATGTCCTCTGCCGTGGGGGAGGTGCCTGTCAGAATCTTAAACCACACGGTGTTCCTGGGTTACGAGTACACATATTCTCTTTTTTCAGTAGTGGTTTACAATCCCCGTTTTTGGTAAAGGGGAGGAGTAAGCTGCTTCTTTATTTTTTGTTTTTCGGATGGGAAATCATCAAATGACTCCTCCCGCTCTGGGAGAGCAGGAGGGAGTGCAGACTTTTACTGACTAAAATCCATCCATGTTCTTTCATCGCTCTTTGTGTTCCGGGGCCACGGTATCTCTTTCGAACAGTCCCGCAGCCCCGGCAGGCATCGGCCCTTGCGGACCCCTTCCTTTTGCTGAAATCTCTTAGAGGCGCGCGTGGAACACGAACCCGCCGTGGACACGGCAGTAAGCTGCTTCTCGAACTAACATTATATGTGATATCTAGGACCACACTGCCTCAATGACTTTCTTCAAGTCGTTCCTGATCGGGGACATCCCTTTGAATTTAATGTTTTGTAATCTTGTCATGACAATACTGTCACATGATACTCTTTCGTCATGGGTGCATTTAAAATGACAGATACTCTATCTGGGGGAAGATAGTCGTAGCACCAGCCTCCTCTTGACTGATAACGTAAGGCTCTAAAATCTACAATAAGCTTTAGGGATTATTTATAGACAGTGGGTGATTCATGGTTGATATCGGATTTAAAAAAAACTTTAGATTTTTTGTCCTAAGGAAAATAAATATTATACTATAATAGGTACATTAAAAAAATACCAATCGAATTGAGCACCTCTTCCTTTTTGAAGTCGATTAAAAAAATAGTTTGTGAGCAGGCCAGGAAGATTGGTGTGAACACAGCCTATGTAAAACTAATGAGTATCGGATTCACAAAATAGCAAAAAAAAACGCATAATTAATCACAAAATGTTCTCTGGTGCTATTACATCATCATCATCAGCCTATAATGTTCCCACTGCTGGGACACGGCCTCCTCTGTATGAAACGGTGAAGGAAAACATCGTGAGGAAACCGGCATGTTCTAGAACCAAAAATTCGAAGACATGTGACATCTGTCAATCCGCACTGGGCCCGCGTGGTGGATTATAGCCCATTCCCTCTCATAGAGAGGAGGCCGTGCTATTACACCAGGGAACATTGTAATACTCACCTACTAACATAAATATTCAATATAACATCACGACTGTAATACCCGAAGCGTTAGGCAAAAGTGTTCTATGGTACACCCACATTAGTTATGTCCTTTTTGAGTCCCATCATGTCCCATTTCCATGGTTATACTGCACATATTTCGTAAGATAGAGACTAGTTAACCTAATTGTTCCACTCACAGACGGAGCACGTGACGTCTCCTTAATTTTCCTCCTTCCGCTTTACATATTATTAAACTGGTTGCCATCATGTGATCGTTTGATTGCTTCAGATCTGACTTGGGAAGTCAGATCTGAAGCAATCAAACGATCACATGATGGCAACCAGTTTAGAACATCAAGTTGTTGAAGCATCTGTAATATTTGTAATTGTAATCATTGAATGTTTGGAGTTATGCAATTGTGCATTGGAATCGCAATATGTTACTAGGTAATGACTAACTCATCTGACCAGGAATATCAAACCATATCACCATTTTTTGTTTAAGGAATACAAATATATGAATATTTGTATTCCTCATTCCCTCTTTCATAATAAATCATAATAGGAAAATTATGAATATGAAATATATATTATATGAAATGAAAATATGAGTAGTGAAAGTTTTAGTGTAGTGTTCATTTTACGAATTGGAACGTAAATCATATTATTATCCTATTATGATTCTGCTAAAGCGGCCATTTTAAACACCCAGTACCTTTCTAATACTTATTAGAACACGTTTATCTAATTTGTACTAACCAGCATTGCATTATAATTTGTTGAAAATTATCTGTTTTTGCTTGAAATTAATAAGTTCACAATTATGATAAAATCCTATAGTCTTTCCTGTTAGGATCTAACAAGCAAACCGAACATTAAATATGTCTACTTGCATGTCCTTAGGCAACGCATCTTAATGAGGAGCGGTATTTTTCATGACCTAATCAATGGT
Organism: Xestia sexstrigata; assembly: GCA_941918905.2. Lineage (NCBI taxonomy): Eukaryota > Metazoa > Arthropoda > Insecta > Lepidoptera > Noctuidae > Xestia > Xestia sexstrigata. Next base: position 10,316,111 of record OW799204.2, read on the forward strand.
ATAATGCCTCTATGGTTTGACATTCATTGCGCATCATAGACTAGATAATGTTCAAAGATTATGACTTAGAGGAAACAGATGGTAAAATAAAATACCAGACAGCCTCGACTTGTGACAAGGAGAATAGGAACCTAAATTATCTTACATAAATAAAATGCTCGAATAAAGTTATGTTAAAGAGAAATTAAAAAATAAATGAAAGAAAATGCTGAATTTTATTTTATATTAGTAGGTGCAGAAATAATTGACTGTCGAAATTCAGTACGATACTCGATTTTTGGGAATCTATTCTCTATTTATAAATATATATATATTTATATGTATATATATATATGCATGTAAAACCAAGTCAGGAACAAGTGGCATCAAAACGCTGACGCCAGGTTAAGCACTAAGCATATGATAAAGAAAGCTAGGAAGAGATTGTTTTTAACGAGTTTTATTCATGACTTGTTAAGACAAATCTTACCCACCAAAAACATTGTCATGTAAAATGTTGCCAAGACGAAACCATTATGACTCGCACTGTCAAAAAGTTATCAGATCTCATGTCGAACCATGCTTCTAACTCTACACGCAAAATGTATCCACTTTTCATTACTATTCTGTTATACAATAGTTCTTGTAGTAACGAAACCGCGAAGTCACATATTTTGACTAAGGTTTTAGAGTTTGTGAAGTCCTGATGATCATCAGTCAGTGACGAAATCAGGGTTTTTTAAATATCAATAAAATCTAAAGTTTATGAGCTATGCAATTAAAACTTTATATGTTTAATAAGTCCGCTATTGACAACATATCCCGAGAATTTTGTTTACCTGGTATAATCCAAACCCAAGTCATAAAGGTTCGAAAGAAGCGCTTCCCTTGCGCTTCACTTGGATCGTCTTCACTTTCTAGCTCCATTATCAGACCAACACTTTGATAGCAGTCCAGCATTATTGCTATCAAAAGTTTCTAGTGAATGAAAGGATATGCCATTCAAAGTGAGTTAAATACGGATTCTTACAAACACACTCAGGTCGACATAATATAAGTGTGTTTTAAAGAAAACCTATTAACAAAACTAGTTACAGTTCCAAAATACAAAGACAAAATCTTGTGGTAAGTACAGTAGTAAGTACCACAAGATTTTCATTTGATGTTTTTTTTTTAAAGCACTTGTTTCTAAGATTTATAATCTCCTTGACTCAACTTTACTCGTATTTCGCAAATGTTATACTAATAGTGCAATTTACAAACAAAAAGTGTAACGCGCCATAAGTATCGCCATATAAAATGCAAAAATACCTACATACTCGTACACCAAAATCATACCATACATCAGTGTTTTTCAACCTTTTTCATGACACGACCCCCATAGCATGAAAAAATATTTGGTGACCCCCGACCCTACGCTTTTTTTTTCGTTTATTTTATTATTTTACAAATATTAAATCCATACATTTTTTTTATGCATTTGCATAATTAGGATTCGGATAAATATATGCAGGTATTTAGGTATCACTTTTTGTTTTAATTTGAAATTCGTTTTAATTCTCATTGTATCAAAAACGGATCCACGATGGGAGAAATTAGTTAATGACAAACAAGCGAAACCTCAATAATGGATGAGTACTAATAGGTTTTTATTTTGTTAATTTGTGTGAACATACAAATGTTTATCTCCTTTAATTCATATTTTCATAAAATCTATCTTTCTAGGCTTTATTGTTTTGTTTATTAGGGTAGTTTTTGCGGCCTCTTGCGACCCCCCTATAGAGGCTTCCCGACCCCCCGAGGGGTTGCGACCCACAGGTTGAAAAACACTACCATACATAGTTAATAAGCAGGTGAATGCCTTGATTTTTACCTCGGTGCCAATTAAGCTCAAATTTTTAATTAATTCCATGGAAGGTTCAATTAAAAGTTGAAGCATAATGAATGACTCTCAAACGTAGACCCAAATACAGCCTAAACACTGATGACAGAATTCAGTACCTAAATGCCTAGTCTATTCACAAAGGTTTTAGTCAAGTAACCATCTCGCCTTCAGTAATATTTAAGAGCGAGTTTAATATTTCATGAATACTTAGTAATTTCATTTGGCTCTCACTCGGGGAATTTCATATGTTCAAACGATGAGGACGACGCACGACGCCCGCTGTTCGCCTCCTAATGGTCCCTCGTAATGTCACAAGAGGAGATTAATAAAGTATGTATAACCTTAGATATACATCACAAGACGTCAATAAATATAAAAGGAATATCAACGATTGCAATTTATGCAGAAAAATCATGCATTGTAACTATGCAATAACGACCATCATTCGATAATTCAAGAAAACGGCCCATTACACTATTAAGGACCACGGACTACTTGAAAATTATGGTCCTACTATGTAAATATAGTCATCATATTTACCATATCACGCTAACGGAACGTTGAGCTTCATCTTTATTGTTTACATGCGTTCCGTATAAAACCAATGATGGAGGTGGAAATGCAGCAGTAGCGTCCAAGCTTCTATGTCTTCAACTCGTTTTCCGCCCGCTCATCGGCCACCATCTCGTGACTGGACAGAATTAACACCAACCTCATAATAAGTGAAACAAAGACAATCCTTATATAGCCCATGAAATTGACGTCAGCTTTTGATCGGTATTGTGAACTAGTGATTTATAAGAAGGTGTGAATGCAAGGTGGCCACGTGTTTTCTAAAAAACGGAGGTCGTGTAAGACTCGTGTAAGAAGTGTGGACGTGCGTTATTGTCGAGTGCCCTTAGTCGGGGCGCGCACCTAGTCAGTCAGCTGACGAGTGCCGACATCCCGCCGCTGTGCCGCTGCGGCAGTCTGCCCCGTCCGCGCACAACTCTCGTCTCGTCCTACCCTTATCGCACAAGGTATGGCCTCGTGATTGGGGGATCACGCCTGTGATCACCTGTCGAATTCGGCGCGAGATAGCATGCTATCAACCGTTCGGATCAACTGTTTATTGTGCCTGTTTATAATGGTTATTTGTATCTGTGATGTAATTTACGATGTTCGACGTTATATAGAAAAGCGTTTGGCATCACATCACTACTTTCAAGTTGAAGTACGTTGGTTGACCATGTGCCTGGCTAGAGTATCCGCGTAAACGGGTGGTATGTGTTTTTTTTTTTTGTGAATTTTCCCAAAACTTTTTGCCAAAGTGAGCGGTGTGCTTATTGTTACTTGTTTACGCTGTGTTATTCGTTATTTATTTAAATTCATAAAGTGAATGCAATGTAAAACCAATAAAAATATCAAAGCAATCACAGACCCAGTGCCTGAAAATTTACACTGAAATGCAAACTTTTCGAAACCTTATATTACGTTTGTAACCAGTTAATGCCTTGTGTTTCATAAACGTATTTAGAACTAGAAGTCGTTAGCACATGCTAACTGTCTATTGTAAAAGTGTAGACCATTCAAAAAGATGCACCTGCTTGAAGCGTTTAAACTGACCGTATTGAATTGTACATCACAGTTTTAGTAAGATTTATTTCCTTTAATCATCTTAAATAATACATTTTTAAATATTTCTTAAAAAAACATTCAAAAATATAAAAAAAAATAGTGGTCCACTTTTGTCGGAAGCAGTGTCCAGCAGTCCAGCAGTGGTTAGGGCTCCAGAAACAGGAACCTCCTCAGAGCCAGGACCTTATTGAGGAGTACTGCTTTCCGAATCAGGCTGTTGATCCAACCGCCATAGGAGAGCTACGACAATGTTCGTCGAGACTCTTGGCCATCAGGACATTGGCCATTGGCATTATTTAGTAAGGTATTTGTTATTCACTAAAAAAATCTTTAAACTCTCCATACTATTTCTTCCTTAGTAAATGTAAAAATCGATTTAGGATGAGACCGTAGTTCAGGTTCTAAGAGCAAGCTATTAATAACATTATGTCTATACAATTATGACGTGCTTACCATGGCGCCTCATAAACGAAGGAATATATTTTGATTGCTATGTAGTTCCGTCTAACTGTGACAAACAAAGGGTCTTATTGCTACTGCTAGTTTAAAATTAGATGCAAAATTTCCACAAGTATTGTCATAAAATCACTATGAGTGTTGTCATAAAATGGGGTAAGCTAAGTGAAGTCAACGGTATGTATAATCAACAAGATAAAGTAAATAATATCTTGTTACCTTTATTTTCAGTTAAAAGCAAGAAATACTTTTCATTTAACTGTAAAACGAGGAAACACGAAACAATATATTTTTAGTAAAAATTAAATTAAGCAAAAAACCTGCCAAGTGCGAGCTGGACTCGCGCATGAATGGTCGGTCTGTATCATCGTAGTACGAGAGCCCCTTGAATTTTTTAATTTATTATTTGTTGGTATAGTGGCAACAGAAATACACAATCTATAAAAATTTCAACTGTCTACCTATTACGTATCATGAGATAGCCCGCTGACAGACAGACGGACGGACAGCGGAGGCTTAGTAATAGGGTCCTGTTGGTTCCCCTTCATCATCTGCCTAGCCTTTTCCCAACTATGTTGGGGTCGGCTTCCAGTTTTACCGGATGCAGCTGAATACCAGTATTTTACATGGAGCGACTGCCTGTCTGACCTCTACAACCCAGCTAGTACCGGGTAATACGATAACCCCTTGGTAAGACTGGTTGTCAGACTTTTTGGGCCTTTGACTACCTATCGACTGTCAAAGATCTACAAATGACAGCCGGGACCAACGGCCTTACGTGCTTTCCGAGACACGGAGAAAACTCGGTATGTAATGGGTGGTCACCCATCCACAGACCAACCTAGGCAAGCATGGCTTAACCTAACGATCGACCCGAGCGGCTGTTATTATTTAGCCACGAGCTCCTCCTCCCGTTGGTTCCCCTTCGGGTTCAGAAATCTAAAAAAAAACTAGGTTCTGTATCTGTATCAAATTGTAATTAACTGATAAAATTAAGTTATTTTTACATACATAACTATATGTACTATTAATGGTCATAACAATAGACTTACTAATCTGCATAAGCGATTGTCGGTGGATTAGAATAATCTACAGTCGTGGATTATCTGTACTGGACAATATAATAACTACTTAGTAATTATTTTGATTGTTTTAAGGGCTTATAAGCTATGCTATAATAATATTATTATTCAAGATTAGTTTATTACTTTAGTTAGATATCAAATATATTTCACGAACGGACACAATCACACAATCGAGTTAGTGGATCGATCACAATCGAGCGAAATAGGTAATTGTAGACCCCACCGATACTCAGTGCGTATGCGATGCTTCTAATCAAACCTTTTTATGTAGTTTTGACAATTTGTACACTGCAACATATGGGGCGTCCCATATGTTGCAGTGTACAAATTGTCGAAACTCCTATTCTTCTGAGGCGCTAAAAACGCCTTATCAGCATCTGCCTAGCCTTTTTCCAGCCATGTTGTGTTCGACTCTCAATCTAACCAAGAACAGCTGAAAACCAGTACTTTACAGGAAGTGACTGCCTATCTAACCTATACAATCCTGTCAATAATAATATACACCTTGGTTAGACTTATTGTCAGACGTTCGGACTACTGGATCCACAGAACAGAAAAAACAGACTGCATCCAATATTAATAATACTTTATTCACACTTCTCAATACTAAAATCTAAACACATCCGATTTTTTTTTCTCGTAAAACAAAAAGAGAATTAATTCTATGAAAAAAATAACAGCATTTTAGAGCTGGCAGTTTGGCATTTAAAATGATATACGAATATATTCCAAATTTAAATAAGATTTTCAATTTTTGTCCGATAAATGAATCTGAAACATTGTTTTAATACAAATGGGTGTAGATTGTAGTACATTGATCGTGCAAAAACTAAAAATTAACGCTTAACTGTAAATTTGTTTGTTTGTTATTTGTTCGCTGTGCTTTGCGACAGCTGATAAAACGTTTTTTTTTTCTGAAATACATGGTACATAAGTGCTGGATTATGGGTTAAGTTTGTTGTGCCTGCAGAATTGCATCTAAGCCATCTCACAGAGTGGTTTAAACAGGCGACGACCAGAAAGTACCAACAGACCATCGAAAGGCGCGCCTTAACTATGCACGTGAGCATCTAAATTGGTCATACATACACTAGACTAGAGCAAGGTTTAAGGTTCTCTTTTCTGACCAGAGTGTAAAATTATGCTATATACGAGTATAGTAACGACTGATGAAACGATGTACGGTCGACCAAGCTGTTTGGTTTACATTTTAACATGCAAATTACATTGTAAAATGTATACAAACCAAATAGCTTGGTCGACCGTACACAGAAGAGAAGAAGAATTCTATGCACAATGCTGCATTATAGAAACAGTAAGCTATGGTAGCGATTTGTGGACAGTTCGTGGAGTCATTAGCAACGATGGTAAGACAAAGCTTGTTTCTGTTTGCACTAAATAGTCACCGATACTCATGTGATGCACATTTTTTTGGCGATGACTTATTAATCATGCCCGAAAATGCGAGGGCTCACACCGCGGCCGTCGTTCTAGGTTACTTTACTGAAGTCAGTATCTCTGTTATGGAATGGCCAGCAAGAAGTTATGACATGAATCCCATAGAACACGAACAAATTAAGCAAGACATCCTGCTTCAGAACAGTTTAAGCAAGGCATCCTGCTTCTGCTCGCTGCCTCTTATCTGTTGGCCAGCTGCAAAATGCAATTCAAGCAGAATGGGATATCATTCCACAACACAAACTCAAACTCAAACTCAAAGCATTTATTTCAATTAGACCATTACGGCACTTTTGAATGTCAAAAATACAAAAAAAAAAACAAAGCTACAGTCCCAGACACAAGACATAATAACTTGAGAAAGTACTGTAGTTGCCCGTGATCGTGTAGTTACACATGATCGTGACTCTCATGTAGACAGGGTAAAAAATTCACATAAAACAAAACACGAATTTTATGAAAAATTTAATTTACAACATTTACATTAGAAATTGAAACTGAGGGTTTCAATTTCTAATGTAAATGTTGTAAATTAAATTTTTCATAAAATTCGTTAGAAATTGAAACTGAGGGTTTCAATTTCTAATGTAAATGTTGTAAATTAAATTTTTCATAAAATTCGTGTTTTGTTTTATGTGAATTTTTTACCCTGTCTACATGAGAGTCACGATCATGTGTTACCCTATATTAAACGTCATTTAATATTTAATATTTTTACATGAAAAAGAGAGTCCTTGCAAAACATAAGTAAACTTGCAACTTATTTCGTGTTTTTTTAAGTGGCGCCGGTGACTGAAAAGGGCAAGTAAATGATGAATGAAGTATATGATAAGTTCAATTGTACATTTACCATTGAGTCGAAAAGATTAGACAGAAGTAGATTGATTTGTCGATTAAACACTTTCGAGTGCACATTTGACACATTATTGAGCGGCAACACTGATCGATTCTAAAAAGGCGCCACCGATCAAACAAAATTGTTCGATAGCATCGATTGTCAACATCGAAATCAGCTGTTGAAGTGTTGACAAGCTTTGATCTTTGTTAAGGATGCACGTGGCTTACATTTACTATACAAATCGTTCATTAGTACAATAGGTATGACGACAGTATCAAAAATTTGCAAATCTTTTAGTCCGTCAGTAAGACCTTATACCTATTGGAAAATAATGGACACGTATTTTTTGTTTTTGTAAATCAATGAATATTGACAAAGATAAAACGCATCAAAACTCGGGAGTGGGGGCTCGTGACATCAGAAAGCATTAAAAATTATACCAAGGCGTGACTTATTGCGAATTTTAAAAAACGTCGTACGAGTATCTTCGTCAATTTTGATTTACGTAACAAAAGATTTTTTGATAATTTAACGTTTATTTTATTAAATTTTTATTACCAAAGCTTTATTTATGAAACTAGTAACCAGAATTATGTTAGCAAATAAATTTTTGGTCTGCAAGCTATTGATCCATTGTTAAGTCATTGTCTATTTTGGCTATAATTTAGTACACTAAGTTTTGTTTTTTTGGCAATATCAATAGTCAGTTTCCTTTTTTTTGATACAGGAAGGTCCTATTACTTTTCTTACCACAACACTCATATTGAAAGTGTCCTTAGAGTCCTATATTATAACGATACCTTATGTGATACTATTGCAACATGTAGGCGGATGCACCTACTCGATGAATTCAGTCACGCGGCATTAGTTATAATAATTAATAAAATTAGCCTTTGATGAGTTAGTCGGAAAAATACATGCAAACACGTGATTTCTAAGCAAACTTGATAGTTGTATAGCTCAATTTTATGGTATAAAATTGTTACTAACATTTATTATACTTGCAACCCTTGCAACCATTTTTGACGCCTTTTTCCCATGGAGGTAGGCAGAAACTACGGAACGCAACTTGCTAAGATCGTTACATACTCCTTTGGCCTCGTTCACGTTCATACACATGCTGGTTGCATCATCAATAAAGTCAGTGTATGTTCTTATAGAGCGTCCCCTCACGGCCTTGCCCCTTACATCCCTCAAAATTGTCACATGAAGTCATTATAAAGAAAATGGAGGCCCCATAATAAAACCATAAACTAGTCGTTGCTAATATCTATTGGACGAACGATTCGTTTGCATATAATCTTTCTACATCGAGAAAGCAGTGACGCTTTCCATACGTCAGCAGCCCAGTGGCCCTGGCCAACGTAATCAATAGGTTCGAAAGGATTAAGTCCGTGCGTCGTCAGAACATACGTTAGCTCAAAGCTGAACCGGATTGCGATTCCGAATACAGAATTTATTAGACGACTTTTTCACCATTTAGTATAAATGCTTTGGCAAGGGTTTAAATTTTTTAAGTTAAATTATAACAAGCTAGTTACTCACTTATAATGTCAAAAACAGTGGGAGTGATATCAAGGTTTGTATTTGATATGGATAGTTACAAATGTCTACTCAATCTGATAATGTTTTTCTTACAAATCATAGGCCCAGTCAATGATGTGAAAAATACCAATAATTCCAACTATCCAAGTAAACCACAAGAATCAGAATTTATTGGATATTTCTAAATGATTCTTCCTTGGGAGAGCGGCCGTCACGCAAACCAAGTTACGTATCTTTAAACGGAATAGGAATATTAATTACAAAGGAAAAGTACAAAGTTGTCGTCTGTTTCTCATTACTGTCTATGGCGTCTAAACATTTATGTCTAGTCATATCACCAATCATCGTTAGAAAACCGTGGGTTGATTCAATTAAGAGTTCAGACGCTGTTGAGTAACAATTCGTTCGGTTTTGGGACAGTGTTCTAGTTCAATATTATTATGTTCTCAGTTTTCAGGACACTTTTTCTTACTCTTTGCTTTTATTCGGATGTAATCTATCAACAATAAAACATCAAGTTCATACCACTGATTAATCTGACGGTTCAGAACTAGGCCCCCTCTCTGTTCCCCAGGCCCCCCATCCTCTGTTCTATTAATGTCAGTAAACCAGGTACAAATGATTTTATCTCGTAAGATACGTATTGTTTCTAACACAAGAAACATCCGTTAGTTTGTCCCAACAACTGAACCCAGAGGAAGGACGTCGCAGGAGTCACCTCGACCTCATTACCAATGATAATTCAACGATAATGTTCGTTTTGCACACAAACGTTTACAAAATATAAATAAAGAAAAATCTGTATAGTAAATAAATTAACACATGTTTGTGAAATTGTATTGATGAGATTGTTAACGCTGTTGCCCTGTTATTATCCAATTGGCATGGATAGGACGAAGCGAGCCAGTGCAACAACCAAGTGGGTTGGTCGTCAGCGCTCGCTAGTAGTGCCATCACATACCTAATCGACAGGACGCGCCACCGGCCTCATGGCAATAGCCACGCTCAATTAATTATTGTTTATCAGACGCTATGAATATCTCGAACTGAATGTAGTTCGTCCTAGTGACAGTGAAACTCATTAAGAAGCAGAATGGTCTGTATTTTTTTTTCCATTGTGTTCCTATGTGTGATATTTTCAACTAATCATTGTTCTGCGTCCGGTTCATACGAAACGGGACTTCCAATCTGGAATCGTATAGCTTAAATTGTGATGTGTAGTTTTATTGATATACGAACGTACCGACTATATTGATGTGCGCGATGTAAACAATAACCATAGACCACTGTTGACTGTATTGGTTTCTTTTTTTAACATTAACGCGCCATAAGGAAACGGTTCGAGGACTATTGTAGAGCACGCATAAAAATAAAAACAATGGAAAATAACTTATTCAGTAAACATTACAGATGTAGGTAATCAGTGTCATACCTCAATCCGTGCCTCAACCGTCCAGTTGAACAGTTATGCGACAGTGTGATTGAATCTAATTGCAACATAAATTAACAAATCACGTAAATTCAAAAACAAAAGGAAGTCCCTCGAAGATCATTAGTTCTTAAACCTGTAAGTAATTATTATTAACTATCGAGACCCACCCTTGCTTCGTACCTACGGCTTTATGTCTTGACAATACATAAAGATTTACTCATTCTGCTGCACTCATATTTTATGTATGCCTGCGTTCACATAAACTTTCTGGAATCAATTCTCTAAGTGGTGGCGTAAATAGCATTAAAATTCGTTGAGTGGTTCAGAAAAATAACGCGATCAAACAGACGGAACTGAAAAGCTTCTAAATTTAAAATACGTAGGTACTGGCGACCCGCCCCTAAGTCCAAGTTATCCATCAGGTTAAACTCGAACCACCTATTCACATTCACAAAATTTCATTGAAATATCTTGGGTAGTTTCGGAGATTAGCATGTACGAACATTACGTACGTACGAACGTACGAACATAGTGACACGTATTTATTATATATTAAGACTGTACAGATATCACACAAAAACTGGAAGGAAGTGTAGATCCTTACTTTACTTGAAGTATAGATCCTTACGTGAACAATTATTAATTAAAAATTGATGATGAACGTCTTTAAAATTAACGATGACATGATGTATTTTCCCACTTCATAAGGTCCTATTGTTCGGTATGAAACCTTCAGGCTTCGAGTAGGCACGTATGTTATATTGCACTTCGCATCTCGAATAAAGACTTTTATCACATTTTACTTGAAACCTGATACAGGCCAGACTCCCTCGAGTGCGATCCCGTTGCGACTTCTAATAAAACTATGTACTTAAGCACTATAAAAGGTTCATTCTTTAGTCCTCTCTGAGTGTTATCAACACGCTTTCTATCTTTATATTGGCTTCTAATAAAAAAATACAAAAAAAAAGTTGCTTGTGCTAGTATTTAAACTATAACTAAATTGAGAAATCAATGTGCAAATGGTCCTCATGTTTTAGGTGAGAGTCGGGTATTGAACTACTGAAGTCAACTCAACTCGCCCTCTTATACCGGATTACTTTTTATAACTTTTCAAAAAAAATGGGTATATTAGGTGAACGGAGTAGAAGCTTATGGCATACCTAGTTTTGTTTTTCTTTTTTCTACAGCTTAGAAAATAAATCTACATCAAAAAACACTACAAATTTCAAGTAAACTTTTCTTATTAGAACAAAGAAGGAGAAATTTTGAAAAAAAAAACGAGTTTCAAATCATACGCAGTACGCGCGTATGATTTGAATTTTGTTTTGTTTTTGAGTTTTTTTTTTCTCGAAAAAAATTTTAAAAAAGCTAAGTATGCCATTTGCTTCTACTCCGTTTACCTATTATACCCATTTTTTTTGGAAAGTGATAAAATGTCATCCTGTATTTAAAAGACTGTAAAAGATACAAGAAGAAGATTACAGCAATTTATTCGTTAAATAGCGCGCTTATAAATGCTACTATTGAATTGTATGGATATTTAATGGAGTCTTGAAACTTTTTTATTAATTATGTATTTGGATGGAACCTTTAATGACTAAGCATTGTTCTAAAATATATACATATAAGATACGTGCTTGTTATGATTTTTTACCAAATAACATTACAATTATTGTCTACCAATTTCATATTTCGTCTTATAAAAATATAACAATCTTTTTGATCTAGTTACAACTAAACAATTACTAAATATTGTACTCCTACGTAGAAGAGTATTTTCTTTTTTTGTTGTTTTACTGTTGTCCCCAAAGTAATATTAATCAAGGAAAAATAACAAATATGTTATATGTACTTGCTTCATACCCTGCAGCAATACCTAAACGCGTTTCAGGTTCAAAATATCGCGATTGTTAAGTATTTTCGTATTCATATCTATCTATTTATTTATTACAACAAAAACACAATGGACAACAATGGTCATATAAATAGTTTATATAGAGCACGTTCAAAGATAATTAATACCCGAGATTTCTGAAAGCTCATTTAATTAAATCTGATCTCGAATTTCATGACAACTATTTTGATTGGCTATTGTTGTCGGTCAACTAATCACAAGATTTGAATTCTGACACCATATTACTGATTCGAGTTTAAATCGGGCTTTTCACAGAGTTAAAATATTATAACTTTATCAGGGAATAAAATAATAAGCCTATTTTTTTCAATACTTAGAAATGGTAAAATAGTTTTATAACAGCAATCGACTAAGTACGTACGCCTACAATGCAATAAAAAAACAATAACATTGCTGATTAATCGTATAGTACCCAAATACTATTTATTGACTCATTAATCCCACATATGGCCAGAAGCTTGTCAGCTATCGCAAGTAATTATTAGATTAACTGTTATTATATTACAGTAATACTAATAAAACTAACATATTATACAAATACATTGTAATTTATGAGCTCAACAGATTAGCAGGTAAGCATTGCCGTTTCAGTTAAAGACAATCGGTTTTAATGCACACTTATTTGCAACGGTACTTACATTTCTAATGCTTATTTGTTCAATATATTTGATTTTGTTATTGTGATGGGATGTGTACAAGTCGTGATGGTGGAGTTACCCGCTGCCCTCAAGCCAAGGCAGTGCTAACCATCTTGATGACTTGGTAAACAAACTGAAACTCAGACCTTTATTATTGGCCTTCTGTCACATGAAAGAGATTAGTGCCATAATGTTCACATTGACATTATCTTCACAAACGGTCACTTGTATAGCCAATCATTATGAACAGGTACCTCATCATAGAAGTATTATTCTAGCTAATTATCGTACGCCCCCCTCTCACTAATTTTTACTATTATTTGTGTGTTACTGACCCGGCTTTTTGTAAACAGTTTTTCTTTTTTTTTATCTGATGTCAACTCTTATAATAGGTGTATGTCGTTGTCATATACTAGACCGAAAAAACAACCTCGCCTCGGGATTACCTCGCCTTTGTACTTTATCCCTTGTGACCCATATATGTATTTGTGTAAAATAAATAATGAAAAAAAAATCTAGTAAAAACGGAAGAACTTGTTTAGGGCCACTCTGATGGGAGACCTCTGGCAGTAACAAGGGACAGTCTTAAAACTATATCAGCACAATCATCAAATGTAAATGCTACATGTCAGTGTCAAATTTCACAATTTGACGGTTTCACTTCTACAGATTAAAATCTACCGAAAAATAATGCGTCATAGCAGTATGTTCGGTTGACAATATTTCGACAGTTTAGACGCTAGACACCCGATCACACCCACCTAGATCTCGCCGACATATTTAATAATGTATAATGCGGATTGTTTTATGTTCTTTTACAGCATAGTTCATCTAAAGATACATATTATGTTTATTGTTTTTGCACAAATACATTATTCAAACGACTCGAACACTTTATACCACATACGTCTCGTGTATTGGCAATAACTCTTGTCTTATTTAAAAGAATGACCACAATATAAGTATTTACTGCTCTTTTAATGGGCTGTTAGCGAAAAAACCACCTTTGTTTCTATTCAAACTGATGATGTTCGAAAACTCATTACTTATGTTGTTGTGTTATTTAGGGGCTGAATGCAGCAACCCGTCTGTCTCAATATGAATTTCATAATTTCAACAATATTTTAACGTTCTTTTCAAAACAAATATATTTTTATCTGTCTACAAGCTGTCGAGTCCAGATGACCTACATTGATATGAATAAAAGGACAGGAAATTTTCCAATCATAAGATCACGTCATGAGATCTAGACCTGATACATGTACCTATTGTAATCTTTGAACCGTGGCGCTCCGTCGTTTCCTGAACTGAATTGCTGTAGGTGTAATGAAAAGTGGAACTGCTATTGTACGTTAACAAAAAACTGGACACTAGTAGATTCATTGAGATAACTAACTCACCACGTCCGTCAATGACTAAGGAAAATATACCAAGTAACTTCTTACGATTTGTATTCAACACAGGAAACTCATAAACGATATTCATAAAAAATGAGCCTGAATACTTGACCTCGCTGACCTACAGCGTCCCGAGCCAAGGGCCGCTCACGATGTCTCATGGCTGGTCCACTAAGGCCATTGTCCTTTACCTTTTAATTAAGATCTCATAACACATACGTCACGACGATGATTGGGTGAGCAATCCGTTTAATTGTTTGGAAGCGATAAGCGTTGGAGAGCGCGTGTCGTGGCATATGTTCGTACGAACATGATTGGAAACTCGTGGTCGCCTTCTCGTGAGTGATCATGTGACTGTGATGAGACCACTTGAGCAAATAAACGCCGCTGCTGACACCGCGACCGCTGCCGGCTACCACCCGACGACAATTAGCTTAAGACACACTCACCTAAAAAATTCAATGGGTCGCGTTTAAACTATCAAGGCGATGTTAACTTAATCTAGCCAGCTATGCACGACTGTGGTAATCATTCGCGTGATTTCATTACATAAAGAATGTGTATGGATTTGCTAATCCGTAGGTATATATGCGAGTTATAAAAAGTACAATAATATTATATTAGCGTATGTTATCATCCTTGTGACTTGAGGTAAACACAAATGTCTGTTAGGCAAATACAGATGTTTTGATTAAATGTCTTAAAGATTTACACTACTAATTGTGGAATGCCACAGCTGATATTTTCATATGTATTTCCTTGGCAACGTGTACTCGTGATGATTTACAATGATTTATTGTACTTAGATGAAAAGATTTATCTCACAGATTATCTATGATCTAACAAGTACCTAGATCTGATTTAAACAAAATGTGCCACTTGTTAAATACTGATATGATTTTTCAATTCATTCACAGCTCACATGATTGAAACAATCTTGTGCAGAGATGTCATTCCAGAAGATTATGTTATTATTTGTTCTTTTTATCATTGTTTTAAAGCAGATCGAGATTTTATCGTGATGCCAGTATCCGCATCCAGATTCACCCATACATATTTGTTTTAACCATCGAGTACTTGGAACGCTTACTAACGGACATGCAAAGCTTATTTGCAGCTTTATGTAATTAACATTTTAATTACCTCACCTGTCGCAAGAATTAATAGTCTGGAAAGTCCTAAATACATTAGATTATGTAGAAACATCTGTACACCTATGTCCTAAGTTTGTTATCTTTGTAAATAGTGGAGACTAAACTTTTTAACCTTGAAAATCCAAGTTTCATGGGTCAAGGCTTTAAGGCTGCCATTGGAACCAAAAATAGAAACTGATTTTATTTTCTTTTAATAAACCTACATATGTTTTTTGTCTAAAATGGTACCCATACTTAAAATGTCACTTACGGGATATCTTCCCTGATTATTGTTTATTAATGAGCTCCCGATATTTCGACGCTGTTGCAAGCGCCATGATGAAAGCTTAAAACGGTACCAATTTTAGTAATGAGGACGAATTAAATAAGGAACTTCAATCAAAAAATGTATGTGAACATTCAACCCAGTAATAGACGTCCAGCATACCTTTGGGGAAATCCGTTGATTGTCATGATTATAGCTAATACCTAAATTTCTCAAATGTATTATTTACATATTTTATATGTGTGTTCAATATTCTACAAATAGACCCCGTAGTTATATAGAGTACAAAGGCACAATTACCACCTGGCGTTAAAAATACTCTTTGATACAAATATGTTTGAGGGTAAAAAAGCAGTAACGCTTTCCATTGATCGTATTTAAACGTAGCTATAGTGTCAGCCTATTGCAATCCTCACTCCGACTGACCGTTTACAGTACAAACACATTTTAGTGTACAACATTTTGCGCACTCAAGTGCAGTGAGCACCACAAAATCAAAATCAAAATCAAAGCATTTATTTCAAGTAGGCCAGTTACAGGCACTGTGCACTGTGCACTGGCGCTGAAGAATAGGGCCTAATTGGAGAGCAGATCAGCACAATAAGCAAGCACAATGTAAACAATAAACACCACTTATATCCTCTATTTGTGATAATGTAAGACACTCGTGATGAAACAAGTGATTAGCATCGTTGAGTTTACCATGTCCTCAGTATTGAGCCATCGTCACTTAGAACTTATCTGCTAAGTCGCCGGAGGCTTCTTTGCTGACACCCTGAAGCTGAAACATTCAGTCGCGCGATTGTTCAGTCCGGTGTCAGACATTGACCGACGCGGGCGCAGCTTTTTATCCGATAATCGCGCGCTTTCTTAAGTTATCCTATCGGAACATAGACAAGTATTTAACAAAATGTATCGGACTAAGCGAGTCATTGGGTGTGTGAAAAGTACTATGTATTGTTAAAAAAAGAATAACCATAGAGTTTCTTACTGGTTCTTCTCCATAGGAAACGACCAACCCAAATCGTGCACCTTTTCTCGATGATTTATAAGTACCCATGTAGGCCTCTGTGATATAAAATATTTTGATTTTGTCGAATTAAAATATTCGATTAAGTTGCTATTATTGTGGTGTAGATTGAATTCGTGTCTTAGTTTGAATACCTAGATAGTCTCTGTCACCTATAAGCCACTGCGTTTAAAGATTTTGTGCTATCCTTACATAGATCGAGATTTTTGGATCCTGATAACTTTCGAAGCGCTCTAGTAAACTTCGGTGTAAACAATCTTCAAAAAAACAGTGAACTTAAACTTAACTTTGCAGTTTTTCTTTTGTAAACAAAGTATGCTTATATGTAAACAGTTAAGCTCAATTGCTCATGTTAAATCCAAAACTGGGATTATTATTGTAACATTTTGCATAATCATTAATGCAGTTGGCTTACCCTTGACAGATCTTCTGTACCTATATGTATTGTAAAAATTAAAAAAATCTGTTGATAGCTAAATTAGTTTCAATTTGGGTGCCGTTATATATTGCTCCAGGGCCAGTTATTAGACCAGCACGTCTTTTAATAATATTCACATAGTTTTTTTGCAATCTTTCAGGATAACATTTGTCCAGAATTGGCACAGCTACTAAATATAAATAGGATTAGGTAGATTTACTGAGTGACAAGCTCTAAAGCTTCGTATTTAAATAAATTAATATTGCGCGGTTGGTTACAGACAATTGATTTCCGTTTTTACTCAAAAATCCTGTATCGTTGTTTGTCAGATATGCTCTTTTTGTGGTTTTTCTTATTTCCGTTTGTCAGCGTGATTTTCATCAAATTTCGATAGATAAGTACCAGCTGTTTGTAACTGGCTAGTTAGAGACGTGCACGCATGTAAAATCAAAATGGGACCCAATAATCGGTACTAGCCTGCGTCCTTTAGAATCATAATTTGAGAAAACTTGTCTTACGAAATCTTTATTTTTCTAAACTGTTTATTGTTTTCTAGGTTCGTAAGACGAGCATCCGAATGACTGCTATAAAGGAATATCCTTTCGACTTGAGTGATTTACAAAATCAACCACCGAGTGCTGTCGGTGGAGACCCGCGGCCTGCGCAGTCGCCGCCTAACCACCCCAACCCTCCTTCTGCGATCAAACAACGTGTCTCAGTGCCCTCACTTGAAGGAAAGAGAAAAGTGTCCATCATGGCCGACGAATCGAGCAAGGATCGAGAAAACTTACCATCAGACAGGTATGTAGTCTACCAATTAAAATTTTCGAGCATAAATATACATAAATAATAAAACACACACACCATGCACAGATACACATACACATATATAATATACACACACATACAACACACACACATACACACATATATACACATATAATATATATATATGCATATATTTACATACATAATATATTTATCTGAAATAAAATGATTATTATTCCGTTCATTCATGTTTATCCTTATCTAATTACATTTTTAAGTATTTCTTAAAATAAAACGATACAAAAAAAAACACTTAAAAATATAAAAAAATAGTAGTCCGCCGGTGTCGGGAGCAGGGTCCAAGCCACCGGCGGTTAGGGCTGCAGAGACAGGAACCTCCTCACAATGCGAACCGTATCGAGGAGTACTGCCTTCTGAATCAGGCCCTTGATCCAACCGCCTAAAAAGAGCTTCGATAGATGGTCATCGAAGCTCTTGGCTATAAGGCCATTGGCCGTCACGACAATCGGCACAATGATAACCGAGTTCATATTCCACATGTCGCGAACCTCGTGTGCCAAGTCGAGATATTTTATTTGTTTCTCTTTCTCAGCTTTCACGAGGTTCTCGTCATGCGGAATGGTAACATCGATTATCATTACGCGGCGTGCTGATCGGTCCATCATCACTATGTCAGGCTTATTGGCGACAATAGTCCTATCAGTAATGATGGACCGATCCCAGTACAGCGTGACATGGTCTTTTTCGAGAACTGGGTCGGGCATATACTTGTAGTACGGTACCTCAGATTCCACAAGTTTATATTTCAAGGCAAGTTGCTGGTGTATAATCCTGGCTACTTGGTTATGCCTGTGCAAGTACTCGCCGTTAGCCAGACGAGAACAACCAGAAATAATATGTCTGATGGACTCACCCGGAAGGTGGCATGCCCGACACACGTCAACCGTCCCGTCCTTCATAATATTTTTCCGGTAGTTGTTCGTCACCATAACTTCGTCCATAATCGCACAGACAAAACCTTCAGTTTCCCCAAAGAGGTCGCCGAAACGTAATCAGGACACGGACGCTAGAAAATCTACATCGGGCCCATGAAGAGCCCGGTAGAAGCGCCCGGGAAGCTCCTTGCCTTGCCATACTTCCTTGCGGTCATCGGTGGTAAGTACCTCAGGTTTGTGCCAGTTCTCTTTAGCCATGGACAGCGGGGTGAGTCCCTTGTCCACTGCGACCACATCTCGGTGCATACCCACCTCGGCTTTTAAAAATATTCTCTGAGACTGCACACCTCACGGTTGTGGAGGGTCTTCGCGTTTAAAAAGCCTCGACCTCCGCACTTCCGCGGGATGTACAGTCTCATAACCGATGATCGTGGGTGATGCATCCGGCTTTCGGTCAGCAGTGTACGAACTCTTCTATCCAGTGCGTCGAGTTCGGTCTGAGTCCATTTGAGTATGCCGAAAGAGAACATTAAAACCGGCATGACCCAACCACTGAAGGCGCGCACCTTGTTCCCGCCCGAAAGAAGGCTATTTAATACCTTTCTCAGGCGACCGAAGAAACGCTCCCTCAACGATTGCTTCATGTCAGTTACATTAATGCCTAACGCTTCCGACATACCCAAATACTTATAGGTTTCGGATGAGGAAAGAGATCTCAGCTGTATGGAGTCCGAGAGCTGAAGTCCCTCGGACTCCACAATCTCCCCTCGCTTTACATACATGACTGCACATTTGTCCACACCAAATTCCATCCTGATGGCGCTACTAAAAGTTTCAGTTACTTTCAGTAGCTCCATCAGACGCAATTTGTTGGGGGCAAAGAGTTTCAGATCATCCATGTAAAGCAGGTGAGATATAACTTGACCATCCTTCCTCAACCGGCAGCCTAGGCCTGAATTCTCCAGCAAAGTGCTTAGAGGATTCAGGGCTAAACAGAACCAAAGTGGACTCAGACTGTCGCCCTGGAATATTCCCGCTTAATCCATACAGGCTCATCGCTCCCTTAGATCTGTCGACATCCTGGATATTGAAGGACAGTCTTCCACTGCCCCATACATGACTCAGGAAAAGGTGCGTAGAGTTGTATCTACTTTGTACAACTCCAGCACCTTCATGAGCCACGTATGTGGCACCGAGTCATAGGCCTTCTTATAATCTATCCAACATGCCGACAGATCCTTGCGAGTTCGACGAACCTGTTGGCTAATGGCCATGTCGATGAGGAGTAGCTCCTTAGTACCGCGGGACCCAGTCCTACATCCATTCTGAGAGGCTGACATGATGGAGTTTTTGTCAATGTGTGTATTAATTTTCACTCTCAGAATGGATGTAAGAAGCTTGTAGATCGTCGACAAATACGTGATCGGTCTATAATTTTTGGGTTCCGCGGGACTACCTGACTTATGGAGCAGGTGGGTAACGCCTGTTAAAAACTGTGGGAGGGACCCGGACTCTAAGGATGACTGGAATTGCAATGCCAGGCAAGTGTGTGAACTACTAAACCATTTGAGCCAGAAGTTGTGCAGTCCGTCCGGTCCCGGGGATTTCCAATTTGGTAACGGACGAACTGCTCTGGCTACATCTAAAGGTGTTATAAAAATTGGCTCCATTTCTGGGATAGGTTCACACAGTCGCTCGACATCACGCATCCAGTCAGCCTCAGTATGACAAACGGGTACCGACCAGATGCTTCGCCAGAAAGAACTCGTGGCGGCATCATCCGGGCGGCACACATCTGTCATATTTTGCTCGGGTCGCTCCCAAGCTCTGTATACCCACCTCTCATCGCTCTGGAACATGCGATTCTGTGAATACCGATCAACCCGCCGCTTATACCTCCGAATACGGTTCGCCCATGCATAAACTTTCTGCTTCAGGAAGTCGATGCGCTCTGTGACACGGGACATGTATTCTTGAGGACTGATTTCAGTCCCCGAGAATGCCCGCCTCACAAAGCGCATCACTCGTGGTCGTGTATTGCCATCCCTGAAGTAGTATAGTTTGCCGATGAGTACCCTGGCCCCGTCGATACGGCGCTCGATCCTGCGCTGCCAGGCTGGTACGGCTGGTTTTGGTCGAGTAGCTACGTCACAATTTGGAAACTTGACATTAGCTAAACGACATGCCGTAACAGCCCCACAGAACAGGATCGAGTGTGTATCAAGAAGGTTCTCGCTACTCTCGAATATATTCTTAAGTTGCGAGTCCAAGGCACACACCAGCGCCCTATTTTTCTTACGCATGGGTAACCGTGGTATTCGGGGCCTAAGTTCGGTAGGAGTGGACCGATAATCATGAAGCGCATTCTCCAGAGCGCTCCTCAATCGGTGATTGCACTGGCTACTTACCGTGGCAACTCCATCATCCTCCTCTACAACAGCAGGGTTCAACCGCGGTGGTGTTGCGTCAATAGCTGACACTTGCACCGCGGTTTGTGTCGGAGTTAAGACGATAAGGTTGCTCAGTACTTCTGAGCGCAGCCTATCAAGCGCGGCGTCGTCCAACCTGTGACTGCGTTGGATGACCCGCACCTGATCCGATAGTTGTTGGGCCGAGACGTTGACGGTTGGTTCAAGATCCTGGAACAGAGACAGCATCCTAACACGGTACGCAGTGAGGTTAGTTCCCCCCTCTGTAGACCTGTAGTATGCGCGCATGACGTTCTCGTTAATGGATATTATTATTATTTTTGTTTTGACATTTCTGTTCCTCCGGCTAGCCGGGAAGTTCTGATGGCACGGGCCTAAGCCAAGTGTTCATCAGTTGGGTTAATTTCGGGTATGGAGATATTAGTATCCACGCGGTTATGCGCAGACTGTGTAATATTTTCCGACTCACACTGCAGAAACTTTCTTACTAGTCTGCATGTGTTTAAAATCACTACCTTCTGCAGTAAGTAGTAGGTGCTAGCTGGTAAGTTAAGAGAACTCAGGGACTGATGAAGCTGTTTAGGGATTACTCCTGTTGACGAAATAACTATAGGGACAATTATAACTTTTTGTAGGCGCCAAAGTCGGGTTATTTCGTCTTTTAACTCTATGTATTTCGATAGTTTTTCGGCTATTGTAGTCTGTAAGTTGTGAGTGTTTGGCACGGCTATGTCTATTAGGAATCCAGTGTTGTTTAATTTGTTTATCAATGTGATGTCTGGTCTGTTATAATGAATTGTGCGGTCAGTGAAGAGAGCTCGGTCAAAGTACAACTTTGTTGTGGTGTTTTCTAGTACTGTTTCAGGGCTGTATTTATAATATGGTACTACAGTGTCTACAAGTTTGTACTGATGTGCTAGTTTCTGGTGGATTATGTTGGCTACTTGGTCGTGTCTGTGTTTGTAGTCGGTTTGAGCTATAAATTTGCAGGCACCAGTTATGTGTTGAATTGTTTCCGAGGAGCTATTGCATTTTCTACATGTGTCGTTTGGTAGATTTTTTATAATGTGCTTTCTATAGTTTTTAGTTTCTATTACCTGGTCCTGTATTGCTAGCATGAACCCTTCAGTCTCTGGGAAGAATTCGCCTCGATTAAGCCATGCGTTCGACGCTTCTTTATCGACATTTGGTTGGCATAAATCTTGGCGATGTCTTCCATGGAGAGACTTCTGGGTCCATTCTAGATATTTCGTTTTGTCATCAGTCACATTTTCGTTTTTCTGTTCCGTTGTGTCTTTAAGATTTAGAGGTGTTAAGCGTTGATCGTTTTGAGCTATGAGTTTGTGGAGTGTGGAAGATTCAGTTTTAGCAAAAAAGTATTGTCTGAGAGTTGTGATCTGTCGATTGTGAAGATTTGAAATATCAATAAGTCCCCTGCCTCCCTCTTTTCGCGGTAGTGTCATCCTTTGCACGCATGATCTTGGATGGTGTTTACGGTATTTAGTCATGGTAGTGTTAATTTTGCGTTGTAAATTTTTCAGGTCAGTTTTCGTCCAATTAATTATCCCAAACGAGTAAGTAAGGACAGGGATAGCAAAGGTGTTAATTGCTTTTATTGTGTTTCGAGAGCAGAGTTGTGTTTTAAGAATTGTATTTAATCTATGTTGGAATTGTTGTTTTAGTTTCTGTTTGATATCTTTGTAGTGTATTTGATTTGATTGTATGTACCCTAAGTATTTGTAAGTGTCCTGTTCATCCAATGGTTCTATTTGTTCGCCTGTTGCTAAGGTGTATTGGTGTTGGTAGTTCTGTCCTGCTTTTACTGAATTTATTTTGCATTTGTCTATACCAAATTCCATTTTAATATCGTTTGTAAATTTCTCAGTTATGTTAGCTAACTCGTTAAGCTGATTTTCCGATTTTGCGAACAGTTTAATGTCATCCATGTACAACAAATGGGTTAAAATGTTACCATGGGTCTCCTCCTGCCCATCAGCAGTGGAATTTAAAGGGATTCCTAGTGAGGTTGTGTTTAATATTTTTGATAATGGGTTAAGAGCAAGGCAGAACCACAACGGACTAAGTGTATCTCCCTGAAAGATGCCTCTCTGTATTTTAATTGGACTGGTGTTTTTTGTTTCGGTTGGGGTAGTGAGTCTAAGTACAGTAGTCCAAGTTGTCATTACGGTCTTAAGGAATGCTATTACTGATGGATGTATTTTGTATATTTCTAATACTTGTACTAACCATGAATGAGGAACTGAGTCGTAAGCTTTTTTGTAGTCTATGTACATTGTAAATAAATCCGATTTGGACTTCTGGACTGTTTTTAAAACAACGGAGTCTATTATTAATTGTTCCTTGCAGCCTTGGCTAAACTTTCTACATCCTTTTTGTTGTTCGGCCAAGATGTTGTTGGTGTCAATGTGTTCATATATCAGTTCGGATATGCAGGATGTGATGATCTTATATAAGGTCTGCAAACATGTAATGGGTCTGTATTTCGCCGGATTTGAGAGATCATTATTATTATTATTATTATTATATGATTATTATTATTATTATTATAAATATACTGAATGAATATACAGAATGGATGATAATGGCGGACAAGAAATGGTCTGTAGTCAAAACTTTTTCGTTCACCTGCTTAGATTATACCGACATCGACGCGACGGTCACCACGTGTTCAGTATATCATACCGAACCTGGCAAATATAAATTATTCAGCAGGATTTAAAAATATTATTTATACTTTTGTATTTCTACAAAAGTACCTACACGGTCAAAGTATATAGAACTGCTGATTTTTCTTTGAAATCGCCGATGAACAATTCATCTGTAGGGGGGTTCGAATTAATGTACTGTGTACCTTCCACCTTGTATGATTAGACTTTACATTATTTATGAGTTACATACATTTCCTTTGCGTATAATCTAATTAAAATGTCTGGATGACCGAACTTTACTCGGTTTTTTTAAATCTAGCTAGATCGATTTATCGCCCCCGAATACCCCCTGCATACTTCTGCATACTACTGCATACTACAAAATCGTTGGAGCTGTTTCCAAGATTCAGATTAGGTACATACAGGGTTAGGTATCAATGACCAGCCAAAATTTAAAATTAAGATCTAGATATCAAACCAAAAGTTCATTTTAAATATTATTGTCGAAAAAAATTAAATATAATAATAGCATTCATTTGAAAATGTCCTAAAAATGTCCTAATTCATAAACCTAGTGGGAATCAATGAACTTGTGTGCGTGCATGCACCGCCAAATTTATGTGTGCGCTAACTGCTACCTATCTAGGTTGTTGAACTGAATTTTGCTGTTGCAATAGCCACACGTTCGCTTTTTAGTGGTGGACAGGAATGAAATTTTATTTAAAAAAAGGTTGTTTTGTTTCTCATTATATCGAAAATATAATCGATTCTAAACCAAAATTTGGCCAGTCATTGAAAACTAACCCTGTAACCTTGAATATACCGACAAGAATTGCTCATTTAAAGATATTAAATGTTCAATTTTTTTATCGCGTCCAAAATGTTTTGTCTTTAGCCATTCACTTAGTGGAAACATCCATTATTATATTTTTCTTTTTAATCTTCCACACATTGGGAGAACGTTCGATAAAATGCTTAAGTAGAAAATTCATCAACGAAAAAATAATAGAACGAAATGACAAGTCTACACAGACACGGCTAAAGAAGTACTAACTATTTTTGTTGCCAACACGATTTCATGAAAAGATACAACGTCCCTCCAGTTTTTAGGGTTCCGTTGCCAATTGACAAAAACCCTAAACGAAACCCGACGAAAACGTTCTGTCCGTCCGTATGTCACAGCCATTTTGCTCTGCGAGTGCTGGTACCACACAGTTGAAATTGAGAGAGCAGGTGTCTTTTATGAAGCGTTACAGAAAAGTAAAGTGAAATTACGTTTTTAGGGTTCCATGTGAATGTTTGTGGCCGCTATAATAACAAAATTATAAATCAGAATAAAAAGGTTTTTCAACGTTTACATCCGTGATATCACATTCATCGACAGCTCTATAAAGATGATATCGATGTTTGATAAGATAATCGGTTCTAAAGCCGTAAAAATTGTGCCCGCCCCCCCCCCTTTTCTAATATTTAAAGTAAAAGAAGCGTTATAAATATTTTTGGTGCTACGAAATCTTTTGTGCGTGAGTCTGACTGGTGCTTGGCAGTTTTTAGGGTTCCGTACCCCAAAAGGTAAAAAAGGAACCCTTATAAGATTACTTTCTTGTCCGTCTGTCCGTCGGTCCGTCTGTCTGTCTATCCGTCCGTCTGTCACCACCGATTTTCTCAGAAACGGGTGGACCTAGCAAGTTAAAATTTATACCGAGACTGAAGTTCCTATTAGGTGAATAAAAATCAAGGTCCTGAATCAACACGATAAAAAGATATGGACAAATTTAGATTTTCGCGAAAACTTGTAGCCTTGTAGGTACCAGAATTTACCTTAATTTTCAACATTTTTTTATTTTTCAGACTTTTCCCTTTACTTTTGCTGTAAGACCTTGCTTTTACCCAAAATTGACAGTTCTAGGTCAATCGGAAGTACCCTATAGATAGGTCGAAAACCTAAATGGTAGTTCCCATTGACCTAGAATCACGAAATTTGGCGAGAAGCAATGTCTTACACCACATGTAAAGGGAAAAATCTGAAAACCGTAAATATGTAAATTTAATATAAAAAAAGCGATTTTACTATTAAAAACTTATTATTTGCGGTTGGTGGTTTCATGGGATCGAACAACAAAGTTAAGTTTGTACGGAACCCTCGGTGCGCGAGTCCAACTCGCTCTTGACCGGGTTTTATTTTATTTTATTATGTTTAATTGTCAAAATTTAATACAATAATTATTTAATATAATGTGGCATCTGCACGAAATCATTTAATTTAATTACAAGGAATTTATGAAACGAATAGGTGATTAGTGGTAGCCCTGTGGTAACAGCCCCGACTGAAGAGCGCGTCTCCAAAAAGTTAGCAACATCGGAAATAGCTGTCAAATATTTACCTATTTTAATTAATTTGGCAATATTACTGTACGGAAATAAGAAATATGGCTAATTAGCTATCTATATTCTAGAATATTAATAGTGAATTGCAATTAAAACACTGAATTTGATGTTGTAACCGTTTTAAGTGTAGAAAAGGCATTTGTAAAGTTTCCAAATAGTTTTTTCTCATCTAAAACTGATTATTCGGTGTTACGATATTAATTATTGCATTTCATAATCAATATTCTAAATAGTTAGTTAGCCATATTTCTTATTTCCATACAGTAATATTGCGAAATTAACTATAACTGGTAAATATTTGACAGATATTTGCGAGGTTGCCAACTTTCTGAATTCGCCCTGCTAAGAGTTGTAAGGTCACGGGTTTGAACCCAGAAGCTGTAATTATTTTCATCATCACCTGGAGACGATGCGATGAAGGAAACTGGCATGTCTGGGAACTAAACTATCGCAAACAGTTGTGGCCATCTACCAATCAGCATGGGGCTCGAGCGGTTTGTTATAGCCCACACGTGGCTTTACACAGCGGTGATCAGACCAATGCTGACTTATGGCGCCTTGGTTTGGTGGACGAGAACTGAATTCTCGACCACCGTCTCTAGGCTTCAGCGGTTCCAAAGGCTGGCCTGGTTCGCTATCACGGGCTGTATGAGGACAACCCCAACTGCGGCAATGGAGGTAGCCCTACAATTAACTCCCCTTGAATTGTACATACAGCAGGAGGCAGCACTAGCAGCTATCAGGCTTATGCACTTAGGCATTTGGGGCAAGAACCACACCAGTCCCCACGCGGGCATCCTGGACCGGGTGCTTGAGTATCAACCTCTCATCGCTGCCCCGTGTGATAGGACACCTAATAAACCTATGTTCAACAAAAACTATAGCATACAAACAACAGAGGAATTAAGGGATCAGTCAGGGGTTAATGAAGTACGCATCTACACAGAGGGCTCTAAAACTCAAAACGGCTCAGGGGCTGGCGTACACTCCCTAGACCTCAACATCAAGTTGCACCTACCACTAGGCGAACACAGTTCGATATTGCATTGCGAGTGTGTCGCCCTGACACAAGCTGCAACAGCCGTAAAACGTCTAGGGGTTAACAACTACGCAATCAGATTCGTATCTGATAGCCTAGCTGTGCTTAAAGCCCTATAAAACAAACAAACTAACAGTAAATTAATATTTGAATGTCACCTCGCCCTGGAGAGTATATCGCTGTCCAACAGAATTACCATCCAGTGGATTAGGGGGCACAGTGGTTCCCTAGGCAATGACGCCGCAGACGAACTTGCTAAGAGAGGTTCCGAGATGGTAGTGCTAGGCCCATACCCACTCCTTCCCTTGCCTTTCTCACAATTCCGTACATGGATTCGCCAGAGATCAACTGAACTACATAACAACGAATGGTCACGGTCTACAGACTGCAGGCAGTCAAAAATGGCGATGCCAAGTCTACATCCGCGACTAACAAAACGACTGCTCAGCCCAAGTAGAAATAACCTCAGAATAATAATAGGGAGAATAACGGGCCATTGCCCCCTAAACAAACATCTCTTTAGCATAGGCGCCACGGACAGCCCACTCTGCAGGGGCTGCTTTGACGCCGAAGAATCAGCCGCCCACGTCGTCCTAAAATGCGAGGCCGTGGCTACCCAACGCAAACAAATCCTCGGATCGGTGAGGTCGCTCCGCAAAACCTGTGAAGCTCCCAGGAAACTTCTGTATTTCTGGGCGGAGCTAGGCTGGCTAACTTAGCCAGGACACCTACGCACAACGGACCGAATGAGAGTCTAAGTGCGGAAAATGGAGTCCCTACTCTACTACTCTACTCTAGCCCACACTCTCATAGCGAGGAGGCCTGTATCCTGGCAGTGGGATCAATAACAATAAATAAAAAATGCTGAAAATACTATACAAATTATATTTGATTTTGCAACTTTAATAATACTTCAGCAGCGGCTAATTTCCTAACAAAACGTCCACGTCAGTGTAAAGGAATAGGAAATGAATGCGGTAAAATTGAGAAATTATTACCTATACGAGTATCTAGTCAATACCAACACACAATCTACACTGAGTTTTTTCTATTAATCTGTGGATATATTGATTAAGTCTGCATATAAATCTATGTAAATAAAATAATATCATCATCTGAATAGCCTTTTCCCAACTATGTTGGGGTTGGCTTCCAGTCTAACCGGATGCAGCTAAATCTGAATCCCAGTATTTTGCATGGAGCGACTGCCTATCTGACCTCCACAGCCCAGTTTGTCCTGTAAATAAAACAATAAAGAGATGAAAAAATAAAATAAAACAACCATCAACAGATTATCAGTACGTCTAACTTACGAAAACCTTACAAAACCAGGGGTGTAAAATCAAATCAAGCTAATGGTGTCGATTCTGTTGTGCACAAACTAAACTTAATTTAGTCTATTGCTAGATAGCAATAGCCTTTTAGTAAAAGATTTTACTATAAGGCAGTGCGAGAATAGTACAGCTATAGCTATGAACTGAGTTAGAGATGTCAAACTAGCTTATGTCTTGCGCTTCACCGTGTTTTTAGTCGACATGTTTTTACGTGCACCCTTCATTTGTGTGGAAATTTTAGTTCCAAATAAATTCGACAGCTCTAAATTACGTCCGTCTCTTTCTCATTTTATTATAGAAAAAAAGATAGCAATAGCCTAAATTAAGTTTAGTTTGTGCACAACAGATCGACACCACTGACTCTTATTTAACTCTATCATTAAACTTGAAATGTCACTTACGGGATATCTTCCGTAATTATTATTGATTTTGATCTTTTATCCCTAAGTAGTAAGTAAGTAAGTGACATTTTAAGTTTTTAAGTGACATTTTAGTTATAAACCGTAAAAGCTTAAAACAGTGTTCTCTTTAATAACACCCAAGTACGATATGGCAGCGCCACCTGTGATTTTATTACACAACTACACACAGAGGTTTATGTATTGAGCATTCACGGTAATTGGCATTGAATAAGTACAGCTCAGTGCGGTATCGGTATCAACGAGTTTATGACAACTGTGCATAGGTGGCGCTGACTGTTAACGAATGCAACGTCCGCGATCGTGCACCTGAAAAATATTGTTGAGCACAAGACATGCAAAATTAAAAAAACAAAATCCTTTGTCCTCACCGGCTTGTGTTTAAAATGACTTACATTATCTTTTTCAAAGGATTTTGCTCAATAGATATTCACAACTAATGGAACACAATTATGGAATGCTGTTATAAACTGAGTAATAAATTTAAAATTAATGGATTAAATAAGATTTGATGTTTAGCTTTTAAGATAATTATGGGACTTTTTCGTGAAACCGCAGCAGTAACTTTGTTTTTTATTAACTATAATGAAAAACGAATGTAGTTTTGCTGGTGAGCGTAAATTGACCTATGAATGAGCGTTAAAAATATTGTTATATATTGTTTGCTGCAACGGAACGCAGTGATATATTGTTTAAATTTACTTTAATATGAACTCATTGCAAACTCTTTACGAGTCCATATTATTAGGCACATAATTTTTAAAAGAAAAACACGTAAAACCTATTTTCAATTTGTTACATTTTCCTAACGCGAGCGTTGAAGTCTTTTACTCTTGAAATCTTGACCTATTTAATGATAATTACATACTAGTGCTAAGCTTATCGTTATCTAATCGCTCTTCCAAATGAAATAAAGATTGTCAAGCTTCCTATCAGTATTTACCGGGTACATAATTAATTATATTTATTTTCTAGGAAAAAAAAATCTAATCTAATCTATGGAGGAGCTCGTGGCTAAATAATAACAGCCGCTCGGGTCGATCGTTAGGTTAAGCTGTGCTTGCCTAGGTTGGTCTGAGGATGGGTGACCACCCATTACATACCTAGTTTCCTCCGTGCCTCGGAAAGCACGTTAAGCCGTTGGCCCCGGCTGTCATTTGTAGATCTTTGGCAGTCGTTAGGTAGTCTTACAACCAGTCTTACCAAGGGGTAACTGGGTTGTGGAGGTCAGATAGGCAGTCGCTCCATGTAAAGTATTCAGCTGCATCCGGTTAGACTGGAAGCCGACCCCAACATAGTTGGGAAAAGGGCAGGCAGATGATGATCTCTAGAAATCTATAAAATTAACGTAAATTGTTCAACATGAGCACGTCTGCCATAAATATATATTTTACGACTCGCAGACGAGGTGACATTCGATCATGAAGCCTAGCCTATAGTGATCCAAGTGTTTCTAATAACTACGTACCTTTCACTGAGCAATGGCTCGCATAGCATAGTCCTCCCAGTGCATACCTACCTATGCATAAGTAGTACAGTTTCCTAAACTCATCACGTGACTGTGTTTGTGAAAGGCATAGACCGTGCCCAGTTACAAGAGAACCCTGCTGACTCATAACATAACCCTTTGTTGTCTGATACCAACAGACACTGGGAGGGATAATAGAGGTCATGTCAATTGGTTGCTTCCAAGACGTAGGAGGTATCACATGACTTCGTCCAAACAATATTGTATTGCAATAATATGATAGATAGACGTACTCGTACCTATAGCCGTCACGTGCTTCGACTCTCAATTTAATGTAATTGTGATTACGTTTTTGTATAGTCCCGTTATCGAGTTTATTTTTAGATTAAGAAATACATGGCACTTAGAGCCATTTGCATGGTTTGTGTTCTATATTAAATTAAGTTGATCTATTGACAGTTTTATGGCATGCAAGTTTTTTTTTTCAATATCCTGTAATTTATAAAACATCTATCTCTCGAAATGAACTATGAGAAAGTTATGCCCCATTTAATTACGAGCCGGAAAAAAAAAAACTGTAATAAATGTGTACAAGATCTTCAGCGCCTGTTCACCTTGTCAGTGCAACCGGCAGAATGGCAA
Organism: Xestia sexstrigata; assembly: GCA_941918905.2. NCBI lineage: Eukaryota > Metazoa > Arthropoda > Insecta > Lepidoptera > Noctuidae > Xestia > Xestia sexstrigata. The sequence goes on from OW799204.2 coordinate 10,347,338, forward strand.
CCACATTTGTTTTCCCATTTATATATACTAAGTACCTACTGCAGGCGACGTTACATTAGCATAACACCTTTTCATAAAGGAACACCAACGCAATAATAACGAGGCTAAATTAATCTTACTTGTTATTCCAAATATCACCTTTTGAATAAATCATAAAATTCAGTGTCAATGTCACCATGAGTTTACGTTGTTGAATGTACGGCATTTTCGTCACCTCTGAGGAAAATAGCAATGAACTTTGTAATGACCTCGTTTTCATGCAAATTTTCTTTAGAACGGTTCTTAAAATATCAATAGAAGAGTTATCGATGGCTGTATTTAATCATAGGACGCATAGCTATTGTATGCTGGACATTATTACGACTGGCACACAATGCTTTACGTTAGTCACACATCATTGGCCGTTGCGAAACTAGTACCGAAATTAATTCATAGAATTTGACAATTTTTTTTTTTATCTGTCAAATGGAATGGGAGGCAGGGTGAGGTGAGGGACGCATCACGTGGCCCTCACGGGCTTGTGGCTTCGGGGGCCTAGCGACGCTTAGGGCCCGTGATCATGACTCATCAAGATCTTATCAGAGCTCAAATTTTATGGCTTCTAATGTTGTCCTGTCTTTGAATTTCAAAACGTGTAAACTGCTGAAATGCGCAACCACACAACTTGATTAATTATCGTAGCTATTCGTTAAGTATGAGTTATTAGGTTACGCCTTATTAGTAGGTTGTTTTTACGATTAATCTTGAAATCTGAGACTAATTTTGACTAATTACACATGATTTATTAAAGACTTGATGGTTTTAACTTAGAAAGAAATGTATTACCTGTAAAACGATATAAACTACTTGAAAATTCTTAAAAGAATCTCACCTGTCCCTTAATTATTCTTATAAACTATAAATTCATACATTACATAAAACCAAAATTGGTTAAATTTAATAATGTATATAGAATCTAAATTTGAGTAGTATTAGTATTTCCTCTTTACTCTCATTCCTCACACTATTTATAGCAAACGGGATAACCACACTGTTTCCTCTTCGCATCATTAGTTTCGATTTCCTTATTTTTATTACAGTAGTAACCATGTGCTCACATTCAAATAGGAACTGACCTATAACGAAATCATTAAAAGTTTCAACAATTTCGAAGAATTTAAACAATTAAAGAAAACGCTACGTTTGGAGTTACAGTAGACATGTAATACATTGTAATAAGATGACACGCTTACAATATTCCGATTAACAACCAGACGCGTCCAACAAAAGGTTTCTACCTATGTCACACTGGTGCAATTCGTCTCACTCACATATTCGATACGGTTTATATTTACAGATTTTTTATTGTAATTTGTTAACGCACGAAATATTGTTCACGATATTCATTCATGTTCGAAATCAGCACAAGTATACCTAACAATAGTTATTTTTTTCAAAACCGCGACATTCTTCATTAATATCGATCAATGTAAACTATTGTTCTTTTGCGTATACTGATATACAAATACAAGATACTGCTTTAATTAAAATAACAAAGGTGTATAAAAGGTGATACGCAGAATTAATTATTGTTATTCACACTCGAATTAACAGCAACAGACTATAGATACGTAGCCGTCGTCGCCGGCGCGGCGTAGGTAATAATTAGACAGGCAACGGTGCAGATTATGTGCCCACGTTAGTTCTGAGTATCCATCACACATACCTATGTAGTTATCGTTAACAGACGACATATAAAACCACATGGAACAAATCACTTGGCTGTTTTTAATCGCGACTGCACACATTGTATCGATGCGTGCGGAAGAATCGGAGGCAGCGGGTTGTGCGGGCGGCGCGGGCGCCGCTGTTATACGAGCGTTGTTTGAAGTGAGTAGTATAAACACGGCCGCGACGCCTCGGGCTCATTTAGTCACTCATCACCGAGTCTGCGCCCCGTGCAATAGTTCGCAACGCATTTTTTATGGCAGTGGGCCTACTGTTGTACTTTAGGAAAATTTTTGCACGTCGGCCAATGACCGGCCAGCCGGCCGGCGAAACTGAACGTACCGAGGCAGTCACGTGCCCGGGGTGAGGCGCGGCGGCCGACTCGCGCGCAGCCGAACCTTCTCTTATAAGATGCACATTCGCCGCGGCATAGGTGTGGAGCGTGCTGAGCCGAGCGGCATGCCACCGCGTAAACCAGTCCTCAAATTCGCCCGCTAATCTAGTTATAGTGAATAAGACTCTCTGAGTACCATGTAGAATGTCTCACAGCAGCTTAAGTTGTCACTACGACAGCTACCTACCGTCAGATTCATCTCTCGAAACAGACGCACTCAACCGTCATTGGTAAGTTTCAAATATATCCTTATTAATTTCATAATATAACGCGACATTTATTGAAAAGAAACAATATTGTTCGTCTCATAAATAATACAAATAAACTGTTTTAGTTACGTAAATAAATTAGGTGTCAACACGAATTATTTAAATATGTGTCCAACAATTCCTGAAAAAAAAATTACAACAAGGAATTGATAAATAATATAATACACAAAGTAACAACTATATCCAATTCAGTTCACTGTTAGTAACCGCAAGCAGGAAACCTGAAAGATTGATAAACAAAATAATAATACCCTCAAATGTCAAATTTTAACTTCGCACCCCATGTTTATTTTAATGACAAATGTGTGCGGCTTATCAGTTGGTCGCACGATACGAGCTATCGAAAACGATGTCGTCAATAGGTAGTAGCATCGAAAGGTTCTATTCGCAGTAGCGCCGTAGCGCGCATCAAACACCTGAACAAAGGTTTGCTGAAAACTTCGCCGACATGTTGACCAAGCTGGCTGTACGAGCGACGCGCGGCGGTAGCAAAGCTCCGTACACATTAATTGTTTTTTCTTTAACATGTGCTATTTAAAATCGAAGCCATGGCTAAGGTCGTCGTGGACGCATATTTCTAGTTATATGACCCACATTTACTATCAACAATCCATCGTATAAAGATTGCTTGACATGTTGGCGGACACCGCGTCACACGTCATGGTAACATACAGACTGCACAACCAACGTGTTTTTATTCAAATAAGGACATCGGAATGACTCCCTAGAGGGGACGGTCAGCATGAGACTGCTATTATCTTTTTAAAACACAATAGGTTTATGTTTTCGGTATGCTTTATTATTAATTTCAGTCACAATATACGTCTTAAGAATAATTTACTATCAGCCCTTTGTTGATCTGTCACACTGAATCTTGTAATTACCATCTGAAACGTAATATCATTGAAAATGTTAATACTTGTGGAATTAAGTAATAATAATTCTAAAATCCCTGGTCATGGCGAAAAAGGAGGTATTTAATGCCAGTCATGGCTGAAAAATATGGCAAAACAAACTCCTAAAGATTTGGCCTCAACCTTCCAACATGAATAAAATATATCAACACTTAGATAAGTGTAAACGCCAGTTACATTTATAATAGAGGGAAAAAACAAATATAATATCCTATAAATACAAATACTAGGATGTTTTTCTTATAATCTCTTTTTATTTACATTTATTCCTCAAAGGTTTTCTAAAAATATACGCAATAAAAATATTTACGGTACTTATCAATCATCGTTAAGACTAATTACATTCGGATATCGCGTTTCAAATCAACGCCTATTAAAGGTAAACATTGCTCACGTAAAGAGTAAAGTTTCCATCGCCTGTTACATTTAACTAACTAAACATTGACCCACTGCACTCTGCACGTAATTTGCTGTCGATAAAGTCTTTACCATGAACTCACCTTGTGCCATGGATTGATTAAACAATACGTTGAGTAGTGAGTACTGTATAATTTCTGTTCTACTGTTTTCCACAACACAGTGACACGTGGCTTGTCACAACATGGCAGCAACATGTACTTACCAAGCGTTTATTGTCATAAGTATACAATATTATGTATTAATATAGGAACGAATATAACCGTTTATGGTTTTTGATAGGGGGATGAAAAGTTAAAAACATTATCCAGAAAAAACGAAAAAGTCCTGAAATTAATCAAAATAATATCGCGTGTATTTAAGTACCCAGTCAATTGTTTTCATTACCAACAACATTATTATTAGCCGCTTCGAAAACTAACCAAAATAATACATTTCTTACGGGATATACGAGTAAGAAGGATTGATCAACAATCAATCAATCAATTCTTTATAATTTACGAATATTTTTTATATAGAAATATTTTTTTAAATATGATTAATAAAAGTGTTACTGGCCAGTATTTACATGTACGAGTATGTAAAGATATTACCTTCGGCGCATGTGTTAAAATTGTAACGTAACGCAACGCCTTTGAGTCGCTGTTATGAATAGCAAGTAGTAGACTGTTCTTTATAAAGCCTTGTTTACGATGGAGCGTCTTTCATCAAACATTTTGTTTTTTGTTAGAATTTAATATAATTATAATATATATACAGGGTGTAAAACACCTCATCACGAAGCCGTTAACCAAGCATTCTGTACATCAAACCAAGTAACTTTACGCAAAAATTTTTGCTACGACGACGACTTTTTTTTTTGGGGTCAAATATCATATTTTGTGGTAGAACTCAATGTAACGCACTCAAAACGTTGTGCTGATGGATGGATTTAATAGTACGGGGGTCGTGTAGGTGTTTAAAGTAAAAATCATACATTAAAAACTTGTATTGGAAAAAAACATGTCTAAAAGTTGGAACTTTGACCCCAAATATCTCCGTAACTAGAAGGTTCCCAGGTATGATGTAGAACAAAAAAATGATCGCAATGACGAGGAGAACAAGAGCCTTTCGTTTTCGTTAAGTGGTGTTTTACACCCTTTATAATGCATTATTATGCATTCTTTTTTATGGAGGTCTTGCATTAACAGTACAGTCAAATTGAGTGAATAGTGACACTAGGGGTGAATTATTGTTGTTTTAATTTAATACACGATAGTCTTTTTAGGCTACGAATATGAGACAAAATAATGATAGGCTTTCTAAGTTGAAAATCGTAAATAGGAAAAATCATTCTTTTATTTCCAATACTTATATAAAAAAAACGATCTAATGGTTCGACAATGGATTTTAAATAAGTACATTAGAATTTCTGGAGATAGGAACTAAGCTAAACATTATTTTTAGCGTATAGGAATAACATCTCTCCGTGTACCTCGTCTGTGCAACCACGACCACTCTGACAAGAGTGTCTCGACTAAGAAGATAGGAATAAACGCCCTATCAAAAGTACTGCTATCTGTGTTTCCAATCTGTACGTGGCATGAAAACTGTAAAAGCAGTACCTAAGCGCGAGCTCTGCGCATGTAACATGTAACATCAGACCGTGGGAAAATATTTACATACATATAGGCACCACACGGAAGTTAAAAGTATCGAGATTTTATGTTTCTTAAGCATATCGGCCTTTTAAACGTTCTTTTTATAGCAAAACTCGTTATAGGTACTTTGCAAAATTGCTCGAAGCAAAATTACATCGATTAAATTAACAGTGTTTCACTTTCGTTTTTACAACTTGAATGGCCTAGAATTTGCTAAAAATATACTATAATAATATTCGGTAGTAATGTAAGTTATAAAAGCGTTAAGCCGCAAACGTAATGATGTTTATAAATGACGTAGATAATATTCAAACAATGTGTCAAACTGAAGCACGTGTACCGTATAATAGGCATGACGACAGTATCAAAAAATTGCAAATCTATTTAGTCCGTCAGTTAGAGTATTAGAAATTAATGGACACGTATTTTTTGTTTTTGTAAATCAATGAATATTGACAAAGATAAAACGCATCAAAACTCGGGAGTGGGGGCTCGTGACGTCAGAACTAGGTAAAAATTATACCTAGGCGTGACGTATTGAGAATTTTAAAAGCATCATATCTTCGTCAATTTTGGTTTACGTAACAAAAGAAAAAACACGGGTCAAATATTTTTTGATAATCTAACTGACAGACTAATTAGTTTTTTTTTTGTCGTATCGCCTATTAGGCATATGGGTATAACATGATACACGCGAAATTATGTGATTCGAATGAACAACACTTTTTGTTCCTGCACGTGAAACTGTCACAAATTAATTATTACAAAAAAACCTAGCTCAGCCTTAAAACATAGTTATATTTACCACAGTCAATTGTTAATGTACCGCGTGGCAATGAGTAATCGCTCTATTATAATTCATTATTTGTCAAGGTGACACACGCTTATGTAAACAGACACGTATTAGGATAGACCCGTAACGGCCATATCTTGAAAGTGATATGTGTCACTGTAACTTATTGATATCTATTCATAATATGGGCAGAAGCTCCTCTATCCAGGGCTGCGGGACTGTTCGAAAGAGATAAATAAATAAATATCGCTGGACATTACACACAGCACCATCTAGCGCCACACTAAGCAACGAGGCTTGTGTCGTGGACACCAGATAGTTGATATACTACATAGATACTTTTTGTTTGTAAATATATACTTATTATACATATAAACATCCATGACTCGGAAACAAATGTCCATGCTCATCACACAAACATTTGCTCCTACCAGGATTCGAACCCGGGACCCAACGAACGTAAGGCAGCTTCACTACCGCTGCGCCATTCGGGTCGTCAAAATAGATACCGTGGCCCCGGAACACAAAGGGCGATGAAGAAACATGGATGGGTTTTAGTCAGTAAAAGTCTGACACTCCCTCCTGCTCCGCCTAGAGCGGGAGGAGTCATTTGATGATTTCCCATCCGAAAAAAAAAAGCTCCTCTTTTATTAAAATAAAGCATGTGGATACAGACAAACCGCAATAAAATTCCAAGGTAAATAAGTTACGAGCATGCAAAAAAGTTCGTTTACCTAAAACAACAAAATGTTTATGTCGAAATGTAAATAAAATATTTTTTGTTTTATGAAATGTTATTATTACATAATATTATAGTAATTTAAACAAATTCTCCACTAAATTAGCATTTGTATTCTTTTAATTTTATCTTGTTCCGATTCTTCGGATGGCTTCCATTTCTTAAGAACTGAGATTTTGCAATTAAAGGCCGATAGAATGCAGGATAATCAGTTTTTTTTTTTTTCGCAAATGTATTTTAATTTAATGTTTATGAGAAGGTGGATACAATATATGAAATAATTAAGTACACTGTAAAAAGTAATGTATCTATTAGCTTCAATATCTTACTAACTCATAGACTCCTTGATATCTCAAAATTGTTTAATTGCACAAAAAATGTTTTGTGTAAGTTTACAGTAAGTATCCAGAAGTCACTTCTACATGCTCCATTACTCCAATTGTTCACTTGATAGTTAAATAAAAAATACTGCTTGCATGTTGTTGGCGGTTAACTGACGCGTTTACCAAGTAAACTGCAGTTTCTTTCAGACAAAACTCCAACACGTGATATAAAGGATTCCATTATTCTTAATAGCGTATTGTAATATGAGCCGTTCACTGGTAACCTGGTGTCAAAACTTGTGGTGACAGTTTAAATATGCATGTGTTTGAAACCGGTTGCTTCTGAAGCGTTGCTGAATTTGCATAAAAAAAACACATAAAACTGTACTTACTACAACAGACTCAAAAAAGGAGGTGTTTCGGTTTTCGATGATTAAATATACCCTTTCTGCGATATTACTTTTTACTCCGATATAAATAATAATGTGTTTTAATTATCAACAGGAATGGAAGCGTGTCAGCAAAAGCGGAAGGGCCTTCGCGCCGCAAAAGTAACCTCCACAATGCCATGGCAGCAGACATGGACTCCTCTTGGGGTAATTTTCCTTTCATTTACGATGAATACCTGAATGACATTTAGTTAATTTTAAATGCAATTATTTAAGTCCTCTATGTTGCACGTGAAACGTGACTGTACCCGTTTAGTAGTTATAACTTGATTTATTCGAGGTTCAATTCAATAAATCTATCAATTTAACAAAAATTTCCACTCGTGCAATCGTGCCAGTTTTTCCCACCAATTCAGTACTTAGAAGTTAGTGTACTTACCCAAAAAAATATGATACTGACTCGAGAACCAACTAACCACCGCACCGGAACCAATATAACCCAGATTGGTGGAAGGTTCTAAGACCTTGTTACAATTTTCCATAAACTTTACAGCCATTTATACTATAAACACAAATGAAAGCAATTGCAAGGTCAGACAGGCAGTAATGACGGTACGATGTAGAAACAGCAGGTGTCTTGTACATGTAGCTGCTGGTTCCCACGATTAGATCGATCGCCACGCTGGCTGACATTCGCCTTCTGACGCTCCACTGTTCCGTCACAGATCGCCAAGCACACATCGAGGGCAGATTTAAGAAATATTCCACGACATCGTCCGTCTACTCGAAGAAGGCGTTATCACAGCAAAGCGAATACATCGAAAGGTATTCAATATGCATGTTTTTTTTATCTTATTGTTATTTTGAAAGTTTTCGAAAACCTAATAGAAAGTTGCGCTTTCAACTCAAATACCAATCAATTGGCCATAGTCCAAAACAATCGCGAAAGGTGAATTATGCCAAAGTTGTTGAAAGTAAACAACACGAGTTGCAAAAGTTGTATAGTGTGTAGACTATCTAATTAAAAGGTATCTAGGTCGATCTAAGTAGGTCAAACCTGTATTTCAGCTTTCAGCACCGATCTTGTCACAAGTTTTGCCACAATTTGCTTAGCTTTAAGTGAAGTGCTTACACAAGAGCCAAGTAACACCATTACTTGCTATGTATGGGCTAGAGTAAGCTTCCCTATGTGTATTTGGAAAAGGTATGTGACAAAGTGTATGTCGCAAGTAGTGATGTCTACTTCAAAACCTTGACAATTATCGATAATAGAAGAGCTATTTATAGTTTGCATTACTCTATTCCTCGCATTTCATGTTCTTTCTGGTATATCACAAATAAATACATACCGGTTCAAGGAACTGTTTTCTATCTTTTAATGCAATACTAGTGTGGTTCTTCCCTGATTCATTGGATTATTCAATTATTGATAACTTAACTCATCTTTTAGATCTTGGTGGTACGCGTGTTGCGCAAAGTGTCATTCAGAGGAATCCGGCATTCCCTCGTGGGAGCCACCGAACTGGCAGAAAGTCTGCCCCTACCCACTATGTCCTTCCTACCGACAGTTCGCGCAAAACATCGCAGTATTAATTATTGGTAAGCTACGACTATTTTTTTATAACGTTTAAATATTCACAACAAGGCGCCCATGAAGCTATCAATTAGAAGGTGCCCATGAACACGTAGATAGGAGATGCCCATGAATTAAAACTAGTGTTATTTGGGTTATTAATTATGTTTTTGCTAAATTCTTAATTAACTTTCTAGAACGTACGATATGGCGTCTAACAGTGCAGTTATTTTATGGTTTCTACGACTGTATAACTTTTTAGATACCGTTAAAAACTGCTGAGTCAATATTATTGGATATTTCCTTTAGGAAATAACGGAGTCTGGATTTCAATCCATTTTAAGACCCTTTCCCGAACGGGACTCAAATTCAGAGTTATGAATTTTCCTCGTGGAAATACCTACTCCTTACTTGCTGGTGTGGGTTAACAATACACCTCTGGGGTTTTCCCAGACGTGTTCGTAGGATCTTGGTGTGATAATAATGTCATGATTATTTACGCAGGCATATTAGTATGGGTGACGGTATGGATCGTGATGGGCGACACGGCCGCGCCCGGCGGGCAGCTGTTCTCCTTCGCCGTCCTGACTATCGTCGCCTACTTCGGGGGCTGGCTCATGCTGAAGATCACCACCTTGCCTGCGCTCATAGGAATGCTTATAGTGGGCATCATCATGAAAAACGTAGGCCTCGTCAACTTTGACGAGACGTATCAACACGTGGCGTCTTATGTCAGGTAATTAAAAAATATTTTTATCTATAAGAACATTTATTATTTGGCTGTTTAAGTTTATTATCCTGTGATATAATTTTGCAGTAAACCCAATAATCGTGGTTTCGTTGGTGAAATTACTAAAAGCTAAAGAAAATCGTCACTCTGACGTTCCCAGTGGCCATCGTTGTCAAAGCGTATTTCATATTTCTACAAGTACTCTCAACTGGGTTACATTTGTCCATCATGGTTTCGCTGATAGAATATAATAACTTTTGAATTATGCGTTTCAGCTGACAAAAGGAACACACTTTTTCTTGGTCCTATATTGTTTATCAAAACGTTTATGAATGGATTGATGTGTTCCAGAAAAATTGCTTTAACCATTATCCTAACACGAGCTGGCTTGGATCTCGACCCGACCGCCATGAAGAAATACTTCCTCACCGTCATCAAGCTGGCTCTAGTTCCCTGGACCTTCGAGTGTGTGCTGTGCGCCGTTCTTGCTTACTTCTTCCTAGGATTGCCTTGGGATTGGGGTGAGTGGCTAGCGTTCTTAATTCTTTTCTAGTTTTTTAAGTGAGAAAGTTATTAAAGATGTTTCTAACTGCATTTTCATAAAAGTTATGACGGATTGGGATAAAACTTTATATTCAAATAGAATGGTCTCCTTGCATGCAAATTTTTAGCCCAATCCATCTGGGACATAGAATATGCCTGATGTATTTTATAATGCATGACGTAGTTTTCCTAAAATGTGACCGCGTGAAATGTGCGTTTGAGTTTTCCCAAAAAGTATTTGCAAACCATTAAAATTGCATATTAGTTTGTCCTTCCTAGACAAAATATTTACGCAGATAAAGAGAACATAAATATTGACGTGACTCGAAAACAATAGAATTACACGACAGACCCAGTTAGATCGAGTAACGATCCGTGAAATCTTCACAATTAATGATTTTAGGAAGGTATTGTCAACAGCATGATACATAATTATTAGATAGGTATTCTTAGCATTTTAACAATACTGAATAATATTCGGCTATTTTGACCTTAAACTCATACTGTGGGTAAAATATGGTTCGTCAGTACTAAGAAGATTGGAAGCGCGACCAGCCAGGGTGCACTGGCAAGATTTCAGTACCTCGTGCTGGCTCCTTCATTGATAGCTCTCCTCAACATTACACAAAACCGTAACGATTCGTTTTACCATTCCAGCTTTCCTTTTGTCATCAATCGTCGCGGCTGTGTCCCCGGCGGTGATCGTGCCGTGCCTGTTCCGTCTGCGCGAGAAGGGCTACGGGGTGTCCAAGGGCATCCCGACCCTGGTGCTGGCCGTGTCCGGCGTGGACGACGCCGCCAGTGTCGCCATCTTCGGCATCGTGTCGTCTATCATGTTCTCCAGTGCTTCGCTTACTATGAATCTTGTTCAAGTACGTATGACTTTAATATTGAGATAATACATAGACGGATACCACCAACCAGCACTGGGCCCGCGGTAGATAATGGCCCATTCCCTCTCTATGAGAGAATGCCGTGTGTCCCAGCAGTGGGAACACTATAGGTTGATTATGCTATGCTACATAGACGGCATAACTGGTATTAAAATTATGCTATTTTTTTTTACTCTGGTGTTTTTTTTTTATAATGCCAAATTGTTGCCTTAGGGTAGAAAGGCTCCAGTTTTGAAAGCCTGTTTAAAGGCACCCTGATTTCAAGCACGTAGGTTTTCAACAAATTCTGTAAAAAGTCGTGTAGTAATTAATGTGTTCCAATAGTTTAAGATTTTTAACAGCATTTAATTAACTGTAAAACTATGTCACCTGACCAATTAATTAAAATGCAACGATTACATAATACTACTACTGCTGATAGATTAATGAACGATTTTGAGCAACGGAACGAGTTCAATCGAGTTTAACGAGTTATCCAATCAAGAGCATTTCTGACGTTGTAATTGACATTTAGAAAAGAAATTATAATGCAAAAGTAGTATTTAGATTTACTGTTATGATTTGTGTGTGATATTGAAATTGGACAAATGAGCATATCATTAAAATTCTACAGTTTTAATTGTGATATTTATAAAATATAGGTACTTCATTCGAGTGAGCAGTGGTGGCGGCCCTGACTTACGAACAGTAAGTCGTGGGTTCGAACCCAGACAGGCGGCATTACTTTGTGTAATTTATTTCATCACCACTGCTCTCAAAACGGTGAAGGAAAACATCGTGAGGAAACCGGCATGTCCTAGAACCAAAAAATTCGAAGACATGTGACATCTACCAATCCGCACTGGGCCCGCGTAGTGGATTACAGCCCATTCCCTCTCATAGAGAGGAGGCCTGTGTCCCAGCAGTGGGAACAATTAATAGGCTGATGAATCATCATCAGATCATCAAATTTGAAGTACCTATCATCATCATCAGATGATGATAGGTACTTCAAATTTAGCAATAATTGCAGCTCTGATTAAATTGCAATGTTATTCCGTACATGTTGTTTGTGCTAGGCTTGACGAACGATGGTTTATAGGGATACTTAAAGGAAAAACGGAAAACAAACAACTTCAAAAACGATAAATATTTTTGACTAAATTTGTGTTAGGTGTGTAGATGTGGTCTGCAACATTAGTCATTGTCATTTGTTTAATTTTTATTTAAAAACATATTATAACATAACTGTAATATTAATTAACAAGGAAGAATCGGCACTAGGTCCCCATGCAGGAGTGGGACAATACGGGCTCTAACTAAGAAAAAACTGTAATTCTTTGTTGTTGTCTTTTCTTAATAGAAAATGCACGAAGTTTTCATTCTGTTTCGTTGTTTTTGTTGGCAAGTCACCTCACGATATCTCTCAGTACACTAAGTCCTTCACATTTACACAGGGTAATTAATTCACAAGTATATTAAATCCGCAACAACAGAAACGATTTGCAAATCATTATGCTTTAGCATTCTAACATTAAATTGCATACAAAGCTTACGACATTATATATTTTGTCGTTACATTATGCTTACAGACTTCCCAGAGAGCTATTCTGAACAAAACCCGATCCTCTGGAAAACAAATTAAAATTGCACAATAGGAAACTATCCATTCTAAATAATATAAGTAAATGCGAAAGATACTCTCTCTTCACGTCTTTACGACTGAACAGATTTAGATGAAGTTTGTTATACGGATAGATATGGGATACTTTTATCGCGACCGCGGCAGAATTAAATGTATAAATGTATATGTTATAATATTATATTTTATTATATTATCATATTATATTATATGTATTTATAATGTATATATTAATTAAATGTCTCTAAACAATAATTCCGACATCTACACGGCCGAATCCGCGGGCAAAAGTAAATCTTATCAAAGTTCTAAACGATACTTAGAACAAAGCAGTTAAGGGAGTTTATGCAGTCTTTGTTGTTTGTACTACACAGCATGTGGCAAATAGGTGGTGTGTGTATGATTCACAAGCACAACAATAGACCAAGCTACCTGCTATGATTAGCGCACAAACGGACATCCTGTTACATCGTTCTAATACTATTGAATCTGCTACTTAACGAGTTACTCGATACTTTATATACATGTCATTACTGATGAAGTGCCTTAACAACAGTACCTTTGCAAGTATCTGGATCATGGGTGGCTTATTTAAGTATCTTATTTCGCAACCGTTAGATGCCATCACTAAAACCCACGCAAACATGTTGAGCACACTTGTGGATCTCTCATCTGCTGCATCGCGTTTATCCAGTACAAATAGACGCATTGCTTCTTCTGTTGTGTTGACTTCAGTCATACTAGAAAGTTCATGCTGATAAAAAGATTAGCCAGTTGTGACTAACTGTCAGCCTTGCTAACGTAAGGTCGACCCTGACAGCACAGGGTGCGTTCGACGTTGTATTCATGACATTGATGCCGTATGCAATCTTAATTAATTAAATGCATTACGTTTATTGGCAAGGCCCACTTTGTATGATCGGATTAGCTATATACCCAGTGGTAACGGCCCTGACATACTTGTCTTAAGTTCGTGTGGTGACTTCTCCCAAAACGGTTATGGGAAACATCGTCAGGAAGCCGGGCAAGTCCTAAAACCAAACAACTGTGTGATGCCAACTGTCTCGAAGTAAAATGGCTGTGACATACGGACAGGACAAATCTATAAATAAGGGTTTCATTTGGCCACGGAACCCTAAATTCGAAAATATGTGGCATGCAGCAGGTCCGCCTGGTTGATTATGGTCGCTCCTCAGAGAGAAGTAAGCTTGTATCCCAGCAGTTGGAGGATTATATGCTGATGTGCTTTTTACTTTCATTTCCAGGGCCCACTTAGTGTGATCGGTGGTATAGTACTGGGCGTGTTATGCGGATACTTGGTGAAGTTCGTCCCTGAGCGCAATGACGCCTTCTTGGTGCCTCTGCGAGTACTGTTACTGCTGGCTGGTGGACTGATGATGGTGCTGGGCTCCGAGGAGATCGGCTGGGGTGGTGCTGGTAAGCTAATGTTAATTTTAAACCAGTATTAAATAAGAAAACAATAAAAGCTGTTGTAATACCAAACTTAGCACTGAAAGCCTGGCAAAATATACCAAAAGAAAAACTTTCAGAGCCACAGTCAGCAACAAACGGTAAATCAACTTCAGTACCCCGCCATATAAAAGAAAACTCATTATTTCGCAGAATTTACAAACACGTAGGTAGTCGTAAAGACGAGCACGTTGGTCTTATTATCTGAGTAATTGTAAAAACTGTAGTCAACAACCACGGATGATTGTTTTTCGCGGTGTAGTGCTTAGCTTTCACCGAACAATGCCTTGTTATAAGTCAATGACTGTGTTGACAACCGATAAAGTCAAGGAAACAATGTGAATTGGAAAAGGGTATCATAATGATACGCATGATTTTATTTGTCCACTGTTTAATATTGACATGTCTATGACACGTGTTTTGTGTTTGATGTGAATCGAAAAGTATTCAATGCAAAGAGTAGGTAAGGTAAACACCTGCACATCATCATGTGCCGATGTTTACTGGAACACAAGCTTATAGTTCCACTCTCTGCTCTAGATTTTAATAGTAATTAAAATGGTGCTGTTACTTCTATTAGAATAATTGTAAGTCTTATAAAATTGTGCCTCTCAGGACCATTGGCCGTCATCGCTTTCGCGTTCGTGGCTTGCAAGAACTGGACAGACCTCGGCTGGGAGCTGGAAGACAACCCGGTCGCCACCGCCTTCGAAATCTTCTGGATGTTTTTCGAACCTATGCTGTTTGCAATTACTGGTGCTCAAGTCGTTGTACGTATACCTACCTGTTACGAATAATGTTATCATCATTTGCCTAGCCTTTTCCCAACTATGTTGGGGTCGGTTGCAGCTGAATACCAGTATTTTACATGGAGCGACTGCCTATCTAACCTTCACTTAGTACTGGGTAATACGATACCCCTTGGTAAGACTGGTTGTCAAACTTTCGGGCCGCTGACTACCTGTAACGACTGTCAAAGATCTACAAATGACAGCCGGGATCAACTGCTAAGTGTGCTTTCCGAGGCACGGAGGAAACTTGGCATGTAATGGGCGGTAGGTAACCCATCCACAAACCAACCAACCTTACGAATAATGTTATCTGGAACATAAATGATCATCATGGTCATATCTTCTCATCAGGTCGGACTTCTACACTATCTATCTTGTGTCTAACCAAAATATTATCGTCATTGACTATCACTATTCGTCGTTCCTTTGATCCTTATTAAATCCATATTATATTTTCCATCCACTGCCACATACCTAAAGGCCTCACCACTTACGTGCTATGGTTCCCTGGTATGTGATAGTTTCACCCAGACCTTACCCACCATACTGATTGTCGTCCAGTCCACCTGGTTCTGTTCTACCTACAGTCACTACAGTGCACGGCACAGAGGCCCTACTCTCTAACGTTTCGTCCGAATATTCGGATCTATCCCTCCCTCTCGCGCACGTCTGCAGATGAGTGCGAGTGAGAGAGACGTATAGATCCAAATATTCGGACGAAACGTTAGAGAGTAGGGCCTCAGTTCTATTACGGCCATTTTCAATAACTTAGCAACAGGTATCGGTAGGTTGCTATCTCTGTCTGTTTGACATTTAGCTAACGGACCCATAGAAACAAAACGTCACGGAAAAGCTCTCTTTGATTTTTCTATGAATCAAGTGACAGGTAAGTGACGCGGATAGGATAATTCAAGCTAACTTTGTTTATAGAAACACCGATAGCTAAGAGAGTAGGCATATTAACTGATAGTTATACGTAAGTTATAGAAAACGTCCTTTAAAGATCACGGTCAACAGTGGATCACGATGATTCAATACTCAAAACGAGTAACAGAAACGTATCGCATGAAAATGTTTATATTCTTCAATTAGATTTAGCCATGTTTCATCACTATTTATTAAACACTATGAGTAGGTACTTATTGAGGATAACCCTCGTACGCTCGTGTGTGGAATTTATAATTACATCACCGTCTATCAGAATCAATGCAATATCATTTATTGTGGCCTACTTACGATGACTTACTCATACTCAGAGTTATATGGTTTCAAAAAAGGGTTGTAGTTAGTACATTGATCATGAGATGCAATAATATAGGTAGGTACGTGAAGTTAGAACTGACGTTTGTTCTACAGTGGTAAACTCGTAATTTTATCAACCACTAGCTGTGCCTCGCGTTTTCACCCGGCGCCGTTTCTCTTTTTGCTCTTCTCTTAAGGCCCTTCTAACCCTAAAATTAGCAACTCTATTTGTGGTGGTTCAAACTTCGTTTGAAATACTGTTAGAATAAAGTTCTAATCAGCTTGCACTACAAAGCGGTTGTTACGTCAGTCACTGCGGCCGAATAGTGCGAAATAAGTGGTTTTTTGCGATTTACAAAAAATCTATTGATTGGACTAAAAAAATGAAACACATAAGACATGCTTTATAGTTAGTTCAGTTAGTATGCAAAGTTTCATAATCTAATTTCAAGTACTTTTTGAATACCAGCGGTTTATTGTTCGATTTGGTTTTTTTTTCTATCGAGAAAAGTTTATGAAATCGTGTTTTCGTCACACATAGGACTTAGCATTAATCCTCAACTTTACCATATATTATTTAAAAAATTACGCTGCAGTATTTTAGAAGTAACGGAGGATCATGCTAAGCCATTTGAGGGATATATAGCCCTTAAAAGCTCGTGCTGTAAAATAGCCTATAACCTTCCTCAAGAATGACTGACTAATCACTGCTCCAGTAGCTCTCTTGAAATCTTCAGCTTTACTATATTAGTATAGATATGGGAAATCTTTGCCTTCAAATCAAGAGAATACTTTGTTCCCTTGTTGACACAATCTAAGTCGTCCACAGGTTCAAAAACTACCTAGTTATTGAAGCTCAAGTAAATGAAATAAAACAAATCAGTGTAAAAACGATTCGTTTTCAGATTGCAGAACTGGAGCCTCGCTTGGTTTTGATCGGGGGTGGTATTTTAGTGGCGTGCGTGGTTCTACGAGCCATCCTCACCAGCGCCTGCGCAGTACGTAGCAACCTCAACATGAGGGAGAAGATCTTCGTCGGCCTCGCCTGGATGGCCAAAGCTACAGTCCAGGTAAATTACAAAAAAAAAATACAGTCGAATTGAGAACCTCCTCCTTATTTTGGAAGTCGGTTAAAAAGAGCTTAGCTCAATCACCCCCCTGCAGCCTTTACGCATCTGCCTTGGCTTTTCTACACTATTGACGTTACCTTTTTGGATAACCGGATGCAGCTGAATGCCATTAATTAATATGGAGCGACTGCCTATCTGACCTACATAACCCAGTGTCTCACATTGACTTCCTGTAACGACCGTCCAAGACTTGCGAAAGTCAGCCCAGCATCAACGGCTTAACGTGGTTTTGTAGCCACGGAAATCTATGCCCATATAAAATATTGCAAACAGTTTAAAGATCTACATCGCAATTAAAGTTATCTAACTTGTCGTATTAGGCAAAAGTTCCCAAAAAATCATGTAATTTTATACAAACCATTCTAAATTATATACGACCATTCTTCTTCCAGGCCGCTCTAGGTCCGGTCGCTTTGGACGAAGTGCGCAAGATGGCCGGCGGCGCGCCTGACCCAGTGATGATAGAGTACGCAGAGACCGTCATCACGGTGTGCATCATGTCCATCGTCATCACCGCGCCCATCGGAGCTATCGTCATCACCCTCACAGGGCCCAAACTGCTCTCAAGAACAACTAAGCCGCCTGTCATGGAAGGTAAGACATTTTGTGTGCTCTTATTTTACTGTACGACACATTTTCGGCCTTATTATATGACAAAATAGACGTAATTATTCAGTGTGACATACAATAATTTCGTTGTTATTAAAATAACGTTTGTATCCAGAATATTCGCTAGATAAAATGTATTGCACAAAACTCCGTTTGTTGATAAGCTGTTTATCAAGCTAATGGTGTCGATTCTGTTGTGCACAAACTAAACTTAATTTAGACTCTTGCTATCTTTTTCTCTATAATAAAACGAGAAACAGACGGATGTAATTTAGAGCTGTCAAATTTAGTTGGAACTAATATTTCCATAAAAATGAAGGGTGCACGTAAAAACATGTCGACTAAAAACACGGTGAAGCGCAAGGCATAAACTAGTTTGACATCTCTAACTTAGTTCATAGCTATAGCCGTCCTTTTCTCGCACTGCCTTTTAGTAAAAGATAGCAATAGGCTAAATTAAGTTTAGTTTGTGCACAACAGAATCGACACCAATGTCGTTTGCAAAACTTCCAGAATATTGAAAAAAATAATAGCTGTGGCATAGTATGTTTTCCCCCATTCCATCCCTTTGACTTTACGAGTAATTGCATAAAATAACAAACAGCATTTTTAATTTCATCAATTATTTAATTCCACATTTCTAGATCAAACACATTTATATTTCATTATATCTGCGCAGAGACATAACAACATGATAGTAATCGGAAGCAAAGATCAAGTAGGTTTTTATTTATAGAACAAGCACAAAGATAAAAAGTACAAAATGTTTACAATTTTAATACAAACGGTTAATGATAAGAGAAGTTCTGCGATGGAACTCTCCGGGGATCATACGATGAACTACTATTGTTTTGAGGGTAGTAGAAATTATTTTGGCCCTGATTGTTATTCTGAGAAGGATAGTTGGGGATACTAGGATTATAGGCATTACTAGGATATTTTCCATCAGGTCCTGGGGTGTAAGGAGAAACTTGAGGCGTCCTGGTCGCATTGTAAGATCCTGGAGCTTGTCCTGCGCCGGGGTAGTTAGGATATTGGGAGTTGGAAGAGCCTGGCTGACTCGGATTATAATAAGGAGGTCGTTGGCTAGTCGAATTGAACTGTTGGACAGTGTTACCAGCTGAGGGGTGGTAATTAGAATTGTAAGGCGCTAATGGAGGAGTGTATCCGCCTGAGTTAGGTTGTGGGTTATAGGTTTGGTTTTGGACAGGATATTGTCCATTAGGTGGTCTGTACGGACTTCCTGGAGACGTGCTATTATAGGATGGGACGTTGGGGCGAGCATTGTACGGATTCTGGCCAGTGTATGGGTTATAAGCACCTTGACCAGTAGGTTTAACAGTGGGGTGCGTTGCGTTCTGAGCGTAGGGATTATAAGTCGGCTGCGTTGTGGGCTGACCGTAGGGGTTATAAGCAGGTTGCGGTTGGTTTGGCTTTTGAGTATAAGGATTATAACTAGGTTGCTGTTGGTTCGAATTTTGTCCGGAGGGATTGTAACCAGGTTGCACTTGATTTGGATTTTGAGTATAAGGATTGTAACCTGGTTGTTGCTGGTTTGAATTTTGCCCCGACGGATTGTAACCAGGTTGTGGTTGATTAGGATTTAGAGTATAAGGATTGTAACCTGGTTGCTGTTGGTTCGGGTTAGAAGCGTAAGGATTATAACCAGGTTGTCCAGGAAGATTACTGCTAGGTTGTGGTTGGTACGGATTGTACGGAGGCCCTGATGGCAGCTGTGGGTACAGCGGTGTATATTGGTGAGTCGCTTGCCGTGTTATCCTTTGTTTGACTGCGCCATCTCCCTTTCCCAAAATAGTGTCCTTCTGGAAATCTTCATGTTCATGCTGTTTTTCCTCGAAAGCTTTTAATATTGTGCTAATGTAGTCCTCCGGTACAATTTCAACATCGTTTTCATTCGCTATCAAAGGTTCGATGATTTGGAGAGATTCTAAGTCCAAGTTATTGTAAGGAAACTTATCGGTCACGGCCACTGCATCTTCTTGGTTTACTCGTAAACCACAAACACTACTGCATAATACTGTCACTATTATAGCTATAAGGGCACCGTGCACTGTCCTCAACATTTTAATGTCTATTGAATACGGACATAAGTACAATACTCACAAAATAAATCGGATAAACTTCGACCTATTTATCTTATGATTCACGGTATGCGAGATAGACTCGTCTGATCACTAGTCAAACTTGTTTGTAATGAGCTGTATATCTACACGCCTTGGAGTTTTATACTTATTTTCCTGCTATAGGTATATGTATATGAGTTTATGTTTTGCTCATGTGGATATGTCACAGTGAATACTTTTGTTTTAGTAGTGACTGCTGATTATAAGGTCATGGGTTCAATTCCCAGGTCGGGTAAAGTGTTAGGTTTTTCCTTCAGGAATTCCTCACTAGCAGCAACGGAGTCTGGATTTTTTACTGTTGATGGCAATAGGATCGCCCCTTTCATATGGAAGGTAAACATAACTAGCGAAATGTGGGTGTACTATTAGCTACACCTCTTTTTTCGGATGGAAAATCATCAAAGACCCCTCCCGCTATGGGCGGAGCGGAAGGGAGAGTCAGACTTTTACTGAATAAAACCCATCCATGTTCCTTCTTAGCCCTTTGTGTTCCGGGGCCGCGGTATCTCTTTCGAACAGTCCCTCAGCCCCGGAGGTACACCTCTGCCTTACTCTTCGGGTATTACAGGCATGTTATATTAATGTATGTTCTGTGCAGGTTGGCGACGATCCCACCGGCCGTCCATCCGCGACATCTCGATCATCGACGAGGAGGATATGGCGGAGCGCGACGCGGAGGCGGAGGAGGAGGAGTCGCGGCCGAGCAGCCCCAAGGCGCGCGCCGCCGCCGCCAGCTCGCCAGCCCCCATCACCGTGCAGCCCGGGAACAACAGCTCCTGACTCCATACCTCCGCCGCCGCCGCCAGCTCGCCGGCCCCCATCACCGTGCAGCCCGGGAACAACAGCTCCTGACTCCATACCTCCGCCGCCGCCGCCAGCTCGCCGGCCCCCATCACCGTGCAGCCCGGGAACAACAGCTCCTGACTCCATACCTCCGCCGCCGCCGCCAGCTCGCCGGCCCCCATCACCGTGCAGCCCGGGAACAACAGCTCCTGACTCCATACCTCCGCCGCCGCCGCCAGCTCGCCGGCCCCCATCACCGTGCAGCCCGGGAACAACAGCTCCTGACTCCATACCTCCGCCGCCGCCGCCAGCTCGCCGGCGCCCATCACCGTGCAGCCCGGGAACAACAGCTCGTGACTCCCGTCACCTCCTTGATGCCATTCCATTTGCGAGCACGTTCGAACCGACCTACTTTACTATTATAGTTGCTGCCAGTTAAGATCGCAATAGCGGTCATTGACCCACCCACCTACATTTATTAAAGTTCTTAACTTTGAAATCCAAAAATAAGCTTGTTCTTGAATAGTCATCTATCGTGATCTTCAACATTCTAATGAAAAACGATACTTACATGGTTCATTTGTTTTGGTTCGTACGAAGAGATATTAGGGAAAGGACAATGACCGCTATTGAGATCTTAACTGGCACCAACTAAAGCTGCTTATATGGTCTCGTATACGTCTTGATACAGGGATTTAGTAAGATGATTCTCACACGAAGCCTTTTTGCTGACGACGCGCGCTACAATGAGACACTTTCTTCGAAAGATATTCAAATGCCTTTCTGCCTTACAAAAATATAGACTCGTTTAGTCTCATCCATTTGTTTTCAGTTTACGAGATTGGTTACAAACTCGAGCCAAAATTGCCTATAGATGCTGAACCGATTACATAGGAGTTACGCCGTTTCGTGGAGATTGATTTTGTTCTTTATTGTTAAAAAATCGTTGTTACACTTTATTCAGTGAAATCATGCTTACCTAAAACTTTCAAAATTGTGTTGTTATTTTATAAGTATCCCAGTATTTATTAATTACTATTGTGAGTAAAATTATGGACCAGTAAAATATTTCTTAAACAATTTTCATCGTTTTGAAATCATTGTTTCTAACAATTTGATTTAGGTACTTAGAGGGTTTAGTGTAAGATATTTGTAGTTGTATAACTTAACGTTCATGTGATAAAGGTGTATACTTAATTATTTGGTGTCTTAAAAACCTCGCTAGTGAAGTTTACTTATTATGAAATATTACCGCTGTAAGAACATATTTAACTTATAAGTACGTTTGTCTACTATATTCCTGTAAGTTTTATTTTGCATAGTGGTCATCAGTATTGCTATTATTTATGAAAACAATTTAGTTTAGGTATCAGATGGCCTACCATGACGTCTTAAAGCAGGATCGTCTTAATCTTGTTCCAGTGTGGGTAAGAGACGGAGCTATAGAGGACGTCTAGCGCCATCTCTTTCCCACACTGGAACAAGATTAAAACGATCCTGCTATAAGACGTCATGGTAGGCCACCTGAACGGATATTGTTAATGTTATTCGGTACAAACAATTAACTATTTAATGTAAGGCTCGATGTGGCATATCCATTGCTCATTGTTGATATGTATTTTAGATGAATAAGTAGTCTGTATATTATGTGTAAAATATTTCTTCACTTAAACATGTACGTACGGATACCACTACGTACTGATTAGTTTTGTATTGTATCATTTGTAAATAACACCGCAAGTCACATTGTTAGCTAAGTAATTATTATGCATCGTGAAATTCAATTATTTTAGAGTAAACTGTGGGACCAATTTATGTTTAAATAATACCACAAATTAATAAATTCAAATTATAAATAATATCAAACAACAGACATCGCCAACACAAAAGTATTATTAAATAATATTTATAAGGTTATCATTGTCTGTTTTCTACACTTTATCACTATTAAAAAGTCGTTTTATGAAAAGATGTTTAAAATATCATGATGAAATTATCGAAAAAAGTATAAAAGCAATAAAATATTTACAAAGATACTCGATTGTTGTATATTTATTTTAGATATATACCTCAACATTCTGAAACTTGCGAAAATGAAAATTTTTCCTTGGTTAATCAATCGGGAAAATTTAAAAAAATTGGGAAACTAAAGTCAGAGTTGCTGTGAATGAACCATACATGTTTAAGTGCATCAAACATTTCGCTCATTCGTTGTTTGCACTGTAATATATTAAACGTACAGTCGGTAACTAAAATAAGCAGTGCTATAATGGTGTGACCATCGGACTGCCAAGTCACTATGTCTTGAGTTCGAACCCAAGACAGGCACCTCTGATTTTTTTATGTTCGTGTGCATATTGTATATAATTATTACTTGCTTCTTTCTGTCGTTTTTGTGGTTTTTGGGGTCGCTAATAATGAAAATGAGGTCAAAATGAAAATACAAGATGGCGCCGACGAATTTTTTTTTGCTATTTTTATTTCGTGGCCTACCGTCCGTGGAGAACCACTGCACGCTACTGCTTCGGTGAAGGAAAACATGTTGAGGAAACCAAACCACGAGCCAGAGAGATATTTCTAGATGGCATGTAAAGGCAATTCAAAGGCTCATTAGCGGCATAGAAACTCTAACATGATGATTGTTAGGCACTAACCACACGCAAATTAGTTAATAAAATGTTTTTTTTTTATAACTTCAAAAACATGTGTCCTGGGTCCATACAAGAAGTTGAAGCTATGAAGCCTACCAACAACCATGTATTTTTTAAAGGATCTTAAAAACTGTACGGTTCGATGAAATCGAATGGTCTATTGTTGATAGTCGATTTCTATTGTCCAGACGCCAGCACTACAAATATGTCAGTTTTTCCACTTTATCGCTAAAGCATTAGGTTCAAGGTTGATTGGAAAAATTTGACAGTTTCGAGTAGCTTGTGCTGGCGTCTGTACCATTTGTAAGTAGGTCAAGGTCGGGTTTGATCCTCGAACACCGAACAAATATTTGTGAGGTCAACACTCATTCATTTGAGTGTTGTGTGTTAGTGGCCCACACAGCATACTTAAAATACTTATATTGTACCAACTTAAATAAGTCTTGTGAAGTAAACTCTTATTGTTCATAAGCAGTTTCTTTAATTTTGTGATAAATGATGTTAATTTTGCAAAAAGATTTTTACGGATACTAACACGTCATTTGGTTTTTATCTTGATGACCGGTCCGTTTCATATAATACCTGACTACTCTGAGAAGAAACAACCAAAACCAACTCAGAACAGTCTCTTTTATGGTCCAGGCATAATCTTGGTCAACTCACATGAGAACTATGCAGATTATTGTCTGAGATAGTCTTTTAAAGAAAAAACCACACAGTTTTGAGTGGACCTGTCCAGTCAGTGGTGGAAAGGAATGGAAACGATGGTATGTATGGTGCTCCATCGGTGGTGGTAGATGCGAAAAATAGTTTCAACTACCACCAGTGGGGCAGACCGGTGGTCAGATGGGAATAAAGCGTTATTTCACGGCGTCCCAAGGAAAGATCAGAGTAATCAAAGCCATGCAGTCTTTGGATTAATTATGATGGTCTTAGGTAACAGAGAACAGGTGGACTGCAGTGGAGAAGGACCGAACAGTAAATAAATACCATAGAAGTGGAATGAAGAATGTTTTTATTTTTTCGTCTTTTCCTAATCCACATTTTTATACTTACTAATTATGAATAAAGATTCGTGAAGGCATTATACATTCTTAAATTGTATTATTTTACAAACGTAATAAGTATATTCATCTTAATATTAAAACTATACATATGTTGTGCACGGTAGGTAGCTATATTATACGTACTTAATTGGAAGCAAACTAATTCTAGTGTCAACGTGGTTTTAGCTCATCCACATAATATTTAGTTTAAAAATACATTTCATCAATGAATTACTTCTAGAAGACAAGAAAAAATCTTCTTCGGACAGCGGGTTACACGGTGATTTTTAATTCATGTAAAATATTTCAGGAATTCAAAGCTACTCATGAATTTGATTAGATTTTTTGTATGGCGTGGGATCAACTCTGAACTAGCGAAGTAGAACCCCCATATTTTTCAAAGTAGGGTAAAAGTTGTTTACAGTACCTACGAGTATGTACTTTCAACTTTCTTTCTTTTCTTTATTTTGAGTTTTTTTTTTTTTTTGTTTTGTAATGGTGTCGATTCTGTTGTGCACAAACTAAACTTAATTTAGGCTATTGCTATTTTTTTCTCTTGAATAAAACGAGAAAGAGACGGATGCAATGTTTAAGCTGTTAAATTTAATTGGAACTAATATTTCCATACAAATAAAGGGTTGTTTTTACGTGCGTAAAAACATGTCGACTAAAAACAACTGTCAACTAAAGTCAAGGCATAAACTAGTTTGACATCTCTAACTTAGTTCATAGCTATAGCCGTCCTTTTCTCGCACTGCCTTTTAGTAAAAGATAGCAATAGCCTAAATTAAGTTTAGTTAGTGCACAACAGACTCGACACCAATAATTGAAGTTCAACAGGAACACATCTTTAGGCTGATCCTATTCGTAGGTACATACAAAATCTTACTATTTTCAAACATTTCATAATAAGGCACCTGTTTTGTACAATTAACATTCCAGTTTTTTTTTTATTCATCAATCAAATACCATTTATATTTTAAGTAGCACCTACAGTTAATTACATTTTTAAGTGTTAATGATAGCAGGTGCGCCCATTTGCAACTTTTCAGTCTAATGGTTTTCAGTCATAAGTTTAGATCCCAGAAAAACATAAGTCGGGTAACTGGGTAGGTTCTATGAAATACTGTGCTTTCTTACATTATTAAAAGTATGTATATTTTGCATTGATTAAATAAAGTGATATAACATTATTTTGCTATAATACGGCAGCATTTGTGAATATAATTATGGTACTAACGACTGTGACGATTAATTAAAGTTACTTTATGCATTCATATTTCTCTAACAAAAGTAGCTGCGAGAGATACAATAAAACTTGGCCGGTTTTAGTGCTTGACCGACCGTCGGTCGGTGCGTACGTCGGTCGCGCTTGTCATTTGTATGAAAATTCACAAGTCGTGACAGTGCTCGACCGACCGTACGCACGCGTATATTTCTACGCACTGCGTACGAGGACCGTCGGTCAAGCGCGTCCGCAAGCGTGCCGTCGGTCGACCGACGCGCTATGGAAACATATTAAACGCGTTCAGTGCTACACCGATCCATGGACCGACCTTATTATATACCGTAACCATAATTTGTAAACTCGTCCATTTCGTGTACGTGTTTGTGAATGTGGTACATTCACAAACACGTACACGAAATGGACGCGTTTGGTTGGTCAGGAGAGCACTGAAAGTTACAAACTGACGATCGGTTATGCGTATCGTCAGGAACGATGGTATGCACCGACCGTCGGTCGAGCACTAAAACCGGCCTAAAGGCTACGTACTCACTGACAGGTTACTTCTTAAGCGCCTATCTGGTGACTTAACATCTTGTTACTTTGTTAGCGATGGCACCAGTGGATTTAAGAACGTTCGTTTCACTACACTAAGCAAGCCACCTGTCAGTGCAAAAGTAACCTTACACAAAACAAAATTAGAAACACACAGGCAGGTACATTGTCAAATGAGCTAAAATCTAAAAATATATAAAAAATACTTAAGTGAGTCATCATCAGCCTAGCCTTTTCCCAACTATATTAGGGTTGGCTTCCAGTCTAACCGGATGCAGCTGAATACCAGTAATTTACATGGAGCGACTGTCTATCTGACCACCAAATCCCAGTTAGTACTGGGTAATACGATACCCCTTGGTAAGACTGGTTGTCAGACTTTCGAGCCACTGACTACTTATAAAATACTTAAGTACTTAGGTATCAGCGTTATAAGATTAAGAGATAAAAACATAAGAGTAATTACTAAAAAGAAATACATTATTACATAGCTAAATAAGTAAATAACTTTATACTTATGTAGCACTGCTATTTATAGCTGTTTACTATAATTTCTATAAGTCGTAAATATTTCTCCGTGATCAATATTTAAAAAATACTTGCAGTAGGTTTTTCCCATACTTAAGGGGCCGAGTCAAAGTGATAATGGAAATGTCAATGCTGTTCACAGTTTTCGCAAAATACACGAAACGCTATAAACTGACACGATTTTTTGTCGCATAATAATCTAAAAGTAAGAACATTACAGCACGGTCTGTCGAGTGAGTAAATGAGTGAAAATCTTCAATTCAATGCTGTTTCAAGGTTCAGTTGAATCAATAAAGTATCGTCAACGAATCATCTCGCGCCCCTAGACAAAATCTTAGTGAAATAACATTGAATAGTTAACTAAATCAGTTGAACAGTGGGGTTTGTTGTAGTTTGCTGAAGGAACTAAATATTTATCATTTTACAACAATAGTGAAACAAAACAGCCTCTATGAACTCATCATAGCCACAAAGATACTAAAATATAGGCATTTCGTACAAAACTAAGTATTATGTTAGCATTCATTCAAAGCAATATTGCTCAAACCAAACGTTTCAAGTAAGTACTAAACATAACGAACGATGACAGTTTATTAATCACTTATTCTATGACTAGACCAATATTAAAATATATTTAATTTTGAAAAAATATTAAAATGAACGTGGTGAATGTGAACAAGAACATGCCATGGTAAGCGTGTTATTGTTTTGAGAGCTTGTGTTGGAGACACCCCAAGCCGAGGCCGAAATTCAACTATTAGCAGATGGTTTTTTTTTTATTTATCTGTGCACATTACTGTTCATGTCAGCTGCTTAGAACAGGAAAAACGGAAATCGTCAAATTACTTTTTTTTTGTCAATATCTTTCAAAATATTAACGATATTTATAAGAAAAATATCCTTTGAAGATATTGACAAATTAGCAGGAAAACTTTAACTCATAATAAACATTTTTTGTATCTTTTTTTGCACTAGCTTCGGCCTCAGCGTCGACCACAGACTACGCCAGGTATCTGCTAAAACTATGAACAGTCTTTTCACAGCTACACTACCTCTGACTTAGCGTAACTGTAAAACTCTCACTGATCTATATCGACATAACGATAAGGTTGCTCTTCCTGCTGTCAGAGGTAAAACAACAGCTGTGAAAGGATTGTAGTGTATCGTGTTCAGTTAGGGTTGCTTGACATTGTTCTGCAGCGAGAGCCGCGTGTTGTTGCGCTCGTCGGTGCTGAGCGCGCGTGACAGGAACGTCGACGAAGTGCGCGCGGACGACGACGCGCCGTTCTTCTGCGCATCTGGCTTCTCCAACCCTGTCGTATTAGTGTAATATTAGTCACCAGTAGCTAGCAAACGTATTGAGTGGGCCAAAATACTTTTCAAAATATAGCATAGATTAAACAAAATGTCTTTTCGATTTTTGAAATTATGAAGAGCGGTCATTTCTTTTGCAATTTAAAAAAAATATAATCTATGGGTTTTATTTACAAGGGACGATGTCGCACTAACACACTTTTTTTTTCAATATTCTCACTGCAGTTAATTAATCTAACTGAGTCAAAGATATACAATTATAAGAAAATTATAGATCAGCTTTTGTTTTTCCGAAGTTTAATGACCCACCCTAATAAACATATACTTAGGTAACAGCATCTACATGGTGTTATTAATAATAACTTATTATTTAAGCGCAAAAGACATTTTTGTATTTAATTCGCAATGAGTATTTTGATTTTTTATATTTATAACACCATGTATCAGAAATAACTCGGCAAACAAGTGAAGACCTAACGACAACATTGAGGGTGCACTTAGAAAGGACATTCATCAGACATTAACCAAGATTATGTAGATAACGGTATCTAAATTAATTAATTAATCATTTACAACAAGTCAACAATGCATATAAGTAGATACCTAATCTAACTTGGAATGTTAGCTTTGTGAGTTAATCAAGCGAGTCGTTCAAGACAACGAGCTAGGCAGACCACGTTAATAGTGGCGTTGCTAGTTAATAGAAAAGTGGAGATTACATCAGACAAAACAACGTTTAAAAATTAATATTTTCACTAATATATACTTGTATCAATCGGTATCCTTGAACAACCTGAAAACAATAAAATCATCTTTCACACATGTGATCCTGTACAGTCACAAGCACCAATATGAAAACACTTAACAACTTTTAAAAGTGTTTTTCTCCTACTGCTCTTATTATAATTTCATGTTGTTACGAACATAGACATTTTGACCCCTGGTGGCCTACCATGACGTCTTAAAGCAGGATTGTTTTAATCTTGTTCCAGTGTGGGTAAGAGACGGAGCTATAGATGACGTCTAGCGCCATCTCTTTCCACGTCATGGTAGGCCACCTCCAAATTCCAACCGATTAACATTTTGTCATGTTGACTACCCAGTCCCTGAATGTTCTTAAGTTCATAAGGGAAATGGCGCTGAAAACCGAAATACAGGCATTGCCTAGTTCGGTTGCAGTGGCTACATCAACTTATCAGAAATGATTACTGCCAAACTATTTTTCTGTAAAATATTACTAAGTTTTTTGAGACATTTATTTATATTTTTTATAATAAAGATCCTATCTCCAAGTACAATTATTATTTCTCGCAAAATTTGCTTTAAAATTTAAAAAAGTATAAACATATTGGTGCTCGTGAGTGTACTCTGAACGTGAACTTTGAAACAATGACAAAATAAAGTTAACATTTTATCGAGTCTGACTCAGATTCTTGAGACAAACAGTTCTGTGAATGAGATAACAGCCGTTCAGAATCACTACTTACTTACACTCAAAATAAATTATGACAAACATAATATTTGGCGTTCATTTTTCTTGGTATATTGATTGATTATGAAGGGAAACACGTTGCATGTTTATGACGCTCTGCTCATATAAATGTAATTACTACAACTTAACGACATACAATAAAAATATGAATTGTCATATTATGGTTTCCTATTAAGGTAATTCATGTTTAATTTCTTTGTTTTGTTATATATTCTTTTAGAAGGGATTTGTACCGATCTCGTTTTCTATCAGCAGTAAATACTGCTGCCATAAAATAAGTTTTACGAGTAAACTACTTGCGAATTTGGGCACATTGTTGGAACCAAATAAAATACGAATTACTGCCTTACCTAGCCTCTTTCTGATGAGGTAATAAAGTTTGGGTTTGATAACTAGAATGAGAAAGATGAAGACTCCTTGGAGCTCGTTGATGAGGTCGATGATGGTCCACAGCCACCACGGCTGCGACACGAGGGTCGACAGCAGCTCGGATATCCAGCCGGCTCCCATCACCACCCATAGTTTCCCCGTCAACACGTACCTGCGAACACATTGACTATATATTAGACCCAAGATTTTCCACCTTCATTGAAACATTAATTCCCATTTTCGAGACATACTAATGTCTACATATGGAACTTGGAACTTCAGCGCTCTACGCTTAGCGTCGATAATCCTACAGACCGCCTAGTTATAGCGAAAACAAACATTATTTCCACACCTTAGTTGGGTTTTAGTCTAGTTATAGTACGTACGTATCAATAATTCACTTGTAACGAACACAAGGTGACCTCTAAAACCCAATTACAGTGAAACTGTATGATTAGCCAAATGCAAAACTTTTTTCTAACTATTCGGGCCTCTGAATAGTTTGACAACTAAAACGAGAGGCTAGAAGTGACTTTTATGTAGAACTAGCTGATGCCCGCGGCTTCGCCCGCCCGCAAATTATATACTAAAACCTTCCTATTGAATCACTCTATCTATTAAAACCCGCATCAAAATCCGTTGCGTAGTTCTAAAGATCTAAGCATACATAGGGACAGACGCGGTGGGCGACTTTGTTTTATAATATGTTGTGATAGTGAAGAGTGACAAAGAAGACCAAGGAAACGATGGATGGATTGTGTGAGGAATGATATGAAAGAAAAAGGTGTAAATGATTGCGTGACGGTTGACAGGGAGAATGAAAGAAAAAAACGTGTTGCGCCGACCACAAGTAACATGGGATAAGGGCAGGGAGATGATAATGAGAGACACCCGTTTAAAACTTTTTCCTGAATAAAAAGTTAGTCGGTTCCTGGAGTCCAAACAATTAATTTTGATCCTAACCTGTCTCACACTCTGTACTCAGATTTACATAAGATTTAGCCGTCCTAGTAACTCGAGATACTGAACATATGTATATGACATATTAGATGGTTCTACCTAATATGAATTGGTAGGTATGTACAGTCAATCAGTCATCAGTCTATCATCAGTCAATTGTGTTTACTGGACACTATGCAAATTATAATAAACTAGCGACACGTCCCGGCTTCGCACGGGTGTCTATGTTACCCAGGGATAAATTAGCATTCTAATCGTGAAATAATTTTTGGAATCGGTCCAGTAGTTTTTGAGTTTATTCATTACAAACATACAAATCTTTCTTCGTTATAATATTGGTATGGACAAATTTGTAGCTAGCGTTTTCCCTTATTACTGAACCCTGTATCTACAGTATTAGTCATGCAAATATTGCGGTCATGGTGGGCGTTTCAGACAAATAACATTGGCCGCTCGTCAGCCAAATTGTTACAGCGAAATGAGAAATTTCATCCATTACCTAAAATCAAACTGCCTCAAAGTGTAACTGAATGTTTTCCATGAGGATTTTTCAAGAATTTTCAGCAACCCTTGATTTTTGTCTAGTTGGTAGGGTAGCTATGAACTTGCCCCCTATTAGACCCTTGCGAACTGAGGATGCACTATTATAGGCACTATCTGTCTAACCGTTCGGGGACTACCTACCGTAATGACGTGTATTAAAAGTGTTTGTAAAAACCTACTTGCAAAATATACATCATTTACCTATAGGTGATGTAATATGTTCTGTTTCTAATGCCGGCTGTACACTCTCGCCGAAACAGTCCGAGGCAGGGCGAGCGCGAGAGTGTAGATGGAAGCGCTCGCCCGCCTCGGCCTGTCTCGGTGTTCCTCGCTAGCTCTCCATCCCGAGTCGGTTTTTGCGCGCGAGTCAAAGGGTCTCGCGCCGCCTCGCCCGAACTGCGAGCGCGTCGCTGTACACTCTTGTTTCTCCCAGTTGCGATGCCGATATATCAAATACGAAGTAAAATTAAATTAAAATCTACGTACAAGCTTCTATTACGATGAATTGTGACCATCCACCATCTTCGTTTACGCTCCTTTTTACCCACGACGGAACGGAGACGGTGTATGCGTTTGGGGTGAGAGGATGTTTGTTTGTTTGTGCAAATACAAGTTGCCATTTTTCTCCAAAACTACTAGTCCGATTTTGATGCAGTTTTCAGTTATGGGTTCGGGTTTCATTGGTGCATGTTCTTAGATAGGTGTTACGGTGACAACTCAGCAGGGGGCGCTGCAGCAAACATTTTTTGTACAAATACAAGTTGCCATATTCCTCCAAAACTATTAGTCCGATTTTGATGCAGTTTTTTTCAGTTATGGATTCGGGTTTAATTGGTGCGTGTTCTTAGATAGATGTTACGGTGACAACTCACCAGTTGTCTTCTCACGACGGAACTCCTTAACGGTAAATAGCACAGATACGAACAATTTGTAGACGCGTTCATATTTGATAGATAAACATGATTTCTATCATAACATGATCAGGGTTGTCTTCTCGCGAGGGAACTCCTCAACGGTAAATAGCACGAATACCAAAATTTGCAGACACGTTTATATTTGATAGATAAACATGATTTCTATCATGACCTGATCCTACCACCACGATTGTCTTCTCACGAGGGAACTCCTTAACGGTAAATAGCAGGGATACGAAAATTTGAAGACGCGTTCATATTTGATAGATAAACATGATTTCTATCATGACCTGATCCTACAGCCAGGATTGTCTTCTTACAAGGGAACTCTTCTACGGTAAATAGCACGAATTCAATGATCACGACAAAAATATAAATAAAAATGTAATTAAAAAACCTTTTCAAAAATAAGCTTTTATAAAAATGCACTGAAAAGAATAAAATAAACCTTTTAGTAAATGAAAACGAAAAGCTTTCATAAAAGCTTGTCCCGAGTCCCGACTTGAGGTCGACTTCCAGCCTAATCGGATGCAGCTGAATACCAGTATTTTTACCCACGACGAAACAGAGACGGTGCAAAATGCGTTTAGGTTGTTTGTTTGTGCAAATCCATGATGCCATTTTTCTCCAAAACTACTAGTCCGATTCTAAAAAGATTAAAATAAAAAGCAAAATTAAAAATTATGAAAAATCCACGACGGTTAAAAAGTAATTGAAAAAGGATAAAATAATTAAAAAAAACCCAACTTAATAAAAAACCCACGAATATACGTCGGGGGCTGCCATCACTATTTTAAATTTCACCGTATTAAAAATAAGTATCATCATCAACTTCTAAAGGTCCCCACTGCACTGTAGGGGCACGTCCTATAACCATTAAGGGTGTAAATATAGCGCTAAAAAATCTCCAATTATACAAGTTACTATAAAACTGCAAAACTAGTTCATTTCATGGCAGCCCCCGACGGATATTCGTGGGTTTTTTATTAAGTTGTTTTTTTTTTTAATTATTTTATCCTTTTTCAATTACTTTTTAACCGTCGTGGATTTTTTTCAAAAAAAATTGTATTTTTTTTTTCATAATATTTACTACTACTACTATTTACTTTACTTAAGTAACGGTAATAACTGATGGCACTATGCAACAGCAGCAGCAACTTCTGTTTCGTCCATTCCCTCGGCGTCCACAATTGAAAAAGACGAGTGACCTCGCTCGGCGAGAGTGTACATGGTAACTCGTTTCGACCCAGCCTCTCGGGCGAGCCGCGAGGCACAGCGAGTGCTCTCGGGCGAGAGTGTACAGCCGGCATAACATTCTACCACAAGACAATTGTCCAGGAAACCCATTGAAAACGCTAGTCACCAAGCTGATATCATACCCCTAAAATGGTTCTAGTTTTATAGATCTTTAAGTAGCATCGGTAACGTTAAAATCATATAATAATAACTACTAAATATTCTTATAGCTTCAGATTAGGCCGTACTGCATGTAAATTACGAATTATCAACTCAGTGTTATGGATTAATTGCGTGTCATTGTAATTCTTATGTAGGACTTCTGTTGTTTTCGTATTATAAGAGGCGACAAAGAAGTACACAAAACACCACATCCTGCCTTTAATCCTCGAAGGGTTTCAGAGAGAAGTGTACAGACTATATGGTGGAAGAGACGCAGACGCGAAAACGTTTAGCACGTATTCAGTACCTACATCATTCTGAGCCCCCCCCCCCACATAGAACTTTTTCATCGTTAATAGGGTATATGAATGATTTTTTTTATCACTCTAAACAAAGCATATTAACATCAGAAATACATAGAAAATACTAAGTTATAAGCATTTGAAACTGCTGACAGAGAGATCCGATTCAGCGAATGACGTCATTTGCTGTATCGACGTACAAAATCCATACTAAATTCCATTTTTATGGAAAGAGATAGAATTAAAAGTTAAAATGGTTACAACTTTTGTGTTTGGTTGATTTATGTCTTGTTTTCGCTTTTTGTCATTATTTTTATATATTGTTAACATTCCGTTTCGAAATAAAAAAAAGGAAAATTTATTCATTTCATACATTTTGACTTTTTAATGCACTTTCTTTTATTGCACTTTTTTAGAAAATACACAGCTGTTTTTTTTTAATAACCTATGAAAAATTTTATGTACCTACTGAATACGTAGGTACTAATAGTTTTTTCAAGTTCTCAAGTTCTCTTAAAGTACGCCAATATAGCCCTACTATGCGGGCCTAAAGTGACCCTTTTAGGCCCTAGGGCGTAAAGTAAATCTCGTAGTCGTAACTTGTTGAGCCACGAGTACCTCGACGTGCTCTCCCCCGGCTGCCGCGACCTGCTGCTGCATGATGCGCATATTTAGCTTCAAGTAAAAAAATCTGACGTGATTGTTGTGTTTGTACATGGGATGTGAATAATAGATATGTCTTTATTCGTATCACTTGTAATATTAGCACACATGATATAGTAATAATACTGACATAACTCAATCAATTAGTTCACACAGAATCCCGTAGTGACGCTGTCAAACTAGACGTTCTGAAACGGTCGTACGATGAATCGGAGCCTAACTGTGATTTTTATTTTATTAAGTAATATTTAAATATTTTTGTACTAAATTGACTATTTTTCTCGCACTCAAGGTGAAAAGCACAGTGTAACACACGGCGCTAAAGTCCCATTATAACTCGGTTCCTATTTACTACCTCGTATATAATGGGGCATTTTAGCCCCTTGTATTCCACCCTGTATAGTACACTCACATTTCGCCAGTTATGTTTAGGTCCCATGAATTAGGAGGCAAGCCTATCGCCATCATACGGGCGTAAGTCTATACTACTACTACGAGTACTACTACGAGCTGCTACTGAGAAATTCCACAAGCTCCAACCAGACCGCGTAATTCAAATTTTCTTACGTTTTTTGCAATTTGCAGGCCAGTGCTAGGTTGTATGTTGATTAAAATATTATTCGCGATTGTAAGACGTATGTAGTACAGAATTATAATCATCAAAATCATCAATACAACCCTCCAAGTTCATAAAGGTCGCGGAACGATTTTTTCAAGATCAAAGTCATTGCTAGACCTCTAAGAACTCGCGAATTTTGCGGGCAACCATGGAGCATCAGCCTTAAGTAAAAAAGAATCAGGACAAAAATCTAAATCACAAATAAAAAACACAGTTCAACAGATTTGTCTTCGTCACCACAGAAAAACTGAAAAATTAACACATGGGTGCAAAATATTTCTAATTCCAATTCGTCTTGACAACGATAAATGATAAATGATGTTTATTTTGCAAGTAGGTTTTTAAAAACACTTATACACGTCACTTTTTAAAACTAGATGGGGCCGGTGTTTTGTACCTGACTACTCTGAGAAGAAACAGCCGAAACAAACTTAGAGGCCATAGTCTCTTTTGAAGTCCAGACATAATCTTGCTCAATTCACATGAGGACTATGCAGATTAGTGTCTGAGATGGTCTTTTGAAGAAAGAACCACACAGATTTGAGTGGACCTGTCCAGTCATTGCAAGCATTTGTCAGTTATCGTGTAGCTCGACTTATAACTCAAGGAGCTCAACGAAACGACGAACAATACCAAAGAAAGGACATTTGGGTAGGTCGCTTATAGTACTCAAACTGCCAGACAGTTGTGGGAAAAAATAACAAAAAATTAAAATGTGACGCACATGGTCCCCACATTCACAATAATCAAATAAAATTAATAACAAGTTCTTTTCAAAATGAATGTAAATAAAAATCACAAAAATCATTAAATGTCACAATGATAATAAAAAGTAAAATACTTAATGAAATAAGTATTCATGTCAAATCAGTAAATGTCACATAAAATAATAAAAAAATAAAGTAAAGTAAACAGGTTAACAGGTTAGTCCACCTGTTTACAGAGGTAGGTGTCGTTGGGTTGGTAATGAATGTTGAATTAACACATCCTATACCAAATCAAATCAAATCATAATTTATTTATTAACATAGGTAAAAAAAGTACAGATGTTATGTTTGATGAACAGAGCGCTATGTTATGCCAGGGGCGTACAAATATGGTGTGCAAATCTAGCTGAGGATTACAATTATTACTAAATTTAGTAATAATTGTAATCCATATTTGAAAATCATGCATTATGGTATGGTAAAAACTATGTCAGAATAATTAAAATGTCAAAGTTGTCAATATTAATATTTATCTCAAACCTCAATATAATTTTGTAATTCTAAATTAATTCATTTAAGTATTCGTCAATAGTGTAATAACATTTATCAATCAAGAATAATTTCATTTTTTTCTTAAATTGTGTAAAATTTAATTCTTTTATGGCGTCTGGAATTTTATTATAAATGCGTGGAGGACAAGGACACTTTTTGTTACTAATGCAGTTTTACATTTGCAATTGATCAAAGCATTTTTGTACTGACTACGAATTGGAACATTTCGTACCATTGTAATTTTTTCAAAAAGGTTGGTATTGGTTTTAACGAAGATACTAATTTCTAATATGTATAACGCCGGTAGCGTGAGTATTTTTAATGATTTAAAGTACGGTGCACAGCTGTCATCTGTTTTCAGACCACACATGGCTCTAATGCACCTTTTTGTGCCTTGAATAGTAATCCCTTATCTGGGGAATTACCCCAAAAAATAATTCCGTATCGTAGGAGTGAGGCTACTAGCCCATGATAGGCAACAAGTAACGCGTCTATATTTACTTTTTTAGCCAATTGAAAAAGTGCATAGGCAGATTTATTTATTTTTTTACTTAGCTGTTCAATATGAGCTTTCCAATTAAGGTTGTTGTCAATATGGATACCTAAAAACACACAATTGACACAAATTTTTGGAGCTTCAAATCTTTGGCGGAAATGCATTACTTTGGTTTTCTTGAGGTTGACTATTAAATTATTCATATTAAGCCCAATCAAAGGTGTTGGAAGATTCTTGTTTATAGAGCTTCCCTAACTTCCACCATTTTATTTTCAAAATAGCGGCCGCGCATAATAGGTATACCTGTATTTATCAATAGCTTGTATCAGAACAAACATGTTTTGAATATGACAAAATCTTCTAAAGCGGCACGTTTCCATGACACATCATTCAAAAAAAAAATTACAACAGGACACAACAGCAAGAGTTTGGCAGAGGTGACGGACAGGGAGAGAGCAAGGGAACTTTTGGGTAGATTTCGTCAGAAAAAAATCTACCTACACCTAAAGTCGAGTTTTCCGAAAATTTCACCATAGGGGGTCTAGTTATGACCCCTAGAGCCCAAATCAACCGCTGGTTAAAAAGTTTATATATATAGTACTTATATATGTAAACGTATGTATGTGGGGCGCCAAGCAAAATTTTGCCACACTCTACAGGTCGCAATTATGCACCGATTGCTTTCAAAGGGTCAAAACTTAGGTTAAGTTCGTGAATGGGCGGAATTCGTCCCTAGGGGGCGGCGAGGGGGCGGTTTTTCGAAAATCAGTTTTTTGGCCATAACTGTTATCCTTTGGAATATTTTTGAACATTTTTATCATTCAGAGTAAGAATACGGACAATTTATAATTTAAACTTTTTTGATGCAACCCCTAACTTGCAAAGCTAATTGTTTATTCTACAATTTTTACTTTTAAAGTTTAGCGATAAAACTTGTAGTTTTCGAAATAAAAAATAATAACTGAAAAATTAAGGGCGTTTCCATGCTAATCTGACGTATTCATAAAGGAGGTACTGCAAACAAAAACAAAAAAATACTGTCAAAAAATCGGCCAGCGCAGCTGTGGCTAGCTATAGCCTCTGAATCTCCAGAATAAATATGGGTGGAACCTTCTTCGAAATCTACCTCCTCCTGCGGCTTGCCGAAGGGATTTTTTCACTTGTATACGAGTGCAACTGTGTGAAATCTTGATTATGCCTCGAGGTAAAACATTAAGAAGACAAAGTAGCCTATATTATGTCAAAAGAAGTATTTCGTACACGACAGTACCTGCGCAAGCTCCCACTACTGACGCTCACCAAGTCTCATCTTTCGTGGCATGGTCTGTATGCCTAAATGATTATAAACAAGGCCCATTACGGAAGTTAAGTATGTACTGGTTGGTAACTAAAAAATATTGATAAGTCGCAAGAACATGACTTGCATACATGCAATGTAGGTATTCCCTTTCCTTGAGTCTCCCGATTTTTTTATATCATTTACCTGTTCTTAGGGAAAACCGACCTCATACCGTACCTAGACAAAACACAACAGGAAATAAAGGAAAAAAACTTCAAATAATATCCGCGTCCATTGTGCCTATCGAGACCGTTCACTATTTAATTGCAAGTCGGGCTAATTAATTGCCTTGCTTCAAGTATGTGTTTTCGTCACAAAAATAATATGGCCGAATCATACAGATAATAGTTAATGAAATTATAGCGAAGGTTACTAGGTACGTAAACGGGATGTTCAAAAAATAGGACAGTTTAGTTGTCCTTTTTTTTTTACTTAACACAAATACTTAATTTCTATCAATTAAAAAATTTCGCTTCTACTTTTATTTATTTATTAGTTGTTCAGAAAGCTTACAATCCACTATTTGAATGATTAAAGTACAATTAGCGCTTTTTTTTTTTTTTTTCGGATGGGAAATCAGCAAATGACTTCTTCCGCTCTGGGCGGAGCAGGAGGGAGTGTCAGACTTTTACTGACTAAAACCCATCCATGTTCCTTCATCGCCCTTTGTGTTCCGGGGCCACGGTATCTCTTTCGAACAGTCCCGCAACCCCGGCAGGCATCGGTCCTTGCGGACCCTTTCCTTTTTGCTGACTCTCTTTGAGGCGCGCGTGGAACACGAACGCGCCGTCGACACGGCCTGTCGTCATGAGACGGACGGACGGCGAGCTAGCCCATAGCCCACCGTCCACAGGCCCGCGCCTATGGTGGCCGGGGGCCACGTGGTGGCCCCCGACGCCCGGGGCGTCTCCCGCGGCGGCCGGGACGCTGTTAGGTCCTCTCCCTCTCACGTTCCGCCACCTCCTTCTCTAGCATTACTGCTTCGCAGAAAGAGGTGACGGCGTCCCATTCCGTCTCGCTCCGGACCATGGCTTGCACCAGGGCCGGACGCGAGAGGTCGCCGCCGCCAATCGCCGCTTCGAGGACACGGCGGTGCTCCGCCCACGCGGGGCACACCTCCACCGTGTGCTCCACCGTGTCCTCCGGTCGATCCTCGCAATGGAAACACCCGGGCGTTTCCTCCCACCTGATTCGGTGCAGGAACCTCCAGAAACAACCGTGTCCGGCGAGGACCTGCGTCAGGCGGAAGGTGAGGACGCCGTGGCGTCTCTCAAGCCACTCCTCAAAGAGGGGACTTACCGCCACTATTGTGGGGTGCCCTACAATTAGCGCTTCAAATTGTCATTTACCTACAGCATAGAATAGTACATTGTAATACAAGGGGCTAAAATGACCCATTATATACGAGGTAGTTTTACTACCGAGCTTTAGCGAGGTAGTATATTTACTACCTAACTCGGTAACCATGATTTTAGCGCCGTGTGTTACACTGTACTTTTCACTTTGAGTGTGAGAAAAATAGTCAATTTAGTACAAAAACATTTATTAAATATTACTTAATTACATTACCTACTTAATAAAATAAAAATCACGGCAGATTTTTTTACTTGAAGCTAAATGTGTGCATCACGCACCAGCAGGTCGCGGCAGCCGGGGGAGAGCACGTCGAGGTACTCGTGGCTCAACAAGTCACGACTACGAGATTTACCTAAAAGGGCTACATTAGGCCCGCTTCGTAGGGCTATATTGGGCTATTGGCGTACTTTAAGAGCATGAGAAGTGAAAACATATTTAAGTGGCATGTTACAAAAAAAAAACGCGAAATTGCGAAGTTTACTCGTTGAAATTATGTTTTCCCTACGTTGCTTGAAATAACAAAGACTATTACAAATAGTTCGTTTTCTCTTCTTCAATAGCAATAAAACTAATTTTAGATAACATTTATTTATTTAGTAATAATCATTCTCCAGATGCATGTTTAGGCAAAAACTCACGACTCTGATTTGGGACCTCTAATTTGTAGATTCTATTAAATACCTAATATAGACCATCAACATTTTTTTTCATCTCACAAATATGCTATACTTTCATAATAATAAAAAACTTGTTCGTTATATGCCTTTTTAAGTACAATAGAAGTAGTAGTAGTGTAATTAGCGTAACACCAAAATGTAGGAGGCCTCCTAATAGGAACATTTTGAACAGTGGGGTTTGCAAAAATTAACATTTTTTTTGTGAAAACTATGGTGAAAACACTGGTGAAAGAGGTAATCTAGGAAAATAGTCCTATATATCAAGTAATTAGGGATTGCTGCGCAGAGGAAAATCACATTTGTTGTTATGCACAAAGTGTCTGCTTTCAATAACTTCCTGTATAACATGACTGAACAAATAATATCGTAAGACCAGTATTACATATATATACCTAATATTTTTATCTAGTGCGTTACTTCGTTCT
This sequence comes from Xestia sexstrigata, assembly GCA_941918905.2. NCBI lineage: Eukaryota > Metazoa > Arthropoda > Insecta > Lepidoptera > Noctuidae > Xestia > Xestia sexstrigata. Next base: position 10,388,583 of record OW799204.2, read on the forward strand.
ATTTTAATACAATAACTAAAAGGTCAAACCAGATAGTGTTTCGCGACATAATAAAACTAAGTATCATTAATTATATAAAAAGGTACCTACTTCATTATAAAACGTTCTAGAACGATGTCCCTGTCTCCCTTGGGTCATTAAATTCTTGTCAACCCCAAGGACATTGTTAAAACAACTTTCTGATGACATCGTCTAGTTTGACAATTAACAAATTATTATGGAAACAATTAACGAGAAAAAATCTTAAAAGCTACTAGGAAAAGTGCACTTAGAGTGATAACAGCTAATATTATTTAGTAATCTGCGCTGATAGTTTGTAGCTAATGTGTGGATACATAGATTTACCAGATTGTCCCATGATAACATATTATCTAATGTGCGTGCGCACTTTAGATAATTCCCTTAACGATGAGTCAAGGATTTTTCTCGTATATCGATATGAGAAAAATCCTTGACTCTGGACCATCGTAGTCCGTTTTAGAAGCGGAACTGCGTATTACCCAGGTGGTTAAAAATGTGTTTAGGTAGTACCTACTCTTCAACTTACGATTAATAATAGTGCTATTCTCTAAAGTTAACTACCATTGTCAAAATGAGATCATTAACTAAATTAAAAAAAAAGGATTTTATCAATATGACTGTACTTTCTTTTTTTAGGCATGTTCATTTGCTTTTAGAACAAATGATCGTGAATTTGACAACGTTTGAATTTCGAAAAAATCTGTAGAGAAAGATAAGCGACCGAAAATAGTCTGCTAAAGACTGCGAACGTGTCAATCATGCTCAAGCAATCCTACTAAGTTACACCGAGTGATTACTCAACGAGGCGGGTAATTGTCCTTCGTGATGTCACACAGTCGTCTACTTCATTCATTAAAAGTCCGTGCTCATTTATTAAACAGAAACACAACCTAACACATAACATCCTCATTTAAAAATCAACCTACATTTCATTTAACACACGTACCTATACTTATAAAATTACAATTTCTAGTATCTATATTTATCTACACAATTAGAGATTTTAATCTACGGAAGCCTCAATCAAATATTTATCTTTACAACCAAAATATAACAATGAAGTTATCTACAAGTATAAAATATATATTCATAGTATAAACAGCTTACCAGTAGAAATCCAAACAAACACTGAAAGTAGGTATTTACGTATACTGAAAACATCTCACGGTTTCTGTATACGGTGACGAATAGCTTGAAATTGTTCACTGGTTTGGATAAAAATAAACCTGGTGGGTTATCTTTTGATTAATACTTTATAGTGAGAAATGGACAGATTTGTAAGAGACTTGCACTAAGCATTGGTCGGCCAAAAGTTGAAGAAGAGAGAGTGAGAAATGAACTGATAAGGATATCAGCGTTACTTGCTAATATTCAAAACTTTGTAATGATGTGTTAATTATCATCTGCCTAGTCTTGTCCCAACTATGTTGGGGTCAGCATCCAGTTAGCCGGTTGCAGCTGAATACCAGTATTTTACATGAAGCGACTACCTATCTGACCTCCACAAACCAGTTAGTGCTGAGTAATACGATACCACTTGGTAAGACTGGAGCTCCGTATACGTGAGTCTATTTGAAAAGCCAGTTAAGAATAACGATGCGCAAATAAACCATCAATTTTGTACAGAAAAGACCGGAGTACTTACCGTTTAGTAACGGTAACAACAAAAAAAATGCAGAGAAAAAAATAAGAAAATGTCAATAAACTCACTTTGCTCTGTCGACACGGAAGCGTCGCTTAGCGCGGTCACCGACGGAGCCCGCCTGCAGACGGTGCACCTCGGACTTGACCCTCGCGCAGTGGCGTGCGGTCAGCACCCACAGCACGAAGTTGGTGCACGTCACCAGGCCCATGGGGATCACGAAGAATATGTAATGCGGCCAGTCTGACCCCGAGTTCTGAACTGTAAACACAAATAATAACCTTAGGACTGAAGTCACTGAAGCTTAGTCATTTCTTAGCACAAACAAGCTGAAATCACAATATAAATATTAACACTTCCATGTAAGTTCAGCAACATAACACATAATATCTCAGGGATTACATCCCCGAACTAACCCAATTCGTCACATATATTCGAAAAAGTCAACCCCGATTCTAACCCTAGCAGTTATTAGTTGAAAATAAAAGGTTCGTAACCTTTTCCGATACTGACAACTAAATGATATTACTGGTAATCGAAACCATTTTATATTATCTTACTATGAACAGCATTGCTCATTGCCAATGCTAAAAGCTTCGAATTGAAACTAACACGGTTGTGACCTTTTCATTTACAGAATACCGTTACAAAAATGTTCTCTCTTAGCTTTTAGCATAGACCATAGTTCGTAACGTAAGCCCACCTAATATTAATCACAAGTAAAAACATCTGCTTTTTTACAGACACTTCTATAGTAGGTCCGGCTCCTATGCAAGTGTCTATAAAAATATGTTATCGGAATTTTAAACCAAATCAAATTAAGATTGACATGATAAAGAGCAATTGAAGTTCAGCACAAAAAGTATGTTCACAATAGGCTATGACTGCTCATTATTTATTAGTTATTGTAGGAACAAAAATGACGTCACAACATAACGTAATCGGAATGATTAGGTTATTTTCTGAACAATAGTTTCGATTGTTTTAAACCGCAATATTTTGTTAGGAAGTTTCCAATTAGGTGCGGTCTGAAAACACAAAAACAAACTGATAACTTGTCTGTGCCTACTCGTATGACGTTTTTTTTTTGTGTTTTTGCTCTTTCACCCCTGTGACCTCTGCTGCTATCGCTGAAGCCGAAAGCGGCTTCTTTCTGGGTTCGGTTCAGTAAGTATGGTAATTGGATGCTCCAGATGCAATAAAGCAATTTGATCTCTTCGCTTACTGATAAATTATGAAATTGTGTGCTAGCATTGATAAACGACTTGCCAATACCGCTATTGTTATTATTACGTACTAATAAAACTTATTATTATTATTTCCTTACATATTAACATTTTTAATTTTTTCTTAAAAAATAACTATAAAACATTTAAAAATATAAAAAAACAGTAGCCCACCAGCACTGGGAACAGGGTCCGAGCTGCCGGTGGTCAGTTAGTCAGTTTATTATTATTCGTTTATTCATTTAAACACATGTTTTAACGTTTTTAAATATTTCTTAATAAAACTATATAAAAAAACATAAAAAATATAAAAAATAGTAGCCCACCCGAGCTGGAAACAGGGTCCGAGCTGCCGGTGGTCAGGGCTCTTGAGAGAGATACCTCCTAACAATGCGTGCCATGTCCAGAAGTACTGCTTTCTGAATCAAGCCCTTGATTCAGCTGCCAAGCGAGAGCCTCCTAAGATGTTGGTCGAGGCTCTTGGGTATTAAGCCATTGGCCGACACGACTATCGGCACAATGACTGCTGTATTCACATCCCACATGTCGACAACCTCGCGAGCCAGATCTAGATATTTGAATTGTTTATCTTTCTCTGCTTTCACGAGGTTCTCGTCAGCGGGACCGTTATATCAACAATCATTGTGAGACGCTTCAATCGATCTATCACCACTATGTCAGGCCTATTGGCAACAACAGTGCTGTCAGTGGTGATAGGTCGTTATCAATACAACGTGATATTACCATTATCGAGAACTGGGTCGGGCACATACATATAGTATGGCACTTCTGATTCCATAAGGTTGTACTTCAAAGCAAGTTGCTGGTGGATAATCCTGGCAACGAGGTTGTGTCTATGCAAGTACTCTCCGTTAGCCAGACTAGAACACCCAGAAATAATGTATCGGATCGATTCTCCCGGACGGTTGCATGCCCGACATATGTCAACCGTGCCATCTTTCACGATGTATTTCCGGTAGTTATTCGTCATCATAACTTCGCCCATTATTGCACAGACAAAACCTTCGGTTTTCCCTAAGAGGTCACCAAAGCGCAGCCAGGATACGGACACTAAGAAGTCTACATCGGGGCCTGTAGTGCCCGGTAAATAATAATAATAAATCCATTCATTTCAGGTTAATAACACCCATTGCCAAATAAAAATTAATAAAAGATAAAAACATCATTACAAAAAAATAAAATAAAATCAGACTCAACTAGAATTAAATTAAATTATAGAATTATAACAAAACAAATTCAATCAAATTAAATCCAAAATCGAAGTCAACAAATTAATAAATCAGAATAAATTAAACAAATTAAATTATATCAAAAATAAAAGCGTCCGTGAAGCTCCTTGACCTGCCATTGCTCCTTGCGGTCATTAGTGTCTAATACTAAAAGGCTTGCGCCAGTTCTCGTTAGCCAGGGAGAGCGGGGTGAGGCCCTTATCCACTGAGACCACATCTCGGTGCATCTCCCCGTCGGCTTCTAGGAAGTATTCCCTCAGACTGCATACCTCACGGTTGTGTAGGGTCTTAGCATTTCAAGCCACGACCCCCGCACTTCCGCGGGATATACAGTCTCATCACCGACGACCGTGGGTGCATTCGATTTGCGGTCAGCAGTGTGCGTACCCTCCTATCCAGGGCATCAAGTTCCGTCTGTGTCCATTTGAGTATGCCGAAGGAATACATCAAAACCGGCATGACCCAACCGTTGAAGGCGCGCACCTTGTTTCCGCCTGACAAGAGACTGCCTAGCAGCTTATTGAGGCGGCCAAAGAAGCGCTCCCTCAACGATTGTTTCATGTCGGCAGTATTGGTACTTAATGCTTCCGACATACCCATATACTTGTAAGTTTCTGTTGAGGAGAGGGATCTAAGGTGTATGGAATCCGAGAGTCGAGTTCCCACGGATTCCATAATCTCCCCTCGCTTCACATGCACGCTACTGAAAGTTTCTGTTACCTTCAGTAGCTTCATCAGTTGCAAATTGTTGGGGGCAAAGAGTTTCAGGTCATTCATGTAAAGAAGGTGAGATATGACCAGAACGCTCCAGCAGTGTGCTGAGAGGGTTCAAGGCTAGACAAAACCACAATGGACTCAGACTATCACCCTGGAATAGACCACGCTCGATCCTTATCAGTTCGCTGTTCCCCTGGATCTGTCGACATCCTGGAAAGCGAAGAACCGTTCTCCAGTGCCCCATACATGACATCAGGAAGGTACGTAGAGTTGCATCTCCTTTATACAACTCCAGCACCCCCACCACTGAGGCACAGAATCATAGGCCTTCTTATAATCTATCCAGCATGTAGACAGATTCTTTCGGGAGCGGCGAACCTGTTGGCTAATGGCCATATCAATGAGAAGCAGCTCCTTATGCCGTTCCCGTTCCTACATCCATTCTCAGAGGCAGACATGATAGAATTACTCTCAATATGTTGGTTGATTTTAGCTCTCAAAATAGATGTAAGAACTTTATAGACCGTTGGTAAACAAGTGATTGGTCTATAATTTTTGGGTTCCGCAGTACTACCTGATTTATGGAGCAGGTGGGACCCTGACTCTAAGGCTGATGGAAACTGGGACGCCATGCGAGCGTGTGATCTTTGGAACCACTTGATCCAGAAGTTGTGCAGTCCGTTCGGACCTGGAGATTTCCAGTTAGGCAACGGACGGACTGCACGAGCTACTTATTATTATTATTATTAAAGTCTTCACAGTCTTGCCCAACATTGGCGAAGCATTTTACTATTGTTGATGACGAGGAACTGTGACGTTTTCCCTGTTAACTTTATCTCAGACAAATAAATACCTACGTACATGTAGACGTCTTTGTCAATTAGACAGATATGTGTACCAATTATTATGAGGCGGGTCACACGTCATCTAGTCGCCCTATTTTCTAAGCGTCCAAATATTTGTGCTTAATACAATCCCTTCGTAATATATTGGATACCAAGTTATGCCCGTGGCTTCGATCGAGTGGAGTTCAGGATAAATATCCTATGTGTTGATTGAGGCCTTAAACTATCTGTGCCAAAGTTCATCCAAATCTGTTGAATAGTTTATCGTGAAAGAGTACCTAACAACTATCCATCCACACATCCATCTATCCTCACAAACTTTCGTATTTATAAAAGTTTTTATTCAGTCAGTTAAGATATTAGTTAACTTTGCTCTAAGAAGGATCTAATCCATTTTTTTTCTCCCTAAAGATCTGATTCGCTTGGTAAGTGATTCTCGGGATTACGTTTAAAATAAGACATTCATTTAGCACCTGTAACTACCGACGATGCATCTGAAGTCACTAGAGCGTTCAGTTGAACAATAAAAAATGAAAAAAATTAATGAATGATGATGATGATGCTGTTTGTATTATGTTAACGCCGTACACCAAGACTGCGTTGTATTTAAACACATAACATGACATCACGCTTGTAATCCCCGAAAGGTTTTATTACATTTAAATTCCACAGTCAGTTTTATTTTTCAGGGTTTCTTTCCATTACAATTCCGAAGTTAATTAGAAATATTATAAAGGGTGTAAAACACCTCTTAATGAAGCTGAAAAGCACTTGTTCTCCTCGTCATTGCGATCATTTTTTTGTTATACACCATACTTGGGAACCTTCTAGTTACGGAGATATTGGTGGTCAAAGTTCCAACTTTTTGACAAGTTTTTTTTAAATACAAGTTTTTAATGTAAGATTTTTACTTTAAACACCTCCACGACCCCCGTACTATTCAATCCATCCATCAGCATAATGTTTTGAGTACGTTACATTGCGTTCTACCACAAAATATGATTTTTCACCCCATAAAAAGTCGTTTCCCAGCAATAATTTTTTCGTAAAGTTACTTAGTTTGATGTACAGAATGCTTGGTTGACGGCTTCGTGATGAGGTCTTTTACACCCTGTATATGTATATGCATGACTTTCGTTTATTTCTATAAGTACAGCATGCAGCCCACCTACATGTAAAACGTGCATAATGCGGTCATACTCATGGCCATGGTCAATCATTATCCTTGGTTGTATATTTACACAAAACTATGTTTCAGGAATCTTCATAAAGGATGAGTTGTAGAAGAGCTGTTGTAGTCATTACTACGACGAAAATAATCACAAATCTGTCCGGATTGTAGCTCAGACAATGCATGAGAACTGTTATTTTCATATAGACATCAAGGTGATAAATGAATGAAAAAACGTGATTCGTGAAAACTGTGTAGTTTTAAGAAAAATGACGACATAGGTTTGTTTATTATTTTTATTGTACGCAGAACTAGACCGGGAGTTTACTTTAAAAGCGCAGGCGTTTACTAAAACTACTCATTTATCAGCTACGGAATATTCTTATGAAAGAAATGCTCACAATATTTTGTACTTATATATTTCTCTATGAGTCACGTATTTCTGCAAGCTAAATCTTCCTAAATCTGCTTGATAAACGATTAATAAATCTTCAAAATATTTCTTCAACACATGACTATAATAATTGACACATAAAATAAATTCACGTCCACAAATCGTCCACATGTCTTTATTTAAGCTTTTGTAAATCTTAACCAAATGTTCAATATTGTCTGTGAAATACGTACGTGCGTAGTTATTTTAATATTTATACTACGGCCATGTATCTAATGTTTCAATAGTTTTATTAAAAATCTCCGATATTTCGATTGTTTATGTACAAACTAACAAATGAAAGATAAACTGGGATTACGGGAAACGAGTATACGTTGGTTGGAGTGATTTCGTAACGAGTTTATATTGCAAGAAATGTGATGTGTCGATGGAAAGTACACATTTTTGGTTACATACATACGTAAAACCCATCCTACGTAAAAATAACTACACGTAGAAGAAGATACAGGTACTTCTCTAGATACCCTCCATAATCAACAGGTATAGACACACTGTCTGCGGGCAAAAGATATTGCTTGTTACCAAGAAGATAATGGTAGATTTGCACATGATAACACGCCTGACTGTGTGGGGACTAGCACAGGGAAAAATCTTACATTACGTACAATATCACGCCTGTTATCCCAGAAGGGCTAGGAACAGGTGTAGCTATAGTCTATAGTAGAGTCCGTGGCTGCTGATCTTTGATGGAAAAACCCGATGACACTTTACCCGACCTGGGAATATAACCCGGGGCCTTATGCTCAGCAGTCGTGCTTGCAACCACTAGACCAAAAAGGAGAGCCAAAAATTATACATATTAATAAAGGAGAGCCAAAAATCATACATATTAATAAAGGAGAGCCAAAAATCATACATATTAATAAAAGAGAGCCAAAAATACATATTAATAAAGGAGAGCCAAAAATCATACATATTAATAAAGGAGAGCCAAAAATCATGCATATTAATAAAGGAGAGCCAAAAAACATACATATTAATAAAGGAGAGCCAAAAATCATACATATTAATAAAGGAGAGCCAAAAATCATACATATTAATAAAAGAGAGCCAAAAATACATATTAATAAAGGAGAGCCAAAAATCATACATATTAATAAAGGAGGACCAAAAATCATGCATATTAATAAAGGAGAGCCAAAAAACATACATATTAATAAAGGAGAGCCAAAAATCATACATATTAATAAAGGAGAGCCAAAAATCATACATATTAATAAAAGAGAGCCAAAAATCATACATATTAATAAAGGACAGCCAAAAATCATACATATTAATAAAAGAGAGCCAAAAATACATATTAATAAAGGAGAGCCAAAAATCATGCATATTAATAAAGGAGAGCCAAAAAACATACATATTAATAAAGGAGAGCCAAAAATCATACATATTAATAAAGGAGAGCCAAAAATCATACATATTAATAAAGGAGAGCCAAAAAACACATATTAATAATAGCTTATTTAGTCAAGAACCCTTTACCTGAACCGAACCAACATATGCCAGCTCCCATGTTGGCGTCGAGGGCTTCGGCGACGGGGTACTTATCGAAGAGGAACATGACGAGGGTGAGCATGATGGCCGTGCTCCACGCGTACAGCGAGTACCACAGGAACCGGCGCAGCTCTGCGTCCGCCTTGCGCATCGGCTGCACCGTGCGCACGCTCCTGGTAGACAAAACATTAAGATACATGTCAATATTTTTTATTTACAAAGGCTTTTTCACAAGGGTTCGCCTGCTGGGTGTGAATTATACCAAAGGAACAAAGGTTAATTATACCAAAGAACTACATACCTACTACCCGGATAAAAATCCTACGTTCTATTCGTTCTAATCCAGGTCAGGGTCTACCTGTATGTCAACATTGTCAACCCTGTATGCCTGCGTAATATACATACTGAAATATTGTAAGCATACTTTCGCATTTAGAACATTACTACTACTACAACAGCCCATAACGTCCACTGCTGGACATAAGCCTCTCCCAGGATGAGAGGAATTTGCCGTAATCTCCACGCTTGGCAGGCGGATTCGAGATCGCAGTGATGAAAGACTAACAGAAAACCCTGCTGCCCATTCTCTGGTCTACGGAGACGCAAGGTGTTCTGCCTCAGACATTAGTCGCCTTATACGACACCCGTGAGTGCAATGGGTTGGTTCTATTCTACTCTGCCGAATACCACACGGCTAACAACATAGAACAGAACGAACATAGAACATTAGTATGTACTACTCTGTCAAGAAAATACCGGGAAAAGATCAATAAAACACAAAATATTAGTTATTCATCCAAATTTATTTTATCACCTTCAAAGTATGCTCCTTCAGAAACGACACACTTACGCCAACTAATAATCCAATCATAAAAATATTTTTTAAATGCTTAATCCAGAATTGAGTTCAGTTCTCGCCGCGAATTTTCCTTTATGTCTTCTACTGAATGAAAACGGGTGCCACGAAGTGGTAGTTTGAGTTTAGGAAAAATAAAGAAGTCGGCTGGAGCCATATCTGGTGAATAAGGTGGTTGCTCGATGGTATTTGTTGAGTTTTGGTCAAAAAATCGTTCACAATTGTGCGAAGGCGCATTATCGTGGTGCAAAATCCAAGAATTTTCTTTCCACAAATCTGGCTTTTTTCATCTAATTTGCTCTCTTAAACGCCGCATAACGCCCGAATAATATTCTTTATTTACCGTTTGACCTTCCGGCAAGATTGTCAGTCACTATTTCCTTCACTTTTGCGATGTTAACTTCAGTTGCAGACGTTGATGGCCTACCAGAGCGAGGCAAATCTTCTATCACACCTCGACCGCTTTTGAACGCTTTGTACCACTCATAAGCGCGTGTTTTTGATAAAGTCGATTCACCGTAAGCCTTCTGTAACATTTTCAGTGACTCCGAACACCAAATTCCATTGGCGATGCAAAATTTAGGACAAACTCTTTGTTCGATGTTTTTGTCCATTATGAAATTCGCAATACACACTAGATATGATATAATTAAAAACAGCACTGTATTTAATCTAATTAACAGATGTAACTCAAACTCCGCGCCAAAATGGAAAACAGTTGTGCTAATCTAACAACAACAAAAAAAAACAAAAAAAAAATTGGAACCATAAACAAATCATCCATTCCCGATACTTTTTTGACTGAATGTATGTTTAATGTTTGATACTTAATAACTAAAAACTTTTTTTAAAATCCGGGAACATAACAAAGGCAATCTAAGTTAAACATTTCCAAGTACCGAGTTATATGTATTTCCAATTAAATAAACTCATAAATTTCCATGATATTCCTCAGCAAAGAAACAATCGCATCTACTCATGTGCATAGGTTATTACATCGACAAATACACTTAAGTTTTTTGCAATGTCTCAGAAATACTCTAAAGACCACATCTATTACGGAGAAGTCCTAACTGACACTGTATCTTAAACAATGTCAGTAAAAAATATCTATTTATATTACGAGCATATTCCAACACTGCCACAGGTTTGATAGACACTTACAGATCAGTATAACTAGACACATCCATTTTATTGAAAAAATAATAATACTTCTAAGCCCATTATTTTTATGGCGTTTACGGCAAACATGGAAGTCGTAACAGCCCTGACGTGAGCTAATAGCGCGTACCTATGGGGTCTTTATTGGTTTTTACTGCTCCCATTAAGTCGGCCGGGTCATGGGGATTGACTAGCTAATCACGAGGATAAAGTACTGTGACAAAATATACGATAACAAGCACCCGGCTTCAGATAAATATTAAGCCGTAGATAACTGAAGCTCCGAACATAATAAGTTCATTATGGCGCACAGATACCCGGGTGTGCTTCTAATCGTGTAATCATGTATACTTCAGCTGAACTACGAAATTGTAAACAACACTGTAACGTGTTAACATTTACCATACGTATGGTTTATGAATGTTATCTTACTCAACCATATTTAAAATAAAATATGATGGAGAACGAGTCGAAGTGGCTCGCCAAAGGTTCCGTATCTGAGGGGATGAGCCAAAATTCAGATCTAAATATCGTTAACTAACGTATCGTTAATTCCACCAACCACATTCATTCAGTTGCAGCGAGAATTTTTTATATCCCAAAAACAATTTTATGATAGTCACAAAAGTTTCGTTTAGTTTTCCTGTAAATGATATCTATGGTTTAATCAAACCAGTTCAAGATCATCAACGGAGTTATCCTTGGCAAGATTAAGATACAGTACCCTAATTATAAAAGTACACTTTACTTGACCTTCTCAGTTGGTTTATAATAAAGTTTGTGTTATTTTTATTCTATATTGTAATTATTCGCGGTATTGTGTTGGAGTGGTCGGTGAGTGGTGACGCGTCTTAATTAAGCCCCACCCACACCGAGCCGGCACATAAAGTGCGTTTTTCTATCCTGTCGGTTTTCATTAACGCGACCTAATCGTCACCTGCACGCTTGGCTTGCCCAATCCCACATTAGAAACCATCAAATTAAGCTTTAACATTCCCTGTAATAAAGCCTAATTAGTTGAAATTCTACAAATGATCGTAACTTTGTCTGCATGTCGCGAGCTGTAGGTTTTTGCCAATTTAATATTCTTGCCCATAATGTTGTCAGAATCTGTGTCATGGTAAAAGTAAAACATTAACATTTTCGCAAATCTGAAAATGCGCTGAAAGGTGTTTGAAAATTAGACGTTTTATGTTCTGTTTTTTTGCAAATAAATTGCTGGGTTTCAAAATTATTGTCTTATTTGCTAGCCTTAAGGTACTTAATGCATATGATTGAGTTGCGTGTGTTTCAATTTTATAATGATGTGCAAATAATAAAAAACCTTTAGTTATCATATCTTATAACACGGAAAGTTTTGATGAGCATTCAAAGAATCATCCCATACTATTAAATGAACAATATTTGTAATCACGTTCGCGAAAACGACTGTAACGACTTCGATGAAAGTTGCATTATGGGAGCCCCATACGGGGGCAAAAAATCACTCGAGCTAGGTCCCAATAACTGGGAAAATTTGTTTTGTCTATTTTCACTTACTAATGTAAAAAGAGGAGAATATTAAAATTGTATTATTTTGCTTTCAACTAACCCCTAGGTACTTAAAACTAATTCTAGGTGGATTTATAAGTACTTTAGAACTCATTTTAAGTAGCTTTAGCGTAGCCTCTTAAATCCTCAGAACGATAGTGATGGTGATAATCGTGATTACCTACTCATAAATCATATTATTATAAAAATTCAATGTTTGCGCCACATGCATTATTTTAATGCGACTCTACAAACTCTTTCTTAAAATAAACTCAAGTTGTGAGTGTGTTTAAATATCTGCTACTTATACGTTCTACTTACGTGGCAGGTAGGTACTGCTCTTCAAATACTGAAAACTTCATTATTTCTCAGAAAAGAAAATACTATAAACGATAGAAACGTATAAACGAATGAAACAACAACAAATGATAAAACAATTCAGAGAACTGCTTTTTGTCCTACATTCTAGATTTTAACAGTACTGGGAAAAAACTTGGTTCTGTAAACAACGGTCACATAACATTGGATAAATTATTTTTCATCTTATGCCTAGTCCAGGACTCTTAGAGACAGGCCTCACCTATTACCTTATCCCTTATCGTCTATTGTATAGGTGCCTGTGGCTGAAACTTGGAAAATGCAACAGGTTTTCACAGCGGATACAGTCTGATTTCGAGAAATACATAGCAATAGTGAATGCTTGCTATTGTATAGTTGCATGCTGGATACAATGTTAGGAGCCAAGTGAAAAGTTGGTTTCTTAATTTAAATATCGAAAAATTAGTTAGATTCTAATCTTTCTTGCTTTTTCGTGTGGTTAGTGCCTAACCTGGTGTCAGAAGTTTTGTGCTGCCAATGGGCCTATGGCTTTACCTATACATGCTGTCGACAAATACCTCTCAGACATGCTAGTTTAGTTTCCTTACGATGGTTTCCTTCACCAAAGTATTCGATTTAATTATTAATAAATATACCAGTAGAAAAATTATCTAGGTATTAGTTATCTTGATTATTTCCCATTTTCCATAAACGTGCCAAAGATTTTTAAAGGCCAACGCTATAGCTTGATCCAGAAGCAATCATACAATTTTTACTAGGAATATAACATGAATTGGCAGATACACTAATGTATTCAGTAATTTAACACATCCTCTCGAGATAATAACTTATGTATTATCACATCCTAAACTCTATTACGTAAATGCGCCGCTTATCGAATAAAATTTACCTACGAATGATTAATAAGTACATAAGTATAACAATAATTTTGCTAAAATTATAATATTGTTTAACTTACATTAGATCATTGTGGTATTTGTTATATTTGTATATTTATTTTAAACGTCTAACGCGGCCCCGGGGATTCTTGCCATGTGCAAATATCAAAGAGCCGGTCGGTGTGTAAACTCATCGATAACTAAGACAAAACAAACATTTACCCACATTGCGACAAACGACTGCGAGCAACACTCCAAGCATTTGTTTAATCAATGATGACATTAAAGTACCAACAAATCATTTCTTTGTAAACGTAGACTTGAAATTTTAATAGTTTGGAAACGAGTGTTTGTACCTATTCATGATAAACAAGCCGTTAGTCACAAGAGAGCAGCTGCAGCGCCGGTATCCCAGCTCCCAGCATTCCCAGCCAAACCAAAGCTAGCACAGATAGCAGCATTATGCATCCGTAAAATCCGGTTGTGTAAGCTGTCGGATTGACTTGTAATCACAACCCAATATTTCATTTGAATACTCGTATTTTAGAGAACTTCTACTTTACGAATAAATAACATAGATCTGCATTTGTAGTATTTTGAAGCATTAACATCTTCATTCATTGAATCGCAAACGTTTTAATAAAAAGCTGTCAAGCTTTAAAAATATGAGCGTTTATAAAAAGCGTTAAGCGTTAAGCGTATGAGCGTTTTTTTGCTATGTAGGTACCGAATATAGCGAGTGAACTTGATTTTGAAACAATTCGGAATATAGTTCAAGACTGAATGCATCGCTGTGTCTGGCGCATTACACGGCCGAATATTTTCCTGAACGTTATGATATAAACAAACTCGCTATCTGGGCCCGCGATGTGTACTCAATCTGAAATTAGGAGTGCGAAGTAAAATTTTGATCACAGGAAATTATTTGTTTAGCATTTACAATTGCAATAACACTACAGATGCGTGTGGTCAAACTAAAAGCGATGGTAACAGGGCCAACAGCCTGCTAAACTGGGTTGACTACGCGGTAGATGTGCATAACTGACATGACATGATGATACACATAATGTAGGCATCTTCAATTCACACGTCATTTGCATTGTAGCCAGTCTAAATGTTTGTGTTGATTCTTAACCAAACTTACCCAAATGTCCACCAGATGTCGAAGCACATGACGTTGAGCCAGGCGAACGCGGCCACGAAGCCGAAGTAGATCCCGTACCCTGTGCAAACAAAGAGTGATCATGTCATGGATCAACTATGACTGGCAACGTTCCTCCTGAACTACTCCGCTTCTCAAATTATCTCACTTACGTACTGCTACGTTAACGTTGATTAATCACAAGCACAGCCCATAGCTACATGTTGAAACTGTGCATAAATTAGTTAAAGAGGATTTTTATAGTAGACGTGGACATTAAAAAGTAGAGACTTCTGAAATCTGATCATAGGCGTAACTTATTTTTAGATTATGCGGCATAATGCCTTGAAAAATTAGATTAAATTAGATTTGTGCTGAAATGAATAAGTGCAAGAGATTTCAAGGGCTTTAAACGTTTTTAAGTGAATATTCTTGGTTCCATTAATTTGTTTTATATGCATATTTCAAACATCAAAAAATACCACTTCAGTAAGAGCTACTAATACCTTACTTACTACCACTATTACTAATACCTTATGGTTTTAATAAAATCAAAGGCTACTACTGGCTGCGATCTCAATACTTAGGCTCAATTTAGAATGGGTGTTTAGGCAATTTATTTCTTCGATGACGTAAACAAAACTTCTATAGGTTTTCTTGATAACACAGTTATGTTATTAGGAAGAAGTAAACTACAGCACAATCTTTTTATTGAGCATACCTTACTTTAGCCACAGATAATATAATATTACGTACTTTAGCTCAAATGATCGCAGATTCAGACATGTAATGACATTATTACGACATTTGTGAATGAATCAATCACTTAGTACATACTCCTAACTGCAGTGATGATACAATTGAATAAAATGAAGTGCGAGAACAATTAACTATAAATATCTTAATAGCATTCCAAACCGTTAAATTTTATGCTCGCCAAGTATTAGAGAATAAATTGTGAATCAAATCGTGTGAATCATCAATCAGTACGTAAGTGTCTACTTCTAAACACTAGTGATTTGAAACAGCTTAATGAACTGCTGAAACTTTATGGGAAAATTGACATGACAAACCCGTTGGAGATCCCTATTAATGAATTGGAAATAACTTGTCAAATCGTCTGACTAAATAAATATAAGGATGACAATAAAACTGATAGAGTTACGGCCATTTTCAATCATTTGCGTAATATTTTTTCGGTTTCGGTTCTCTGTCTGTTTGACATTTTGCTTACAGACTGTTAGAAACAAAACGTCACAGAAAATCTTTCTTTGATTTTTCTATGAAAAGTGACAGGTAGGTTACGCGGATAGGATATTTCAAGCTAACTTTGTTTATAGAAACACCGATAGCTGGGAGACGTGGCTTAATAACAGACAGTTATACGTAAGTAAGTTGTAGAAAACGGGCCTTAATGACACACTTGCTGATCTTTGAAGGGCCTACGAAACACTAACCATATAAAGACATTCTGCTGAAAGTATGGACAAAGGCAAAGGTTTTCAGTACTACTGTATTGTACATTTAAATACTAAAAAACACCTAAGCAGTTGACTTATTCAAAAAGCGATGCAATACTCCCGGGAATTTCACAAAAATTGAAAAGCCAATAGTGTTTCATTTGTCAATGTTTGACAAGTTGAGGGCAGTTAGCGGTATTGAATAAATGGTGTCCCTCAGGTGGGGAGGTTCCAGTGTGGGAAAGAGATGGCGCTAGACGTCCTCTTTAGCGCCGTCTCTTATCCACACTGGAACAAGATTAAAACGATGCTGCTTTAAGACGTCATGGTAGGCCACCAGGGTTGCGTACTGGTACCAAGACTTCGTAATTTGTTAAAGAGCATTTAAATTAGGTTTTTACTCGGTATTGCCAGTCCATTACTATTAACATTAAACATAGTCTGTTACTAGAAAACATGAATAATGGAGTATTATGATGTACTGTACTCTATTTACGTTTCAGATAACATTAGATGGATGGCTTTAGTCGTATTATTGTAGTAAGATTACCATGTATTCCAGGAATCCCAATAACAAACATTGTTCTACCTCGTTATGGAAAACTGATTTAAAACGGAAACTGGATTCAAAGAGATCCTCATAAAAAATACGACAAGTTTATTATGCTACATGTCGGTGTTTGGGAATTTTAGATAGATATCATTAATGTTATTGTTTCATTCCATTATAATTTATACAGACGTATAGTTCAATTAGAGGAGAATCATTTGCATAATATTTGTGCAGCGTGCCAATCTCAACATTTGGATACTGTGTAGTTGAGAGTTAATATAGCGATTTACGTAACTTTCATGCAAAATTATGTGTATTCATTAACTATACGCAAGTGCATTATTTTTGCAGCATTATATTTTTAATAATACGCTTTAAAATATGATTTAGATAAGGTCGCCACTTCTATCTTCGATTTTTATTACAGCCAGATGTTATCAAGTACTTACGAGATAAAGCTAATTCAAAACAGACCGAGTTCATATCTATCATTCATCGAAACATAATATAAGTTATCGTTTCGTTTATTAATTTTCCTTTTGAGTTTAACAATGAAAACCGTCCCACGGTAAAATGGAATAAAAAGTTCGCGCGCCATCGAAAGATGAGAATTTTCAGGAAGTGAAACAGTTTTTTTCTTAGTTTATTATAAAAAATACACTTTGTTTACACACGCAATAAAATTTTCTTTAGTACACGAGGGAAGATTGTTCCGTCATGAAACAGTTTATAGGCTTTTAACCCCAAACTGTTCTTTACTGGGGACAAAGTGAAATAGGTTCGAATAACCTCTTTATCGTGACCATAAAATGAATCTAATCGTTCATCCAATTTATTGTTTTTATTTGCGTGGCCGATACTTTCTGTATTTCCTATATTACGCTAGATTTAATCGTGTGTTTGACAAGGAAGATCTGACAATTAAGATCTCGGTGTCCCCTAAGTTGATAAGAATTTAATATTTGTTATAATCGGTGCATTTTATTTATTCATAATCCTTTTACGTAATCCTTCCTTAATTCCTTTCACATAAACCAATAATATTAATTTAATTTAACTTCATTGTTATTACATGGTGTTATAAAAATGTAAGACTTACCGAGAACAGTGCAGGTGGTGTCATTGGGCACCCGGCTGTACTGCACGCGCGCGAGGCAACTGAAGGCCAGCAGCATCATGCTGACGTGGCAGATGAGCGTGCGGCCGTGCAGGTTGCGCAGCTCTGGCAGCGACATGTACACCACCAGCGTCAGCGCCAGGCAGACGCTCGAGATGCAGATCAGCTTGGAAATACAAACGTCAAAGTCAATATTCAGAGTGAAATAACTGCTTTGGAAGCTGCAATGTTAAAATTTGGTTGTCTGAAAAAAATATCTGCCAGTCTATTATGAATTTAAAGAGGAAGAAAACCACTGAGCCGCTTCGCTGGTTTAGTGGTACCACACTTCCGTTAAGGACTTGAAGGATTGTTCACATCTGTGGTGTTATTTATTTTTTAACCGACTTCTAAAAAGGGGGAGGTTATCAATTCGTTTTTGTTTGAACGAGTATTATCCCGCGGCGTTCCCGTTTATTTGGTGAAGATCTGATGCTGATCTTTACTACATAGTATAAAACAACGCTGTCTGTCTGTCCCTATGTATGCTTAAATCTATAAAACTACGCAACGGATTTTGATGCGGGTTTTTTTAATAGATAAAGGGATTCAATAATGTTTATATCTACATTGCACCCGTGCAAAGCAGGCGGGTCGCTAGTCGGAGATATACAATGGAACTCTTCAATAATAGACAGCAAATCTGTTGTGATTGCTGCAATCGCTTGAATGTTTATTGTTTACCCAACATCATAACATAACATCACGCCTGTGTACTCTTTTTTTAAGTCGGTTTTATTTCCAACACTAGTTTTCTTGTAGCAGCCCAGAGTCTGGTTTTGTGCTCAGTTAGATGCAATAGGCTTGCTCCCTATTTCGGAAAATGCAGGCGTGATTTGGTTTTTTTATGATATTTGCTAATTACATAGCAAAGAGAAAAATTATGCGCGTGGGTGTAAATTAGGAGAATAGATTGACGTCTGCTGATAATCAAATAACATACTTGACTTGGAAGATAATGATTTGTGGTAATTTAGAAATTTCTCAAATTATGGGCACAATATTCTCGGAGTTTAACGTCATCACCAATATTAGATTGTAGGTGTAAATCACTTAAACAAATCCTCAAAAAAATCAAGTGTGTACACTTCGACATACCGTCTAAAAATACAAAAACATGACAACGCAATTATTTTAATGACTACTACGTATTTATCCAGTTTTCGCATGCCAGACTAGCTATAATGGTTATTTTACAGATAGCTAATAGATTAGAGCGAGACCAAATTAGAGCGTTGCACAAAATGTAATTGAACTTATAATACCTACACGAGTTTTCATTTTTTTTTAATTAAAGATGTTGGACATTTTAATAACTCAAAAATACTGAGCAAGTCCCTGATACAACCCCTGATGGTAAAGTCTGTTTTCAAGCTTAATTTAACATAACATTAACAGCTCCCAAATCTGTCAACTCCTATCATATTACAATGTGTGAACATAGAAATTTACGGAGGGTTATGATTACCCGCTGAGCAATGACGTCACGGGCCAAATCCTCACCTCCTTTGTTTATGTTTCTGCACGATGGTTCCCTCATGGCCCACATCCCCGATGCTAACCTAAACATGGACTTATAAACGCTGGGAAAGTCAGAACGTTTGCCTTAACGGCTGCGTCAGAGTAAGGAAGTGGTGACACCAATAATAATAACTTACTAAGAACTGTAGGCGTTGTGTAAACTCATTCTATTAATACAAATGTAATAATCGCTTGTTAAGTAATTTCCCGAAAGCATGATACATCTTAGTCACTGATCGTTTGTTTATCAGCAACGAATCAATCCATCCGTGTGATCTATTGACTCGCAGACCAATCTAAACAAACTTTAAAAAAATGTATCGCATTCACAAATAACAACTATTTCCGTCACATAATCTCAACAACTTCAGGAATCTATCATCAATTTTTCGTTTGAAGATATGAAATCATGAAAATCAATAACGTGTGTAATAATCGTGATGAGTGAGCACTTACGATGAAGGACATCTGGAAGTTCTTCACCATTTCTGGCCCCTTTACGAAACAGTTGACGGCGGTGACGAAGATATTGCCATTAGGACAGCTGCGGCTGTCGAAGGCTTCGAAACAGTAGGAATCGCCGATGCTGATGGGTGAGATGAGTCGGCCGTCGGAAGTTAACCCGTGCCGGTCCCGCTCCACAGACTTGTTCAGCACCACTCGACCCTCTGGGCAGTGCAAGTCCGTGCGAATCCCGAGGATATCTAAAAGCATAAGCAAATGTTAATGTCCCTTTCCAAACGGACGGTCAACCTGTCTGTAGTACTGCCTCTTTGTGAAAAAGTTTCGTGCCTTTTTTGCGGCGAAAGGTCACGGTCATTCCGTCTCTTCCTGTATGCCCGTCTCGTCAAACATATTGGCTAATATTTTTATGAAATAATCCCCTCTTCATCAAAATGTTTGCCCCTCTATGCTTAGGTATGCCTATTTACTTAGTAGGAGCAATCCTATTGGATATGCAATATGTTAGATTTAGAGACATGACGAGTACGTCATACTATTGTATTGTACGTTCAAATCTTTGTTTTCCGCTTCCATGAACACAATCATGGTATACTGACGCTGATTTTGAGGCCTGGGGTTTTTTATGGGGAACTCTTGGGAGTAATAGCAAGACCGGATATATTATGCAATTGATTTTATTGAGATTTCCAGCAACATTTTATTTGGGTTATTTTTTCTGCAAAGCAATAAAGATAATGAATGATCGATAGACAGACATCATCTCTAATGAGTGGCACGGTAGACGGGAACAATCTTGTGATAGATTTAGTAATTGTCCTCAAAATAGTTTGTTCGTGTACTTTAGGAAACTAGTACTACTTTTTTGATCATAGCTCGGAAAATCTAAGCAGGGAGGAAATCTAAGCAGTGATTATGATTGTATGTACGCAGGGGGAACTAGGAAGAATACTAAACGTTTTCCGACTACGGCATTATTCAATTTGTCATGTTGGACTTGAAACGCAGTGAAATCACGAGTGTAATTTAAATCGCGAATCTTGAGTGTTCAATGAAAGCATGAAATACTTTTGATCGTGAAGTGTGAACACGGATACTGAATGGGATGGTATCTAACTAAAGTATTAGTCATTGATAAATATCGCCGCTGTTTGTAATTCATAGATAAATAAATAACAGGTGAGTTTGAATTTTCAGCTGGTTGTTATGTCTTCACAACAACCTCAAATTGTTTGTAAACGTTAACCTTTGTTTCCAATTAGCACAATACTGTAAATTGTGGGAAAGTGGTATCTAATGACAGAAAATGTAATGACATTTATGTCATACTTAAACTGCAATCATGTTTTTAAATTAGGTACCTACCCTACTAATAATCAACACTACTACCAGGTACTACTTGTAATCTACTTATTCGTGGTTAGGGCTACACGGTGTATTCGCCCTGTTAATAGCTGAAGAAGAGCATTTTTAAGTGGCCATTTTGTTTTATTAATAGTATTTATTTTAGAGTGCATTAAAATAGCCTTTACGAGTTGCGTTGTTGCATCTTGGGCAGTCGCCCCGCTACCACCTTGCTGACTTGCTAACATATTTACGACGGCATGAACTAGGCTTGTGTGCAGAAAAAATCTACTTAGTCAGTCTGTTAGATTCATCATCATCATCAGCCTATTAATGTTCCCACTGCTGGGAACCAGGCCTCCTCTCTATGTGTCTCAGTGCGGATTGGTAGATGTCACATGTCTTCGAATTTTTTGGTTCTAGGACATGCCGGTTTCCTCACGATGTTTTCCTTCACCGTTTTGAGAGCAGTGGTGATGAAATAAATTACACAAAGTAATGCGCCTGTCTGGGTTCGAACCCACGACGTACTGTTCGTAAGTCGGGGCCGCCACCACTGGGCCACCGGTGCTCTCTGTTAGATTATTAAAAAATATTTGACACGTATTTTTTTTTTGTTACGTTAACCAAAATTGGTGAAAATACGACGCTTTTAAAATTCTCAATACGTCACGCTGTGGTATAATTTTTAGTGCGTTCTGGCGTCATGAGTCTGACTCCCGAGATGATGGCTCCCGAGTTTTGATGCGTTTTATCTTTGTCAATATTCATTGATTTACAAAAACAATAAATACGTGTCCATTATTTTCCAATACTCTAACTGACGGACTAAATAGATTTGCAATTTATTGATGGAGGAAACTAGCCTTTTTATCACTGGGAGGAAGAAGAAACATGCGACATTATCAAAAATCTTACCTGTTAAATCTTCATCTTTATGCTGCAAAGGCTCCAGATAGTCAGATATGTTAAAAAAGACGTCATCATGGTTTGCTGTGCACTTGCTCACGAAGCTGCCACAGCGGCGAGGCTTATAGTGGTATCCGATGGGGCAGCACTTCCTCACACAGAAGGCACCGTATTCAGAGCAATCCTGAGAGCACACGCGCGCCACCAGCTCGTCACTATAGTACTCCCGGTCCACGCACCACTCTCCAGGCGACGCGTCACCACCACCATCTCCTTTTTTACTTAAAGTCTTCAGAGTACTTCCATCTACTTCAATTGAAAAGAATTGCTCTTTCAACTCCATACCATACTCATCTGTTTTACAATTCAACCCAGTATCAACTTCATAAATATCATGATCTTTCATTTTCAATCGCTTTAATAGCCAACCTTCTGAATTGTTCATGTCAGATTTTCTACACAAATGAAAAGTACTATCGTAACTCTGTCCTGCCGGACAACATTTACGATAGTGGTGTACAATCAGTTTGCTTCTCGGTGCCTTCAAAGTTTCATTTTTGATACAGCTTAAACCTACAACTTCAGGAATGATTGGTTTCAGTGTGCCGTTTACAACTTCTAGCACGAGCCGGTCGTAGCAGCTATCTAAAGCTTGCAACCGAGTTTCTAGTTCTGACGATGTCATCTGCACCATTTGTAATTCATCACACTCTTCAGGAATGCCGTGCTGCACCGGTACATTCTCTCCAACAAAAAGGGGAGTAATACTTATGTTATAACTGTTCTGTGCACTTTTGCGGTCTAAACACTGGTAGGAAGCTTCAAAGTCTTCACCATCAGACACTTTTATTAAACTTTGAGTCTTCGGACAACACTTATGAAACACATTGGCTTCCTGGATGATATCGGCACTGGCGTAGACAATTGCACTCACAACAATTAGTAGCCACATTGTTATTAAAAAACTCGGAGCTCGTGGCGCCGATACCAAGATCGCCATACAAATGTTCACAACAGGTGGTGAGTGTCGATCGGCGTGCTGAGCATTGTTTATTTTTGCAGGCAGACGTGCGAACCGTGTGTTGTGGCAAAGCGTCGGCGGCGCAATGATGCGGCTTCGCGGCTCGCCGTGATCAGCGCCGGCCGGTGGAGGCTGCTGCGCCCTTGAAGTGCGTCCGTCGGTCCGTCGGTAACGCGGCCCAGAGCTTTTGTTACACTTGCGGTTTCTTTTTATTTTTTTTAATCCAATCACGAAACAATCGAGCACGCACAACACTGAATGACCAGATACAAATCACTACAGACCACTGTACTCACACTATTTATACTTTAACTTAGGAAAAACAAGGAGCTTAATAGCTTATAATAATGTTGTAAAACGGTGGTCTACTCCTCGGGAATACCAATCGTGTCCGCGTCGCGAGTCACGCGTATTGTACAAAGACGTCGACTCAAATGTTTATCCGTTATCTGCCGATAAAATATGAAACGACTGATTGTATACTTAGAATTTAAAGTGTAAACTGTAAACAAATATTCTATTTGTATCATTGATAATATATTGATAAGTTGTTTAATTTCAGCTGAAAGTAGGTAATGATGAAATGAAAACAGTTCATGATACCTACATTTGTAGTGCACGTAAGTATTGTCCCTGCACGCGATACACGTACGTAGCAAAAAACAACAATAAATTCTTCCCGAGTAGGTTTATATGGCAATAATAATACATGTACTTGTATTTTATGCGCCATCACATTAATATTCAACAATTCCATGCATCACACGCAAAGTAGCGTAAAGGGACGGTTAATGAATAAATTAATTAAGTGCAGTTATTACCTACTAAGGACGCCTTTGTCAGTCAGTTTGCAAAACATGACAACGTTACGTTACGTTCGCATTCACTGCATAATAAGCTTTCGGCCGTTTATTCGCATTGCCGTAATACAAAAGGGCCCTTATTGGTGTATATCTGTACCAAATCAACTTTAAACTAGGTTACAATGCATTATGACATCGATAGGCTTTGCAAAATTCAATCTTTTCGATACATGTTTTGACGTCATTTCAGTAAATAAGAAGATTCCTAAATTGTACATATGTGTTTTTTTCGTTCACCGTAAATATGTCGTTTTTTACAACACTCTACCATCTAGTATCGACATATTAAGTCGATGATGTACAGGGTGATACCAAATCGTCTAAAAAATACCCGATTACATATGTTTTATAATGTGTTCTGATCGTGAAAGTTTAAAAAAGACCAAATCGTCTATTGGATATTATCAGCTTTACCTACGCCTCCTGACCTAAATTCCAATGCCAAACTGACCGGAAGAGGTTTTGCTGTGCTAAAAATTAAGAACCATCCAACCACTTGTACGTCCGGTTGTTTCCGCGATAGATTTTCTGTTTGTAAACAATTTCCTGCCCTATATCCTATATGAAAAATAATAATCATTTTAAAGATGTCATGTTGATCGCCATGTTTACTGTTTTTTTTTTTGTTTAATAGTTTAGTTTTTAATCATGTACCCAAAGTATGGTGTAATAAATAATTTCTAATAGAATAGAATATAATTTTATTTTTGCAAATATGGGTAATACAATATAGTAAAAAAAAAAGCTACAGGTACCTACATTATTTTTAGACAGTTTTTTTTTATTTATCATCCGTTTTGGGGTAAAAATACCCTCAAAAAAATATGATTAACAGAATAAGTACCCTTAACGAAGCCGAGTGGCACTTGTTCTTTCCGTCATTAGGATATTTTTGTGTTCTTGACCATACTTGGGAACTTGCTAACTACGGAGATTTTGGAGGCCAAATTTTCAACGTGTTTTCATACTTTTTTTTTTATTAGATAGGTACAAGTTTTAGGCAGATGAACTTTAGTTTAAATACCTTCATGTTCCCTGTAGTAATCAATGCACATATCAATACATTATTTTGAGTGCATTACATTGAGCGCTACCGTAAACCGCGATTTTTCACACCAAAAAAAGTCGTTTCGTCGTTTGTGAGTGTGACTCCGAGTACGCAGCGTAGCTTAGTTTGATGTATAGAATAACAGTATGCTTGGTTGACTGCTTCGTGGCCGCTTATACCATGTATACAAGGTGTTTTTTTTATGTCGCAAAACTTTAGGGTATGAATGAGACCATTTCAAAGAATCAACTGGCATGTAATTATTTATCTGCCTACCCCTTGGGAAAAAGGCATGAGTTTATGTATGTATGTATGTATGTGTAGTGTATGAATTATTTTTCAATTAAGTATATTTTTTTTGTTTTTATTTTTCATACAAAAAAATTCGACTTTCACGACTATTAATGTAAAACACCCTTGGGTACGTGAAATATGACAGCATTTTCTTAACTTTAAATATGAATGATTGGTTTGAATGAAAATGATCCGTATTTTTCAATGAAACTTAAATAAATTAGAATTTATGATCGAAAGTATGCATTTAAGGACCACATGTTCTAGGACTTCTTGTATTATTTTACTTATATAATACAGGGCGTAAACAGATTCTTCACGAAGCCGTCAACCAAGCATTCTGTACATCAAACTAAGTAACTCTATGCAAATTTTTTTCGTGTCGTTTCTGTTGTGCACTTAATTTAGGTTATTGCTAGCTTTTACTAAAAGGCAGTGCGAGAAAAGGACGGCTATAGCTATGAACTAAGTTAGAGATGTCAAACTAGTTTATGCCTTGCGCTTCACCGTGTTTTTAGTCGACATGTTTTTACGTGCACCCTTCATTTACATGGACATATTAGTTCCAACTAAATTTGACAGCTCTAAATTACGTCCGTCTCTTTCTCGTTTGATTAGAGAGAAAAAGATAGCAATAGCCTAAATTAAGTTTAGTTTGTGCACAACAGAATCGACACCAATGACCCGTTTCTTCGGTAGGGCTCAATGTAACGCACTTAATACATTGTGCTAATGGATGAATTGAGTGATGGGTCGTGAAGGTGTTTAATGTAAAAATTATACATTAAAAACATGTACTTATTAAAAAAATACTTGTGAAAAAGTTGGAACTTTGACCCCCATTGTTCCCAGGTATGGTCCAGAACACAAAAAAAATGATCGCAATGACGGGGAGAACAAGTGCCTGTCGGCTTCGTTAAGAGTCTTTTTACACCCTTTATAGCCCTAGAGTTACAAGACAAAAAAAAAACAGATTAATTCTATAAAAAGGTGGACGAGAAGTGATCAGATCACAGAGTGACAATAGATCAGTTCTCTATGACTGCAAGTGAATAGGTAGGTAGTTAGTCATAACGCTATAACAATAATGGTATGTTGAAAATATTTGTTTAGCGAGGTTATCGTAAGCTTTGAACATATTCGTGCTAGGAACCTCAGTTGTTTTAAAAGTTCAGGAAATCGACCTTTTCCAAGCCAGAGTTAAAAGAGAATGAAAATCATTAATAAAAATACCGCTTTAAAAAAGTAAAATTCTTTATTTATTAAAATTTTACAGCCTATTTTATTAAATTTATATAAAATTGTACATAATAATAATTACTAGTATTACTAAGTGTAAATATTCATTACAAAAATTTACTTATTCGATTGGCACATAAACTACTTAGCTAAAGCGGGTTTCAACGCAAGAACATACATAACGTAACTTAAGTAAGTTTATAGTGAAAAAAAAATACTCAAAAACAGCTGTCGTCTAAGAAAAGATTTTTCGGCGTATTAAGCCGACTGCACATTGTTTAATTAAAATCAACAGAAACGCGCATCAGTAACTTTCTGACGCAACCCTAAAGACTATGGCACTCCCCACACCAATAGAAATGTCCAAGTTCGTTTATTTTTATTATTTCACTATAGTCAATAGTCATGATTATAATCCTCAGCCTGACTCTTCAGGTAGAAGTGCACTTCAACTGGGTAAATATACACACATCAAAAATGTCTAGGGATCAAGCATTTTTATGCGGATTTCTTGAGATTGAGATGTGGCTTTGTAATAAATTTATGATTTTATAAATTTATATGGATCCTTTTTGGTGCATTTCATAATTTGAATCAGGAACTCTCAATCAAATTCGAGTAAAAGATGAAAATAAGCTGTCAATATTTTCCCTATAAAAACATACAACGCATTGAAGACATTATTAGTGCTACTGTTTCCCTACTACTGATTAAAACCAACGTTATTATGGAGCGGCGACGTCATTTAAGCAGGGAAGAAATGCTCAGAGCCGTGGGAATGATAGAAGCTGGTTCCCGGCAACGTACTGTAGCTTTAGCTCTGAATACAAGTCAGAGTGTTATCAGTCGACTTTGGACACGTTACCGAAGCACTGGTACCGTGGCTGAGCGCCATGGAGGACGGTATCGCTGCACCACACGGAGACAAGACCGATACATTCAAATCTTAACTCGAAGAGCTCCAACAATAACCGCCATGATGTTAGCCGTGAGGCTTCATCACTCTTCAGGGAACTTAATTAGCGACCAAACAGT
The DNA here is from genome assembly GCA_941918905.2 of Xestia sexstrigata. Taxonomy (NCBI): domain Eukaryota; kingdom Metazoa; phylum Arthropoda; class Insecta; order Lepidoptera; family Noctuidae; genus Xestia; species Xestia sexstrigata. The sequence continues at coordinate 10,416,213 of OW799204.2, forward strand.
CAGAAACCGCTTGCATGAAGTGAACCTTCATTCCCGAAGACCGCTACGGGTACCACCTATAGCAATGCACAATCGTAGGATTCGATATCAATGGGCTCTTGAACACAGAAATTGGGCAGAAGAACAATGGCGTTTCGTGTGCTTTTCTGATGAGTCTCGTTTTGGTATGAGACCGGATACAAGACGTATACGACACTGGAGAACCCCTGGACGCCAACAGCGATTAAAATCCTGCCAGGAAGTCCATCCTTATAGTGGTGGAACCATCATGGTATGGGCGGGTATTTGGATCGGCGGAAGAACTGAGTTGATTTGGATCAGAGGCAACCTCAACGCTCAAATTTATGCTGAGACGATTGTATCAGACGTCATCGTTCCTCTACAAGTGCAAATCGGTCCCTTATTTCAGTTAATGCATGATAATGCACGACCGCACACCGCAAGAGTTGTAAGACAGACTCTCGCCGCAGCTAACATCAATGTCCTGCCCTGGCCTGCTCAGTCGCCAGACTTGAACCCGATTGAGCATGCATGGGATATGCTACAGAGAAGAGCTCTGCCGAATATGGAGGGTATCCAGTCGCAAGAAGACCTTTTTTTGTTGTTGCAACGAACATGGGCGGCCATTCCACAGCGTGATTTGGATGAACTCATTTTGAGTATGCCAAACCGATGTTCTTGTGTTGTTAGTGTTCGCGGTAGAAACACGGATTATTAATTGTTTAAGTTACCCAATAAAATTTTAAAGAAAACTGTTATTTCAGTCTTTTTTTCGAACTTTAATGTTAGTGGTTCAAATGTCAAAAATCCCTTTATTAGGAAAATGGCAAATTTCTTTATTAATGCAAAGGTGACTTGGTTTATCGTTACTGTGACAAACGAAAACACTTTATTTGATGAATCCTTAAAGAAAATTTTAATTAATATCAATCAGGAGAAAAGTTATTGCAAAAATATATGTTGATCCCTAGATACTTTTGATGTGTGTATAACATCGCATGTGTGATGTTTAATTTTCCTTCGCGATGTGCAATATTATCTTACGACGAGCACACGTGATCTTATCAATGTATAAAGTTGACTTGCTACACTGCACTACATAACAACAGTGCATTACTTGTTATATTCTTATCAGTTAATCAATACTGCAAACACAAAGTCACTAGTTCTTAGAGCGATGCATTGGTTAACAGTATGTTTAAAGTAAATCATATATATTTGAAAAAGAAACTGCAAAATTTAGACCAGTAAAGCTAGCTTGCATTTAACTGAATTATATGCTCTGTAGGTAAAAAATCACTTAAAAATATTTATCAAAACTTACATTAATAACATATAAGTAAAGAGAGACGTAACAATTTAAACTTCTTCTTTGGGACGGATATTATAGACGGAGGTTCTTTTTTTAAGCAAATAAACTTGTCGTCAGAACACTAGTCAAGACATATTATGTTGCTTCGTTATTATGAAGAGCACACCTTAGAAATAAGTTAGAAAAACACTTTGATACATCGGCCGGGGCCTGACCATCTCTTACTGAACGAGAAGTAGAGCGTCATTTGTCTATATTTTAAATTGTGCTCACGGAAATCGATACTTCACACGGTCAATACTACTACTACTACAACAGCCCATAACGTCCACTGCTGGACATAAGCCTCTCCCATGATGGGAGAATACAATATAAACATATACCTACATGTAATTGATGTCGATATTCCAATAAGTAGGACTTTAGAGTACCTATGAAACTCTCAACGTGGGACACGTGTACTATCGAGGATACTCCCGCTTGATCACCACTAACAACGTAGTTGCACTTACAACATAGAAACGCTCTCTAGCCCCGCCCCGTTGACTTTGTATAGAAATAATGAATGAAGAAAAGATACCGATCGGCCGAGCGCACTGATGACGCACGCCAAACGAGAGGTATTGTTATTTTGCACGCCAAAGTTGACACTTTCCTAATAGGCTTAAACGTTAAGGGGGCGTGGCTCGGCGCCGCCGCATGATTTAAGCGAAAAAAAATGTAACTGATCAGGCGGAAAAGATCACCCACGACTGTACCTATCAATATTGTATTAAAATATTCGCAAGAAATAAAACATTCTTTGTAGCTACGTATAAATCGACAAATCTTAATATAAATTGACCGAAAATAGGTTCCAATGTAGAAGTAACCGTTGACTTTTTTATTAATACTAGTAAAACCTAATCCTAGAAGAGTAGGTCGTAAGATCTTTTTCCACATAATAAACTACATCAATATTATCAGTTCAAACGTTTATACAAAAAAATATCTATATATAAAATTACATTTCATCTTAAAGATTAATTAAAAATGAGAAAAATATTTTAGGACACGGAAACGGTGCGACAAAAAAACAACACATTGCGATTTCTTGCTTGAACAAGCGAATGAATGCTTCAGTTATAAAAATGTAAATTTTGTTTCCAAGTAAAACGAAGGGCTTATTGCACGCTTTTAACTCTCAACTGTCTCAGCGACCTAAATAGATAAAACAATACAAGTGTCGGTCCTTTAAATCACTTATTATGAAATAATTTACTAATAACCCTCTTTAAGAAAGTTAATTAAACTGACCAAATGGGTGTGTACGGTCGAACAAGCTATTCGGTTTACAGTTTAACCCACAAATTACATTATTAAATGTAAACCAAATAGCTTGTTCGACCGTACTATAAAACGGCACACTCACCACTCTGGGGTTTACATGCCTGATGTAAAGTATTTTATTTTATTCATATGTTGGTGTATTACTGTACAAAAACAAAAAGTAGCCAATCATAAACGACTCTTAGGCCTGAATTCTTGTCGCGCTGACGGTCGGTCGCGTACGGTCGATGGTCGTTGACGTCAGCGTCGCAATGTATACTCGTACGCGACCGACTGACCGTCGGCGTGACAAGAATTCAGCCGTGCAAGTACGTAGGAATCGATTCGATAAATCTGACAGTAATTCTCGACAAAATGAGTTTATAACAAAGATAAAAACTCATTTTGTCGAGAATAACTGTCAGATTTATCGAATCGATTCCTACGTACTTGCACTGCAGGGCCGGCAGTCTCGACAGATTTAACGACAAAATCGCTAACTTTCGATTGTTAATTACTAACGAATAAATTCGGTTGCAATAATGATGCTTGCGTGTAAAGCTAGTCTCAACGTCCAAGATGCGTTTCTAACATAAATATTGCAACCGAAGTTATTCGTTAGTAATAAGCAATCATTATAACATAATGAATATCTGGTTTTAAATAATATCACTGGTTTTATTTTTTTTGAAATTTATTAATAATAGGTGAGTACACCCCAAAATAAGGAAGATCAATGTTATAGATGTTACGTGATATGTATTGTTCACAAATTAGTTTAGTTCATAATTAACACTCGTATTATGTATTCTCTTTCGCAAATCTCACTATCACAATGAGGTATGCAGTTAGAGAACCGAATTCGGGGTTAAGCTTGCCTTTGTACATAAACTATATTATCAATACAATTTATATGTAACTTTGTGTGTATAATAAAACATAAAAATATGCTCAACTACGTAATTATCATAAAGAGAAAATGCAAGATGTGGCTCGTATTTAACCTTTTTTAATATTAAAATTAATACAAAAACTTACTAACATTAATTACAGCTTCATCTTAATTAACTTACACCAGAATTGTGAATTGAGAATTTTAAATTAAGCACTTGTCAAACTCTTCTTTAGCATTACTTAAAGCTGGGGTATCTGCTAAATTAGCCACTCTATTTGTGGTGGTTTAAACTTCGTTTGAAATACTGTTAGACTAAAGTTCTAATCAGCTTGCACTACAAAGTGGTTGTTACGTCAGTCACTGCGGGCCGAATAGTGCGAAATTAGTGGTTTTTATTTAATTGTAGCCTAATAAATCATTAGATCAAAATGTCAATTGTACACTTTATGAAGAAAAAAGTGACAAATATTTGTGTGAAAAAAAAATACTAAAACTTAACGCCGTTTAGGAGTAGTTACGTAATTTCGAAGAAAAAATGCTTCTCTTTGAATATTTTTTTCATATAGTAATAATAAAGTTAGAATTATTTCAATAGTACCAATTAAAGTTTAGAGTCTAATAAGCAACATATATTTTTTTTGCACATTTATATTCTCTCATCAAAGACGAGTTACATGGAGAAAACCAGTCGTTAAAAGACACCCCCTTAACCAGTAGCTCGCGCCCCCCCCCCCATTATTTTAGTGAATAGTTATGGAATCAATTTAACCAAAAATTAGGATATATAATTTTAATTTGATACTATAAAAAAAAGTAGAACTTGAAAAACAGTGATGAAAATAGAAATTTTGCTATAAAATATTAATTTGATGAAAAACTATTAGCTTTTGATGTATTTTTTTATAACAAAATAAACTAGATTATATTTCCTTTCCATTAAGACTATAATCGTATTTACTGGTTAAATAGAACCCTATAATTTTTTATTAGAATTTACATACTCACTATTTGTTTTGATGTGGTTAGTACTACTGGCCAGCCGCGGTTGGACGAAATGGTCCCCATAAAAACACAAAACCACTTGTATTTTGGTTTAGATAGTATAACAATCTAATCACCACAATAATTATATTATAGCACTATTTTTCCGTTTTCACACACGTTTTAATCACAATAATCACTTATTTCTTCACATTTCACAATCACTATAGGTATTAATACCTATCACTTTTTCGGAGGCGAAAAACTGCAACTTCGAGATTCGAAAACTAATTTCCTTTAACATAATATCGTTTTACTGTTTGTCACGAGTACTTTGATATGTAATACTATCCGAGAATACCAACATACATAACAAAACATTTAAAATTAAAACTCACGATGACGAACCGTGTCATAAAAATGGCGGGCTTGTTTACATTATAGTTTGACATTTCATTTTAACATCTTGTCAAAGGAATAGTTCCTTCAAATACCAAATTTTCAAATTCCTAGCAGGCTCTGTTCCCTCTTAAGTAACATTAAAGTTTGACAAGCTCTCACCTTTACATTCTCAGTTCATAAACCGAGTGTCAGAAGCGTAATGTTAAGAGACTAGTGTTTTGTTGAATACATTTGTTGACCATCAGTGACAGCCGCAGCTCTTGACGACCATGTTCTTATACTTGCGCAGGATAACGTTGGAGTCGTCCGTGTAATACAGCACCGATATCGGCGACAGCTTGATCGGCGCACACGACGGCTTTGGAACCTGCACAACGTTTAAAGGCTCAATTAATACAAGAACAGAACGTTATTACATGAGCTTAGCTTAGCTTTATTAACCTTTAATGTTCCCACTGCTGGGACAAAGGCCTTCTCTCTTTGAGAAGGAGCGGCTATAATCCACTAAGCCGGCCCAGTGCGGATTGGTAGACGTCACATGTCTTCGTTTTTTTGGTTCTAGGACATGCCGGTTTTCAGAACGAAAACCGGCGAAATGTGGCCCCTTCACGGATTTAAGAGGTGACCAATGGCCTAGCCTGTTAATACTTTGATGTTATTTGTCTTGGTATTTCTAGTTCTGGGCTACTCTATCCATGAGAGAAGTTAATACCTAGGGGATTTAAAGAAATATTCAACAGCTCTCACCTTGGTAGGATTAAGTAGATGCACGAGTGTTTGCACGATAGCGTGGTTGGTGGCGTTCTTGTGCGCGTTCAGAGGGAAGTTGCACTCGCCGCTGCAGTAGAACGCGCCGTACCCGTCCGGGGCTATGATCCAATCCTGATACGCATATTCGAAATGTTAGCTATGTTCTAACATAACACCTAAACATTCATATAATCATTACATAGTTTATTTTTTTGCGCATCCTGAATGAGTAAACCCAAGTAAAAACTAGTGTTTACAGTTCTAAAACAAGTCTTCCCTAGCTAATTTCAGAATCAGAAAAAATAGCCAAACGGCTGTAAAAAAAAAACAAATTTTTAGCAGGATCTGGCCCAATTAATGTGTTCTATCGACATCATTTTTGTATTTCTATTGTATTTTATGTCGTCTTGGACGTTGTATATCGTTTTACCATGAAATTCAAATCTGCATAAGTCAGACAACTGCTCGACATTTAGCTCACCAATCGTCATCATCATCATCATCAGCCTATTAATGTTCCCACTGCTGGGGACACAGGCGTCCTCTCTATGAGAGGGAATGGGCTATAATCCACCACGCGGGCCCAGTGCGGATTGGTAGATGTCATATGTCTTCGAATTTTTTGGTTCTAGGACATGCCGGTTTCCTCACGATGTTTTCCTTCACCGTTTTGAGAGCAGCGGTGATGAAATAAATGACACAAAGTAATGCGCGTGTGTGGGTTTGAACCCACGACTTACTGTTCGTAAGTTGGGGCCGCCACCACTGGGCCACCGCTGCTCTCACCAATTGTACCTTGACCTATCCTCAGCTACTATCCGCCACCCTGCAATGATTGTCAATCCACCTAGCTTGCTGCCTGACGGCTTTTAGGTCCTACACCATTTACCGAGCGCCGTTCAATTCAAATTACACAACACTCACCTGCCATTCCAAATCCTTAAAACTGACGTAGAGTGTCTGTATCTCACAGCTTCTCGTCGTCCAATGCGACGTATCTGAAACGGCATACAAATAGTTTAATATAAATATCGCTGGACATTACACACAGCGCCATCTAGTGCCACACTAAGCAACGAGGCTTGTGTCGTGGACACCAGATAGTTGATATACTATATACATAGATACTTTTTGTTTGTAAATACATACTTATTATACATATAAACACCCAACTAGCAATTTTGTCTTGCGGATATGCTAATTTAAGAACTAAGGTGTTACAGCAGACTTACATGTGTCTAGACTATGACAGTACATCTTATAAAAGCACGATTTAAGGCGTTTTGTACTAAAAGAATAAAACACTTAGTACGTGTTCTTATAGATGTGTATAAAGAATTGTAGTAAGACATTTATTAGCACAGTTGTCTTACAAGTGCATTTGTAAAGAGCAGTTGCTCTTGAATATTATTTGCACTTATAAAAGCATCTTAAAAGTACAGTATTTCTTAGTAGAGTCTGCATTGAGTGTTTTATAACACTTATAACCTTAATAAACTTTTGCATACAACTACTATAACAACCAACAAGTTGTAAGTGTGAATTGTCTTCTCTGAGTCAAATTAAAGAGTAGACGAATACTGGTAGAGCTCTATCAGAATATTTTGACTTTTAAAAGACTTGTGAACACTTTATTGAAAATGTCACGGCCGGGGGTCAATAACTACTATAAATAAAATCGGCCAAGTGCGAGTTGAACTCGCGTGGAGAGGGTTCCGTACAATATCAATCAATGTTTTTATTCAATTGTGGCATGTTTTGATAGAATTCTTATAGGTTTGCCTGTAATCTACAAGCAATTAACTATATTTTGTATTTTTCTCAAAATTTTGGGCTCGAAGTAGTTTCGGAAATCAGGGAATGTCATCAGAATGATGATGATGATGAAATGATCAGGAATTGTTAATTTTCGTCTTTCTTTATGAATAAAATCAAAACTATTTATTTTAAATTATTAACAAATCTATATTTGAGATCCTCATAACGAGCCCTTTCATTTAATATATTATGACAGAGCAAGGATTGCAATTTTTTTTTAAATTTCCAAAATGTCTCCCGAAAATGACCCTTGTTATAAAAAAATATTTATTTACTTTGCACATCTGTGTTTGGGTCATATGATTAAACCATCCTACCAAATTTCACCTGATTTGGTCCAGTAGATTCTTTGTACGGAACCCTAAAAAGAGTTAATAAAAATATTTTAAAACGCACACACATAATAGTACATATATTATAATATATGTACTATTATGCGAGTGCGTTTTAAAGAGTTCTTTACTTATGCATGTTTTGGCTCACCTAACATTATACCTACCACAAAATGGAATTTGAATGCCATGGTTTACAAAGGAACCCTAAATTTATTAAATGGCTTCAAGTAGTTACCTTATGTAAGTGCTCAATAAGACCAAAAGGTTTAAAATTAACTTAGGTAGTGTGAAATAAGACATTTTTGTATTAAGCTTATCTTAGAGAAGAGTATTTGGTCTTATCAATCTCTAATGGCGTCAGTTTTTATTTTTACAATTAATTAATATTTTTTTACTAATTTTCTAAATACATAACCAAGTGGGCCTGTGAAAATATTTCACTTTACTCCACAAAACATTCGAAGAAATGTACACCGCAAGTTATTTAAGTTCATAGACACAATTATCAAGCAAATGAACTAAATGATCACAAGAAATAAAAATACTAGTAATACAAATAATACATGAGTTCACAATTAAACATTTTTTTTATTTTATTTTTTCCAGCAGCTCTCGCGCACACTATTTCCTCCGTTGTGATAAATACTCCTATATTGAGCTTCCAGAGAACATTATAAGTTATTTTGGTATTACAACAGCAGTAACAAGATTATTGTAAGTGTAAAGTAATCTTCAATAAGAGCGTTATAAGTTGACTCTAAGCGAGAATTCTCTTATAAAGTGCGCCTAAATCGACACTTACAGTTGTTTGTAAGTATGCTAAAAGAGTAATAAAATATTGGTCTTGGGACACTTGTAAGTTAAAATTTTGCTAGTTGGGCATCCATGACTCGGAAACAAATATCCATGCTCGTCACACAAACATTTGCTTCTACCGGGATTCGAACCCGGGACCCTAAGAACGTAAAGCAGCCTCACTACCGCTGCGCCATTCGGGTCGTCAAGTTAGTTAGATTTATCATGCTCGTAAGTATTTCCCAACATTTATGAGTAACAATATAATCATGTCACGATTTTACATGTGATACGATAGATAGATAGATACGATTAACGCAGCATGTGTAACATTAGTTACAATTACATTAGTCATTGATGTTCCGCGTCAGTGGAGGTCGTGGTTTATGCCTTTTAGCCCTGTCATAAAATGTTGTCGATGGTCACTTATCAAAGGAATGACTGTACTTTGAAGTTAGGTAGGCTTATCAGGATATCGGAAAACACGTCATTACTTATCACACCAATGAGTATTTTCAATCGAGCACCAACCTGATCAACAGTCACATCGATGTCCCTCAGTATTGGGTATCAGTTTCATGAGAGTCACATCATATTCTTGTTAATGAAAGACTGATCAGACGCACACAACTGCACGTAACTGGCGAGATGTGGGCATTAATAGTTATCTCCTCCCTCTGCCTAATCTTTCGGGGATTACAGGTGTAATGTCATGTTATGTGATCCCTTCAGCTGGAGGGCTACTGAATCGGGTAATTCAGGTAAATTTTCGATAACGAAGAGAATAAAGTATATGAGTGACGAAACAAGTATTGTTTCAGTTTTTATGCTGTCCGATTTTAGATTAGCTAGAAATAATCGATGGGCCACAATTTTCTTTTCCTTAATATTGTCCTACCGGAATCTCTACGAACTGATTCGAGCTGCTGTCAACAGCATTAAAGAACCAAATGTGTAAAACCATCGATATTAATTGCAATTGGATTTTCATGCTTTCAAATGTGTTGTCTCCCAGATCCTCCACGATCCAGATACTTTGGATATAAGTATCCAAAAGTGCCTTTAACTTTGATTTAGTTTATGTTAATATTAAGAGCGACGTAAGACCCTACAAACCTGTGAGTGGGTTCCTGAGATAGTTCTCGGAGTATCCGTGTGAGCGCCACCGGCGTGCCTCCCTCTTCCTGCGCGCGCCGGCGTCCGCGCCGCCGAGCTTGGGCCCGCTCTTGAAGAACGCCACCAAGAACGGCTGTTTGCCCTCCACGATGACACCGCGCGGCTCCTCCAAGCCAATCTCTTCAGGTTTCACGTGACGTTCTGGAAAATATAAAATGAATCGTCTGTATCTTTAATCTATGCTTTTGAACTTTTAACCGGCTTCTAAAAAAGGAGGAGGTATGTATTCCCATTTCTCCGTGATTACTAGTCCGATTTAAGTGATTAATTTTTTCATTTGGTAGAGAAAGCTCGTGCTAAGTGTATAAAATTAATATTAGTGTTTGTGACTGTACATATTTCATTCTTTTAAGTTGTCATTTTATGTCCTACTAAAAAGGTAATTAGTTACGACTACCTTTTTTTTTTACTACTTCTAACATACTTTATTCAACAAACTTCATTTACTTTTTCTCGCCGAAGCGCGGCGTGTCTTTGACTCACAGATAGTTTGTAATCTGGATTACCACATAGGATACTTTTATCCCGGTAGGTTACGGTAAGTCCGTGGGCGAAACCGCAGGCGTAAGCTAGTGTACTATACATTTAAATAAGTACATTGCTTAAAAAGTCACTCGCAGCAGTTTTAGATTAACACCGGAAACCGTACCAGGTTGTGCGTGAGGATGCAGCGTGATGAAGAAGCCCCTGTTATCAGCCGGTGACGTGAGCCACGCCCCCAGCGCACTCGTCACGTTCAGCTCCAGCCAACCCTCGGCACCAGCGCTCGTGTTCACCGCCGCCACCTGCTCCATTTGCAAGCTTCTGGAAACCGAAACATAGACCATGAAGACCATTGAAGATACGGTTATTGTAATGTCTAATGACCTACCCTATCCAGAACTTAATCTGTACATTTATTTCTACATAGAGATTAAATACAGCGTTAAAAATCTGCAAACTGCATGGAATAATTTTATTTAGATAGAAGGCATTATCTACAATTATTTTCATAAGAAAAGAGACAAACAATTTAAAAAAAGTCCTGGCCATTATTTTGTGTCAAAAAAATTAACGCCATTAAACATTTTTTCATTTTTTTTACTTTTTCTGTCAGAAAAATGGTTTTTCATAAAATGTATGGAAGAGCTGTTTTTTTTTTGTAATTACCGGTAAAAAATGTCTATTATGATGGATTTGAATATGTATGAATGATGTACTGAATACGTGGTAACCTTTTGTGCGACGATGTTCCACCCTGACAGGGTATACAGGGTGACCGTGTATAGACGCATTGAAAGTCAAGAAACTCCTTTGTGGAAACTTTTTAAACATTTAGGCTCAATAGGAGAAACGACAAAAAAAAACTAATTAGTCCGTCAGTTAGATTATCAAAAAATATTTGACCCGTGTTTTTTCTTTTGTTACGTAAACCAAAATTGACGAAGATGTCATATCTTCGTCAATTTTGGCTTTTAAAATTCTCAATACGTCACGCCTAGGTATAATTTTTAGCTAGTTCTGACGTCACGAGCCCCCACTCCCGAGTTTTGATGCGTTTTATCTTTGTCAATATTCATTGATTTACAAAAACAAAAAATACGTGTACATTAATTTCCAATACTTTAAGTGACGGACTAAATATATTTGCAATTTTTTGATACTGTCGTCATGCCTATTCTCACCAAAGTGGCAGCATTTATACCACTGTTAAACCATATTATTATTTAGCATAATCTCCGTCAGGAAATATCAAAGTATCGCTTGAAAGAATCGGTTTCCGTGTGAATTTGAAGCCTTACTGTGCACGAATGCAACCTCAGACGGCAAGCACCATTACATTGGATGCCAGACGGTGGACATTGGTCGACTAAGACCACCCCTCGAGGTGCATGGTGTGCACACTGCACAAGACAGGTTTGGAAGGAAAAAGTGCTCAGCAGTGGTAACAGTAGGATATCAAAAAGAAATTCTTGAATTTGTGATGTCTGCCATGTGATCCTGATAGCAGATTCTATAGAAAACCAACCAATAAGTAATTTCTGAGCTAAAAATTACCTAATGATTTCTTTTGATTAATATTAGTTGAAATTTTATACATATACAGGCTTAGTTTTCAATGACCAGCACAAATTTAAAATTAAGATCTAGTTTTATCAAACCAAAAGTGCATTTTAAATAGTATTGTATAAAAGAATAAAAAAAAATTGCATTTATTAGAAAATGTCCTAAAAATTTCCTAAATCATAAACCTAGTGGGAACGAGTGGGAATCAATGCACTTGTGTGCGTGCATGCACCGCCAAATGTATGTGTGCGCTAACTGCTACCTATCTAGGTTGTTGAACTGAATTGTGCTGTTGCAATAGCCACACGTTCGCTTTTTAGTATTGGACAGGAAAGAAAATCTATTAAAAAAAATGATTTTTTTTTCCTTATCTCCAAAATATTTTCGATTCTAAACCACCTGTGAAAATTTGGCCGGTTATTGAAAACTAACCCTGTATATAGTACATAAGTATACAGGTTACTTTGGCCGCGGGCTCCTTGGTAACAACAGTGACTATCTCTAAAGTAGTGCAACACATCCTAGGTATCATTTGAGAGGCTTGCACATACATTTCGGATTGAGAGGCAACTCAAACGCACATGTTTATGTCGGTTGACTCAACCGACATAAACACGTGCGTTTCGAGTTGAATATACGCATGTCAAATGCCACATTGATAAACAATATTATCTACTACGTAATTTAAAAGTTCATTGTACTTAATTTTAATTAGTTACTTATTATTTTCACAGCTGTTATATCTAGACGCGATTTATCTAGTTTAGTTTAATTTTATAAAAACTGGCGGCAAGATTTGTCGTATGGCTAGAAAGAGTTAAATACACTCTCTCTAGCCATACGACAAATCTATATATTTGCGACAACATATATTGGGTAAGTTTGCTTTTGTCTTCTAAGAATGGCTATTCCAATACTCTATAAACTTTAGATTTCTTTTAAACCGACTTACAAAAACTTTCAGCTTCCGTCACCGTCACCGTTACCTAACTTACTTTTCTTTTCAACTTTCGGCCTATCGTGAGAGTTTTGCATCCACCAGAGCGCTTTTTAACGGGCTAGGGATGCACTTTATTGAATTCTCAACGTTCGCCTTTCTGCCGAGAGTTGAGTATTCAGTATGTGGTAAAAAACCGTAGAATTAAAACAGCGCAACATCTCGTTCGTACCCCATATTGTCGACGCTGATGACCCTGTGCGCGACGACGGTGTAGAGAGCGGTGGGGTCCTCGGTGTGCGTGGGCGCCTGGTGCAGCCGCAGCTCGGCGGAGAGCAGGGCGGACGCGTCGCCCGGCGCGCCCGTCACCTCGAACCACACGTGCCGTCCGTGCCCGTGGCGGAGTGCGCCCAAGTGGTGCCCTAGAACGCACAACGATAACTTATAAGAACTTGGTTCGAATCAATCATAACATTAACATAACATCATGTCTGCAATCCCCGAAGGGTCAGGGTGTACCTAATAGTCCACCAGTTATGTTTGAGCCCCATGTAATAGGGGCGAGCCTATTGCCATCAACCGTGCACAAATACAGATTACGCGGCTGCTTGCTACCCTGAGAAAACCCTAATGGAAAAACCCAATAACACTTTTGCATTAGATATCCAAAAGTTATATAATATAATATCTTACTAACAATACAATAAAGGCAAAAAAAACGTAAAATCCGTATCCAGCGACGTTTACCTAAATCCGTAGATTCCAATATATTTGTCATATTTTAAGAAAGGATCGTGAACAGGTGTTCAATGATCCGGTTGTAATTCGACTCCTACTACAGGTGTACATAATCAAGAAGTATGAAGTTTGACGAACAAGTATTATGTTTAATGCATAAGTTATTATGAAATTATGTTTATTCATGAGACTAGAACAAACGTAATAAACACCGAGGAACTTTGCTACGATGCAGTAGGTCCCTACTTTGGAGGATGGCAACCCTACGGTTTTCCTAAACTGGCGAGGCCAACCAAACCTAAACAAACCCTGGGTATTTAGGTGAAATTGAAAAATAAATATATAATATTCTTTGCGAAACGAACGGTGAGATGACAGTCAGGGCGTGAATCTAAAAACCAGCCAAGTGTGAGTCGGACTCGCGCAAGAAAGGTTCTTAACCATCGTCGTAGGGGAGCCCCCTTTAATTTTTAATTATCTTTTATTATTTGTTGTTATAGCGGAATGCTGGGCTGTGAAGAAGATGGATGAAAAAAGATTGCATGTAGCGGAGATGAGAAAGTTGAGGTGGATGTGTGGTGTGACAAGAATGGATCAAATAAGGAATGAGTACATTAGAGGAAGTTTGAAAGTTGCGCCAGTTACAGAAAAGTTGAAATGGAATCGACTGTCTTGGTATGGGCATGTGATGAGGAGGGAAGAATCGCATGTGACTAAAAGAGTGATGAATATAAATGTTGATGGATGGAGAGGGAGAGGAAGACCAGAAACGATGGATGGATTGTGTGAGGAATGATATGAATGAAAAGGTGTAAATGATTGTTTGACGGTTGACAGGGGAGAATGGAAGAAAAAACATGTTCCGCCGACCACAAGTAACATGGGATAAGGGCAGGAAGATGATAATGTGACGGCAACAGAAATACATATTCTGTGAATTTTACGACTGTCTACCTATCTCATGAAATACAGCCCGCTAACAGAGAGACGGACGGACAGCGGAGGTTTAGTAATAGGGTAACGTTGGCTACCATTGAGCTGTAATAGTTGATGTTGGCTACCCGTTCCCGTTTCCGTTGGGTACGGAAACCTAAAAAGAAGTGAAAGTAAAGTCAGGCTGGTGCGGCGGGAGGCTTTCGGTAATTTTGCAGTAGGTACCTGTGTTAGCTTGGATACGGTTAATCATTACGTTTGATTTTTATCTAAGATTTGTTTTAATTTAGTAATAACATTCGTAGATTGCACTAGGTCTTTGATAACTTGCTTTCTTTTGGCTTCTCCTACGAAAATATGCATTAATTTATCGACTTACAAAATTAGGAAAGTTGATTACGAATGACGGAAGAGAACGTGGGATTCTTCTGCATCTCCGTAGATATAAATTGGGTTTACTTTGGCTTACTTTGCCGCCTCCTGCCCGGGGCGCCAAAATATACCACACGCCTTGCACACACGGTTTCGGCGGGCCGGGATTCCCCTGACACAAAAGGTGATTGTGTTGTGTTGTTGTTATAGTCTAAACTACGACAAATCCGGGGAGATCTGGACGGATGGCAACCCTAACTTGAGGTACAATTACAAAGCAGGTAAATCAGGCAGGAAATACCCTATCTCTCTTGGGGCTGAAGGTTTACAATCATGTGGTGAGTTCATTTTTTTTTTTACTATTCTTTTACATTAGTAACTATCTGATCTGCATTTTTGTGTTCTGCAATGTTAAAATAAAATGCATGCAATGCTCTTGCTAAGTCAGTTAGGTAATTGATTAAACAGAAAACATTCCAAACGCGTCTTATGTCTACATAAACCTACATACCTACATAAATCTTACTATTTATGTACGCATTTACCTATTCATACATAATAAAATATGATAAGTTCGCAGTCGCGCCAGTCTGTCTACAAAAACATACCTAAGTGAAATATAAGAAACCAAGTTTACTAGCGTTATCTCTTATCTAAAGATTTCCCATTGATCTTAATTAGGGATTTTGATATGATCTCTTGACTATTGAATAATGTGACATAAGCCTAGCACTATCATGTATGAGAGCAGTAGGAACATTATAGGCCTCCAGGCCTGTCTATTGCCTCTCAAATGGTACCTACTTAGTTGAGCTAATCCTGGCCGCGGGTTCAATGCTCTCTCGCTTTTAATGTGCACGTCTTTCTACATCGTTCTCACATATAGGTATGTATAATCTCAAAATTAATGATGTAACCAAGATTTTTTAATAACATTTTGATTTAAAAGAGTGTCCATGGAGTTTCTTGCCCGTTCTTCTCCATAGAGATCTACGCTAGGGAATGGGCAACTACAGTACTTTCTCAAGTTGTTATGCCTTGTGACTGGGACTGTAGCTTTGTCTTTTTTTGCAGTTTTGACATTCAAAAGTGCCGTAATGGTCTAATTGAAATAAATGCTTTGTTTTGAGTTTGACAAAGTATACACAGTAACGTGCCTGATTTTGTACCCGCGACCTGTAACTCGTAAGTCAGCGTCGAGTCGAGACCACTAAGCCACTGCTCAAAAAACAATGCTAGTCATCCCAATTTGAGTATAAACTATTTAACAAAACATTCGAAATTATTTAAATCTGAATCGGAACCACCCACGTTTAACGACTGAAAACAGTTGATTGCTAAACTGAGTTTCTAGTCTACGGAGGGAGGTACTACTTGCACAATTTTATTGCACATCGGCCTTTGACCATTAGGTACTACAGATAACAGGGTTGATGATATTAGAAGGAGTCGTACGTAAATACATAAACACAATCATGGTACCTATGTACCTACTAAAATCTAGATATACGATGTCATTTACATAGTAAGAACATATAAACTTAATTATATAACAATATTGTTTATGTGCGAGCCATTCATTATTTTCCTTGAATAGATAGCACTGCATTGCATTCCAGAAAGAACCGGCCGGCCTGTATATTATCCTACATACAAGTATATATTATTATATAGCATGATACAAGTTACAATAAACATGTGCCTATCTACAGTAAGTAATCATAACATTCATTCATCTTATTCTATTACTCAAACCCAAGCCAAGCCAGAAGGGCACTGCAAGTGTTCTAAAGACGTCTAAGTGGAAAGTTCTTGGTTTTCGGAGATAATTCAGAATGGATTTTAAGTCTGTTACAAACAAAATAGTTTAGCTAATAACAAAAACGTTTGCAATAATGATGAGAATAAGAGATCAAGGAATTGTGTCCAATGCGACATGAACGATCTAATAACAGTTTTATGGACCGGCGGCGCGGGCGCCGCGCCCCGGCGACCGCGACGGTCAGATCAAAGCGCCATCAGCGAGTCATTATCGAACCCACAATACCAAGAATGTTCACCAAAGTGGTGACTCAACATTTTTGTCTACTAAGTAATCGTTACCTGAACCAGGTAGTATAACGGAATGCTCCTGATGCCGTCTATCTGTAAAACAAAAGGTGCACAAGGAACATAAAAAGGCCACACTCGCTGGTTCTCACAGCATGTGTCATTAACTTTAAGCAATTTATTTTACCGGCCTAGTTAAGCGATTTAACGCGCTGTAATTTGAAATTACTTGAAGAAGCGGTACGGTATCCTCTTCATTAATTGGAACAAAATCTTGAAATTTAGTTTTTTTTTAAATCGTTATTTTGGAATTTATTTGGAAGTTATGTTGGAAGGGTTGTGAAAAGATTTTAAGTTCTCCTTTGTAATAAACAGATACGAATATTACACATATTGGACAAACCATTTTTTTTCAATACCAAACAATAATATTATATTACACCTACAGGATAATATACATAGCCCACATTGCGTTCATAAATAAATCAATCATATAATAAAAACTAATTCTGTTAAATATTTACAAATTAAACTCACTCTTGCTCTGAAAGGTCATGATGAGGTCGCTCTCGTCGATGGCATGTTGCTCATCTCCGCTGAGAGCCATCTCCGAGCTGCGCGTGGGGCGAGCCTGCTCATGTTCTTCGGCCAGTTGTTTGTAGACGTCCAACAAGAAACTAGGCGCCGAGCGGTCCAGTGGAGGCGCTCGAGCTCGACGTGGCCTCTCTCCGAGACCCAACAGTTCCAGAATTTCATGTTCCACAACCATCCGTTCATGGCGTGTCATCGAGTGATGTATAACAGTCTGATCAACTCCATTGTCGATGTATAATCCAGAGAGGGCGGCCTCAGCCGCTACGGTAAACAAAATAAAACACGCGCACAGGCACGCCGTCTTCTGGCCAGCCATGTTCGCTGTCGGAGCGCTCACTCGACTGGCAACTACTGGCGAGAACTGAGCGCAGAGGCGCGCGGCGGGATCAGCCGGTCAACCTGCCCACTCAAGGTGGGTCGCCGCCGCCGCCGCCGCGCTTGCCACATTCCTCCCCGCCTTCGCCTTACACACATCGTCCGATTTTATAACGTAAACACTAAACATTGAGCCGGACATGTCCAGCCAGCCTGACTGCATTTATATGTTCATTTTCCGAAGTGTACGATGCAAATACTAACTCAGTAAGGCACTAAACAATGTATAACAAGTAGGTACTAAGTATTATACCTAACCTATTACCTCGTTCGGGGTCATTGGAATTTAAAGTGACTGCTACCGTTCTTAGTTTTACCCAATAAGACCCACTCTCGTGTTAGTAATTCCTGGGTTTCTACTATCCAGATACTACCAAATAGCCGCATTTGGGCATTTTCATATCGCGCCCTCGCCTCGGTTGCCCGTATACGCGATGCAAAACCTCGAGTGTTGCTTTGGAAGACAGAAAACAAAAATGTAACCATGCATTGCCTTGTTTTTTGCCCTAATTTTTCGGATCGGCTGCGGGAACTGAATATCAGAGCAGAATAATTTAACACTAGTTTTGCTGGGACGCAGGTCTCCTCCCTATGAGAGGAAGTTGGGCCTTAATCCACCACGACAGGTTGGTGAATCTAATACATATTATCGTCGATTTGGTTTTTGGCCATGCCGGTTTCCTCAAGATAGTTTCTTCGTCGTTTCAAGTGCCGTAGCGATGGATTACCTGCCTGTGTCCAAACTCACGAGACGTAGAACCAGGGGCCGAAAAGGTTACCGTTATTGAGGTTCGGGTTATCTTTTAGGGCTAGGCGAAAACCCTAGAGGCCTAAAGTATAGGTTAATCCGTATCATAGGGTTAATCAGCCTATAAATAACCGGTTTACGCACAGAATTCATTTTTGTGTACATAAAAATATGCAAGAAAGTGAAGGAGCTAGTTAGCCCGCACTCGGTTGGTTATATCAGCAATATCTAAATGGTTAACCCATAAAATTATAATGGTAATTCAAACATATAATATGAGTGAGAGAAAAATGTAGAAAATAAATGTTTCTATACTTCAGTCGACAAAAGTCTACAAAGTTAATCTTGACGACAAAATTTCTCTACTTTTGATTTGACACTTGGGGGTAGAAACATTTTTCTTCTCAACAAATGTCATATAGTCTAAACACATCATAACGGACCTAGACAAAATTCTTTTTATTACTATTCTTTGTATTTATTGACCTATATTGATTTTAAAAACATTTCGGGGTCCTACTACCGTCGCCGTCTCCTCAGTTTTTAGGCCGAGAAGAACGAAAGTAACTCCGAAAGGAATGCTGTATGATTATGAGCATTAACCGGGGCTCTGGATCTCCCTGCTCAGTGCGGCAAAGATTTTATCAGACGATACCTAATGCCCGTTTTCGCCAAAACTATGTGTCACCTAACTGACTGTTTTATTCCCGCTTCGCTTTTGCTTTTTAAGGTTTAAACCTTTCCTGTTTTCACCAACACTAAGGCCGCGTTTCCTAGTGGAAACGATAAATTAATCGTCACGACATAGTTGTCGTGACGATTAATTTATCGTTGGTTATATTTAGTAGGTAAAAGTCGTGGACGACAGTAATCGCGTCGTCCTATTTAAATGAACACCTTCATTTTTTTATTTAAATACACAAGCCATGATACTTAAAACTACACGATTATCTGTCGTTACGACAAAATGGGAACGTGGCAAGTGGCACCTTAATGCCCAATACCCGTTTCCACGAACATTAGGCGACACCTAACTCAAGCCTAATGCCTGTTTTCACTAACACCAAGTGACACCTAACTCAAGCCTAATGCCTGTTTTCACTAACACCAAGTGACACCTAACTCAAGCCTAATGCCTGTTTTCACTAACACCAAGTGACACCTAACTCAATGCCTAATGCCCGTTTTCACCAACACCAAGTGACACCTAACTCAATGCCTAATGCCCGTTTTCACCAACACCAAGTGACACCTAACTCAATGCCTAATGCCCGTTTTCACCAACACCAAGCGACACCTAACTCAATGCCTAGTGCCCGTTTTCACCAACATCAAGTGACACCTAACTCAATGCCTAATGCCCGTTTTCACCAACACCAAGTGACACCTAACTCAATGCCTAATGCCCGTTTTCACAAACACTAAGGGACACCTAACTCAATGCCTAATGCCCGTTTTCACCAACACTAAGGGACACCTAACTCAAGCCTAATGCCCGTTTACACCAACACCATGTGACACCTAACTCAATGCCTAATGCCCGTTTTCACCAACACCAAGTGACACCTAACTCAATGCCTAATGCCCGTTTTCACCAACACCAAGTGACACCTAACTTAATGATACGGCGAGGCTAGTCTATTTTAGTTATTTTCATAGTACTATGTATGTCATTCGGTGTACGGTTATGGGGACGGGATGCAGACATCGAGTCTATATTTATTCTGCAAAAAAGAGCCATTAGAGCCATTGAATTACGTAGATGCGATTCTCTAAGAGAACTATAGAAATTAATATCATGACAGTACCTTGTCAATTCATCTTGTCACACCACAACGGTGAGGTTGATAGTCTTGATGTTCTACACACAACCTTAATAAAATTAAAAAAATTAAAACGCTAGTTTACCCTAGCATTAACATGTGTACGGACGGGGGGGGACATTAGCAGTAAGTGACTGAAAATATCCATGTACTTACCTAATGTAAAAAACACATACTCGCTACTATTTTAACTTTATTAATCAGATTAAACTAATTTAAAAAGACATTAGTTATCTACAATGTATCTCCGTAGGTGCGTCGGAGTCGGTACTTTCGCTGCTGGTCGTCCTCCGCCGGGCCTCCCTTCGGGGTCTCACCTGGCGGGGACAGACCGCCGAAGTGCCGTGAAGAAAACAGCGCTGTAGGCGCGCCTACGGAAAAACTTACAGCAATCACTCACAGGCGTGCGACATCGTTAGTCGCACACCGCAGGCCTCAGCCGAATTAGGCTAACATAATGACGGGCCTGTTTTCACAGGCCAAGGTATGGCTTCCGCGGCCAGGGGGCAAAGCCCCGAGACCGCTTGCCACGTTCCCATACGGGGACATAGCGATTTCCCATGCGAAGTACGTAAATATAGAACAGTGATAAAAGCGATTTTTTACAGTTCCATGGGCGCCGGCAGCAGGGTGCAAGGGGATGCACTTGCGGATAAAAAAATCACAGATCTCGTGCTTTACACGACCTTCGGGTACATTGCAGGCTTTTCATTTTGTACGATGCCTATATAATAGATTAGACGTATTAGATTTAGTATCGTCTTGAAGTAATAGAGCTCAAATGCACGATCTAAAACATCCGCAAGGTAAAAATAATCACTTTTATCAAACAAACAACATCGCAAACAGTTCTTTTGTTTGACTTGGAATGGATCTTATTTCTGGGTAACTTTGCGAAAAAAAAACAGGTTAACAATTTCACTAGGACCGTGTGGTTCGTTGTGTGTCAAATAGATGTTTTTGTGTCTATATGGACAATACGCGTTTAACAAGTACTATTTAGTTTACGAGCACTATCCTTTCAGGGAATATGCATGAAATACAAAACTCTTTTTATTTATGAATAATGCCTTGTATTGGCGCATAAAAACATTGTGGTACACTTGTTTATGTTTCTAATACATCACTTATTTTATAATTGACTGTTTTTGGTGAAACGGAACGCACTCTCAAAACGCAGCGTCCTCGATAACGCCGGTACTGACGTCAAAGTACTTTGTGTCAAAAAACACTTTTATTTGAAAAGTGGTTAAAGTTTTACTAAAATTGTATTATAACACTGTTATTGCAATTTTTACTTGATTATAGCACATACAATTAGAGAAATTATTAATATAGCACATAAAATTATTTAATTAAGGCCAAAAAAAATAGATGTAAGCAAGGCAGATTGTGGATAATGACGTCACATCATAGCCGCGACAGTTATGGACGTTTGAACTGTCGTAGAAAATTGCAGGAGTTTAATATTATTTTTGTGCGACAAGCAGTAGTTGAACTTAACTTTTAATACTTTCCTTGGGTTGATAGTACTGTATTTAATTGATTTACTTAGATGAAGAAAAAATAACGTGCATATTCCCTAGTCTCTACTGGGTCATGCGACAAGTCGTCGTCGTGGTCGTCGCCGCGAAGTGCGCGAAGTCCCATAGTCTTACCGAGCTTCGACATTATTATGAGTACTGCTGTGGAGAATAATAAGATATAACTGAAGTAGGTAAATACCTACAGAGCCCGTTTGAATTTCGAAAAGAGTGTAGGTACCCTAAACATTGAAATTAACGAATGATCCAATCTATTGAAGCTTCGATCAACAATTATTATTAATAACAACATTGTTGATCGAAGTTCTTTTGTTACGTAAACCAAAATTGACGAAGCAACGACGCTTTTAAAATTCTCAATACGTCACGCCGTGGTATAATTTTTACTACGTTCTAACATCACGAGCCCCCACTCCCGAGTTTTGATGCGTTTTATCTTTGACAATATTCATTGATTTACAAAAAACCAAAATACGTGTCCATTCTTTTCCAATGCTATAACTGACGGACTAAATAGATTTGCAATTTATTGATGGTGGAAACTAGCATAATATGCTGAATGGAGGACTAATATTAGCCAATAGTATTATAACAGAGAACAAAAGAGAAAACATTGTGCAGCAGTCAGGTAAGCCAGCTTCCAGGGGCATCGCGTTCATACGCCATGAATAAAATCAGTATGACTGTATTGTGGTAGCATTAAAAAAAAAATACTAGTCAAATATTTATTTATTAAAATAAAACTAGGAGCCTTAATTCCTTACACTAATACATAATCTTACAGAGGTACTTAAGTCTAATAAAAAAAAAGTATAACCTTACCAAAAAGGGGGCTTTTATTAGTGTAAGTGAAACATATTATTAGTAGCCACAAACCTAATTGTGCTAAAGGATTTCTCAGAGCTCACACTATTTTACTGTCACAAAATTGCACCTTTGAACGGAACTTGTTTGTACATAGGAATTCAATTTAAAATCCTTAAAATGGTATATATATTATGTTTAACAATAAGTATACCATTAAAAAAAATTTAGAATTTTTAATGTGATTCATACTATGATTCTGATAAAGAAGCCATTTTAGACCCCCAGGTATGTATAATGCCTTATTAATAAAAACTATCTAAGGAAAAGATAGTCCTATCTACTTGTATGTTGGTACACCATCGTCAGGTGTCAAATTAAATAATCAAAAATAAACATTAAACTAATTTACATTTTTAACAATTTCAGGATTTACTATTTCACATACTTTTCCATAAATTTCTTATGGAATTCTGACCTCAATGAATCATTTATAAAGGTGTTTCCTTTCTTTTCAGGCTCTGAACGAGCACAGTTCTTGAAAACAACATCATCATCCCATCGTCTTTTCACCTGGAACAAATCATAAATATTTAATGAGAATTTTATTGAGGTCATTACTTTTTCAAATCAATATGTTTCTGTTTATATTGCTAATTTAAAATAATGGTCTGCCAAAGATTTCATATGTCAAAGTTAAAAGAATGATTTAAATCAATCTTTTAATCTGTACCTTAGATTCAAGCTCAAAAATCACATTGATGCAAACCAAAAATAACTTTGGATTAAAATTGTTGTGTTTTAGTTTTACGTTATGATAGTATGATATTTTACTGATAGTGCATGTTCCTATCAGAGGCAGGGAGATAAAGTTTTCCTTGACCTTGCTCTGCTTGCACTTGCGAACTTGTTAAGCTTTTCACCAAAAACAACATATTATTTGGATGAATGGAGAAACCCTTATCTATTCCAGGCGAGATTGATTATTCTTCGAGCTCACTTCAGTTGCTCGTTATGTACGCAATATTATTCTTAAAACTGCATGAATGGACAAACAAAACATATCCTATTCATGAGGGTGTGAAAAAAAATCTGAACTTGCTTCGCACAGAAAACAACGACAACAGCCCATAACGTCCACTGCTGGACATAAGCCTCTCCCGTGATGGGAGGAATTTGCCGTAATCTCCACGCTTGGCAGGCGGATTGGAGATCGCAGTATTGAAAGACTAACAGAAAACGCTGCTGCCCATTCTCTGGTCTATGGAGGCGCAAGGTGTTCTGCCTCAGACATTAGTCGCCTTATACGACACCCGTGAGTGTAATGGGTTTGTTCTATTGTACTCTGCCGGATACCACACGGCTAACACAGACAGTGCACATAGACAGTTTCCAAAAATTTCAAGCTTGCTTCACACACTTTCACATTCCACATTCTAAACAATTTTATCAAATCTGTATAAATGGTCAAAGGCAAAACCTAAGATATCCAAAGCTTGGTAGTCCCTGCTAAGAAAATAGAGGTCTAAATCGCTGATCATGATAAGTCCCAGGAAAAAAAAACATGGGAACCACTGCTCTATATTTAAATAACAGATTTACCTTCAAATCATTTTTCTGTCCTGCTGAAGAATAATTAAGTAGGGGATTGCCAGATAAAATATTTTCCATACGAATTCTTTCCTCTTCCTGCTTTCTTTCAGCTTCCTGAAATCAAAAAAGGCTTAATCAGTTTTATTTGATACAAACAAAAACATGAAAAAATTGCACCATACTGTGTAATGATTTTGTAATTGTTTAAAGCTGCACTCACATGCATCACAATCATATACATGGTTTGAACCAGTTAGTGGGTTCTCACCCAATGTTCTGTGAGTAAGGGAGTGTTGAGGGAGTGTATTAAATCACTTATTATGTTTTGAAGATTTCATTTGCTAATTAATTAATTATTTTTGGCCCAATGTTGTGATAAATTTAGTCTTGAATATAGAAGCTTCGAGGCCCCCAATTTCAATATTCTTATTATTTACATACATACAATGATACACCCCACAATGTTTGTATGATAAACGTACCAATCTATCTAGTAACCTTAAGGGTCTGCGCAGACGACATACTTTTGTGCGATCAAGTCTGTGGCGCACAAAATGTCTGCATGGCATACAAAAAGACTCAACACACACGACACACATCTTCATAGTACATTACATCCCCCACTAACGAGAGTAGATTGCATACTAAAAGTGCGCGCACTGGGCGTGGCCCGATCTGCCAGAATGACACGGATTTTTTGGCCGCCCGACTTTTTGCGCGTTGTATGCGTTACTGCAATTTTTGAGCTCACCAGATGGCACACTGTCGAGTAAGGTCCTGTCAATAATTCTATAATATAATACATAGTGTAAGCTTTAAATACATATTTACAATATTCTTCCTAAAATTAGCAAGCATGAAACATTTAAAAATCACTCTATCTCCAAGTACCAACAAATAAGATCGTAAGTTGCTACTTAAAATCGTTCAGGTCATAATTAATCAGGAATGGCTGTCTACAACAAAATCGTGAGTAGTAGTATAAATACGTGGTAAAAAAAGCACGCAACAAACAAACACTATGACATCTGACATTTCGGAAGACCTTAGTCTACACGAACGCCTCTAACGGCGAATTCATGCAGGATAGCCCCCATTGCTTAGGTTTTATTTTCACAGACTAAAAAGTGCAGCATGGATAGTCTGTCGTCTGCGCAGGCCCTAAAGCAAGTAAACAAAAGAGTACCTTTTTAGATTGCTCTATGGCTCGTTCTTTTTTAATTTTATTTAATTCTGCTAGCAGTGCTGCAGTGTCATCATCAGAATCATCTGAATCTGAAGAGTCCCCCTCAAGAGGGTCATCAGCATCCAAGCTTGCTGCGGGAACTTGGTCTATTTTAGGTCTCTTGGTAATGGGCTCGGTAAGTCTTCTGGTGCTTGAGCCTTTTCCTTCCTTCTCCCTCTCATCTAACTCCTTGCGGAAATCCCTTGAACGTAACTCGTCTGTGGTACCTTGTCCTTGTTCCCTGAAAATAGGAGATAATTCACAATTACTACATATGTTGCAAAAGTAGGGCATGAAATTAAAAAGTTATGTAAAATCAGTCTTATTATTTGAAGAAATTTATCCATCACCAATCAATCTTACTTGTAATGGACATTCAACTATATGAATGGCAGTTTGCTTACTGTCATCAGGCTCAACTTTCTTCTGTAAAATATTTCGATTCAATTACATATTGCCAACCTGTATTTCAACTTAGTATGTCCAGGAAGATCTCGGCTGGAATACTGTCGAGATATTGCACTTAGATCCTTTTCACCTCGACCTGTGCCTCCCCGTGCTGGATCAAACGTAGGCCTTGCTGCTGTAGTCATGTTTTATGGTTTAACCTAAAATCAAAACTTTTGTACTAAACACATTACCTAAAATGCAGTTCACAATTCACTAAGCAGATTGTAAGATCTACATATTTTAGCAATAAGTTAGGATGCCCTAATTTCTTCAAAATAAACATGACAACTTCTTCAAGGGACATGGAGAAAAACAATATCATTATTCTCGCTATAATTACCTCCTTGTAATGAATATTGGGATTAGAATGGAAAATTATAACGTCTAGTGATGACTAAGATGAGATGTATGCCTGTATTCAAACTCTTCTTTGCAGATTTTCAATATATTAACCCGTAACCATTCCAAATCCCAAATCTAATTTTATTTTTCTTGTAAATAATAATATTCTTGATGACCATAGACCACAGACAAGACAACAACTGAACTTCCACAGAGTATACAAGATAATTTGGAACTAACAAGTAGTTTAACAAGTTATATTCGAGGATAGTATAATCTAAATAATATGATATATTCTTATTCTCTGCCTCTCCGGTGAATGTGGTTGTGGGATATTGTGTACATCCCAATGATATTCTGTCAAGTGTAGTAGTACCATGTAGTCAGTTCCTTGATTAGTACTTCGGCCTGTCAACTGCAGGCCGTCAGTGTTTTTTTTTTCTGATGATTTTCTGAACTCAGAACTGTCAGTCGTGTTTCCTTTTTTTTCTTCTGTTTTTCTCTGTCATTTGAACTGTCACTGTCAACACTGTCTTGTTGACTGTTGTCGGTCGGTGTCATTACGTGTACGGCTTTTTAGAAAACGGGGAATTTTCCATAGAACTTATTCAATTTTGAAACACGTACTTTACGTGCTCTAATTATCAATAATCTTCCAAAATGTACAAAATTTATACTAGAACGAACAGTTATTTCGGCGGCAATCCTCTAGCAAATCCATTGTTTGGTAAGTTTAGCGTTGTTGAACATGACCTTGAGGAATGTTTATTGTGTAAAAAGGGACAAGATTCATGAACTGAATACTTAATACATTTTTGATCATCCTTTCCAGGTGGAATCGCTAATAACATTGGCCAGGACATTAACCGTATACACGTCACAACTGGTCTAAGATTCCCCCCGGCCGCAGCATTAAAATTGCCGACGAATGTAGTTGACATACACGCTTCAGAAACGGGCCGATTTTCGCCACTGAGAGAACGAGATATATCTGGTCCAGTTATCAGTTCTTGTTACAAAAAACAGATTGATTTGGGAAAAATTGACATAACAGTTCAGTCAGATCCTCATGTTAATAAATATGACTGTCGTGGAGCTGTCAATCTGTCTTCTTCCATGCAAAGCAATGTTCCCAGCCCCTTCAGTGGTAACCATACCCATCTTAACATGCCTGGATCACAGTGGGGTCAAGGGCACAAGTACTTGTCTGAGCACCTTCACAGTGCTCATTACTTGACGCTTAGAAATGAGTACCGTGCAATCCAAAATGGAGTATCTGGTAACGGTATGTACAAAGATAGTTAAATAATGCCTTGTTTGTTTACTAACAACACTAATACAAGTACATTTACCCACATGGCAATATCCTTTTCTTCCATGCTGGTTTCAAGGTTCCATGTACCTATCATAGCATGGACATAATAAGAACTGAATTACAGATATAATATTAGTCTGCACATGCACATGTGACTGAGTGTAATGAAGTATCTGTAATGATGCATGTCACAGGAATGTATAACATGAAGCATAGCCAACAGCTTCTCTTTATTTAGATTGGTAAGAATCCAATATGTTAGCGACATCCAGTTTGCTTTATACATATTTTAGACCCAAGATAGAACTTGCATTTTGCCTCTCATACTGCTTAACAATTGAATCCAATGCACACAGGAACTTATTATATTTTATATAAATATCCTAAGTATGTTTTCCATCCAATTAACACAATGCATTGCTTACCTAATAGAATAAATTTTGAAGAACAACATTCTGATTGAATTGAACAGCTGTCTTAACAGCTTTGAAGTTATTGTTTCTAACATTAAAATAAGGGCAGGAGAATGATAATCATCTAAAAACCACTCATACTTATGTTTTGTTTCTAGCATTGCCAAAAAATGTGACAGCTGACCAGTTGCATTTCTTTCTGTCAGCCGATTATTTAAATTCACTTTCAGATGGTCTAAATACCATGATATTGCTGGTTAACCAAACATTTGACTCAATTAATAAAAGTTACTCTTGTTTATTGATGATGTTAATATTCTGTTTACCTTTTTTCAAAGCATAGCTGTTGGCACAAGATTTATGAGTACAGATACAAAACCTCCACTGAGTGCCAAAGAAAAGTTGAAAAAGGCTATCACAGAATATGGTTCAACAGTGATTGTATTTCATGTTGGTCTATCACTGATATCATTGGGTTCCTGCTATCTTCTAATATCTAGGTATGTTGTACTGCTTTAACAATCTCATAATTCACAACTCATATCCAACTATTTATTTAATTAAGTTATTTTGTAACAATGATTATAAATATGAATAAAATAATTATAAGCCTTGTAACACCTTATGAAAATAATTCTTCTTATTTTGTTTTCAGTGGCGTCGATTTAGTGGCAGTGCTAAAGTATTTCAACATAAGTGAAGGCACTATTTTGAAGGCAGCATCATCAAATGCAGGCACCTTTGTTGTAGCATATACTGTACACAAGTTTTTTGCGCCTTTCAGGATAGCAATAACACTGACTGCAACACCTTTTATTGTGCGACATTTAAGAAATATTGGCTTTATAAAGCGCACTGTAACTACTGGTGGTGGGAAATAAATGTTTGAATAAAGAACCAATTTTATTATTTATTGTCATAAATAAAATGTCACCAGCCGTTATGTTTTCAGGAATGTGGGTGACATCAAGTCCATGTCCATGCAAACCATTGCAACAAGCATGTAGGGTACCTACTTTTAAAAATACATCAAATTTAATGGTGAAAGAGTATTTTTCATAATTGGTCCTACTAAACGTAAAGGGACAACATTTAGATGTTATTAAACTACTTGACCGTCACGTCACTGGAAACTTTATTATGAGATGGCATTTCCGTTTCCCGCCGATTTCTTACCAGTTTTCGTACTTTTTACCCGTCTATACTTCCAGCTCAGTGGCGCCACCTGGTGGTTGCGGGCAGTTTTAGTTTTCGTAAAAAAGTGTCGCGCCATTTTTGTTCATTGGATTTTTATTCTCCGTCGAAGCAACTTGTGCGCAGTAACTGCGTCCGCGACAGCTGCATAATAACTACGTAAAAGTGAATATTAAGTGAATACATATTTTATAAACTAAGTAAAAAGAAAAAAAAAAAAAAAGTAAAAGTAAAAGTGTTCTTCAAAGACACTCACGAGGCTAAGCCGCGCGGCCATATGGGGGACGCCGCCGCCGCGCGCGCCGCGCCGCTTCAAACCACATAAAAAAAAAATAATAAAAATATTCATCATATTTCACAGGTCGTGGACGGACTCTATTAAGTTAACTTTTTTTTAACTTAGCAAGAATGACACAAATTAGTAAGTAATGCATAAAAGTATGTGATGTTATTGTGTTATCTCACCTGTATACTAAGAAATGCACTCCACAATCGTGCGGTAAACATTCCTTGACTTTTTTAATGCGTAAGGCAGACTCCCATTGTTTTTTGAGTTTGATTTCCTTAGGAAACTAATGAACTCCCCTATTTTTACAATTTAACGCGCTACATTAAGGTGACACATCACACGGGCTCGAACTCTTTGGTGGGCGTGGCCAAAAAGCACGCTGTCTCACCTGGCATCGTGCCCGACAGAGATAGTATCAGTGATGAGCAGTTAGGCGCTAGTCTTCACGCGCGTCTAGTTCGTACGCACACACTCAGTGTTCCGAACCGTTCCGAACAAAAACGAAGTTATATAATACTTTCGTCTGACCTTTTATTTAAATGCGCTAAAAAGAATAAAATAAACTTTTTCTTTAAAACTTTTACTATCAACTTATAACGTCATGGTCACTACACAATTCGCGAGATTAGTGGCAACAATAATATTGTATAACTATATTGTTTGTTATTGTTGGCCTGGGGTCACCATGTCCTGGACGCTTTCCGCCAGGTCTGCTAATCCCTCGAGAGAAATAAATGGCTGTCAAGCCAGCAGAGTCTGGACGTTGGTCGGCAGGCAACTGATTTATGTTTTCATCGTGGTACTGTGGATTTCCTTGGCCTGATAAAGTTTAGGATTTCCTTTTCAGGGCGTATCAAGTCGGGGTCACCAATTTAGTGGTTGTTGTACACTATCTAAACTAAATTAAAAAATTTCATAATTCTATATAAATTTAATCAACACAAGACAGAGGTGTGACAGATCAGAAGAAAAGTAAAAATTATATCGTGAAGGTTTTATGTATATAAAGTTTCTAAATAAGTAGGTCGCTACACCATATTATAGGGTGTGCGTTTCGATGGCGCGACCATGGCGTTTTTTTTTTTAAATAACTATGCCATGATTTTGTAAAAATTTGTATGCATGTGGTTCAAATTTCCCAAAACCTTAAATTTGTCAAAGTTATGGTTAAAAAGTTATAAGGGTTTGAACGTGGCCACGCCATCGAAACGCGGAGAACCGCGCGGCCACGGAAATCTTAAAAACTAAGCGTTGCAGAGACCTGAAATTAAGGTAAATAACAGATTGAATTTGTAAAAAAAATATAAAAAATCCTAGGTTTATATTATAAGAGCATACGTACGGTATCGCTTATAACCTTTAAAATGTTCTGAATGTGAAATTTAAAATTGAAATTAATTAATTTAATTTTAAATTAATTTTTTTACAAAATCTTGCCATAGTTAAAAAAAAAAGTAATGCCGTGGTCGCGCCATCGAAACACACACATTACAGGAGTGCAATAAAAATGCACAGGCCCTTCAACTTCAGCGAAAAACAAATGACACGTCACTGACGTCATGCATGAAATGAAAAGGACAGAAATATAGGTCTTGTTCTTCTATCAAACGAAGGACATGTCAATATCGCGTGTCCCCCTCCCGCACCGCACCGGGGGAAACATTCAGTGAGATGCACGAAAATTCATAGTAAAAGGCGCGCGTAAAAAAATATGAAAAAGCTTTTGGGAAATCGAATTTTATGAAAAAACCACTGCATAAATCATTATCAAATAAAATTTATTGAATTCTTCGATAATTGTGCTGTGTCGGTACGGACTTTGTTTTGGAAATTTGACACTTCTTTTATTACTAATTTACGCCCAAAGTTACGTTAAAATTGGCAATAAAAATGAATCTTTGGTAGCTCGTAACTTTTGAATGGCTTTTTATTTTACTATTCTGATTCCGTACAGACACAATTAATAATCAGACAAAACGATATCATGTTTAACTTTAGATGTACCATGTCAAACAGTGGAGTAATAGCCCCCCGAAATTTGTATGGAAAATATGTTGCGCAGTTCAACCTTAAGGCATTATTACAATAATTGCGGCAATTTATAACGATAAACAAAAACAATTGAAGAAATCCATACGATTTGACAGCTCGTATTTCAAAGCAAGGTATGGTCGTAGAATATGCCCATGGCAGAAGAGTTTAGTTTATTATTATTTTTTTAAACCTATTGGTTGATTGATTCATTATTTATAAATTTGGGTTGATTTTTTGTTTGTTTGAGGTTTCAAGCAAACAAAAATTCAATCCAAAGGACATGGCCAAAAATAGTTTTTTTATTAATCAAAAATTCTAACCAGGAAAATATGTGTACCTACTTATAGACATCGCAAAAAAGAACTGTTCGTTGTAATTATAAAATACGTATTTAACAGACCTCCAATTTTGAGAAAAATCGATTTTTATTTAAGTGTAACTTATTACTAGTTAAGTGGTTTCGTTATTATTTCAGAAGCCAAGTTCCATAAAAAGACAGCTGGACCATGGGTATTCTGTTTCACTGAAGCTAAACCAGAAAATCCAGCCGCCCTCGAACGACAGCATCGTTATGAGAAAAAGGGCAGAAAAAACTATTTCAGGAAAGTTTTGAAGTAGAACCGCAACCTTCAACCAGTAGTGTTACTTCCTCGTATACAACAGCAAACATTAAGCATTAGAAATAGGTCTCGAAGAAGAAGTAAACACATTAAACAACAGTGAACAAGCATGTGTACAGTGCACCTAAGTTTTTATCTAAAAGTATTCAAATTGACCACGAGTATGTCTACGGGTCTATTAATAGATACAAAGAGGATGATAAATCCATAAAGTTTTACACAGGTTTCGAATCCTATAAGTACAAAAATTCAGTTAGTTTACTCAACTCTAAGTGTAATGGTATATCTAATTTTGGAGAGTGTATTATGAAGGATTTTAAATAAAAGAATACTTTTAATTCTGCCTTTTTACTATTTTCAAATAGTCCACATATATGTAGGTATTTATTTAGAATTGCAGGTTCTAAATGATGTACAATGTACATAAAAGGTAATTAAATGAGTTAACATTTCATTAAAATATGCATCATCTCGCCTTGCATGTTCTTTCCTTAAAAGTGTAAATGACTAAATTACAGTATTGTTTGCGGGAGCAATATAGCTGTCCTTGTTTGCTTTACACTGGTCTCGTAAATAGGTGTAAATGCCATCGGAGGTAAAGCAGGCGGTCAAAAGATGGCGATATTCATATAAATGCCTTTGTCCTTTACGCTGAGTGTTACAGCTGAAAACAAATAACAAAAATATATATTCAGAAGCTTTTTAGAGTATACTGTGATCAGATGAAACAGTATTTTATTTATAATCACTGTTAGTATGGAGAGCTTTCTTAAAATTTGA
Organism: Xestia sexstrigata; assembly: GCA_941918905.2. Taxonomy (NCBI): domain Eukaryota; kingdom Metazoa; phylum Arthropoda; class Insecta; order Lepidoptera; family Noctuidae; genus Xestia; species Xestia sexstrigata. The sequence goes on from OW799204.2 coordinate 10,449,203, forward strand.
CCAACAAATGTATTCATGTAGGTACCTATGAAAATATTCTTGAATTGCCTGTCTGGTGATGGGAAGTGGAGAATCCGCATTTATATCACTGAATGTATCACAGGGTGGACACAGGTATACGATGTCTTGACCGTTGCAGTCGGCACCAAAGTTCTGGTTTCGATCATACGCTTCTAATCTATAAATTAAAACAAGATAATTGGCCAAAGAACACAAAAGAAAATCTAACCTCAAATATTTTTATTCTTTCTTGAAAGTTTCTAAAAAATAGTTATTTCTTAATAGACACAGAACCTGGAAGTGGCTTTGAGTATGAGAAGTGAATTTATCCACTTCTTTTCCAACTAATAATGTAGCAAGTGCATTACATGTTCAGTACAAAAATCCTTTGGTAAGTTTTCATGAATGCATTTTGTTTGTATCCTATTATAATAAAATAACACTAAATTTACCTTTCTGCCGAATCGACAACAGCTGCAATCACATGTGCTTCCTTATTGAACTCAAAATCATCCAAACTTTTAAGAAATACGAGAGAAATGTGCTTTGTAAATTTTAGTTCATGACAACTAATTTTATTCCACACCTTTTTAATCGCGATTAAAAATAGTCTGATTTAGTTTGACTATCTAAATTTTAGGTGAAAAACGTCAATTTCAGAATAGCAAAATTGCCATTTTCACCAAATTGAATAACTTAGTGCTGTCAAACTATAATCTGTTTAAGTCATGTCACTTTAATCAAAATCAGAATGGGAAACGTCGTTTGACAGGAACAAACTAAATTTTAGTAATTTTTAGTCTAGGTTAGAGATATTTGTGACAAGAGAATCGGCACCATTGGTGCCGATTCTTGGTGTTGACATCCCCTTAAGGTGAATGCTCCAACCAGCCCGCGAAATTCAAATTTTCTTAATTTTTTGCAATTTGCAGGCCAGTGCTAGGGTGTATGTTGATTAAAATATTAATCGCGGTTGTAAGACGTATATAGTTACAGAATTATAATCATCAATACAACCCTCCAAGTTCATAAAGGTGTAGAAATTACTTTCTCTTTTTTTTTTATATATGAACTTGGGAGCTGCATTGATGATTTTGATGATTATAATTCTGTAACTACATACGTCTTACAGCCGCGAATAATATTTTAATCAACATACAACCTAGCACTGGCCTGCAAATTGCAAAAAAAACGAATTTCGTGGGCTGGTTGGAGCATTCACCATATGTGGAGGAAGTCATTACTCTTTTCAAACAAACAAATGCTGTGCTGCTAAGAAGATGGACGTTAAACGTCTAAACGATTACATATAGCGGAGTTGAAAATGTGTGAACATCAGAATGACTGGCCAAAATCACCGATCAGCTTTAAGATATTACTAAAATCTAATACCTATTTGCCACTATTTGATACCTTTGTGTAAATAATTGGTACCTAATTAAAACTGAGAAAATGAATTTAAAAATTGGGCAGTCATTCTGATGTCAGGATGACTGCCCACATTTAGAATCTCCACGTAAGGGCTCCAAAATATCAATTAGCCTTTAAAAAAAATTAGTACCTAATTGATACCTAAACATATATTTTTTCTAGATTTTTAGGGCAAAGAATATTTTTTTAAAGCAAATGGCATTAGTTTTTTTTTTTTCTTTTTGGAAAAGAAAAAAAGTTCATAAAATTCGAAATTTAAATCATGCGCGTATTGTGTATGATTTGAAATTCGATGTTTTTCATTATTTTTTTCAAAATTTCTCTTTGTTCTACTATGAAAAGTTTACTTGAAATTGTAGCGTTTTTTGATGTTAGATCAATTTTTTTCTAAGCTGTGGAAAAAAGAAAAAAAATAGTTATGCCATAAGCTTCTACTCCGTTCACCTAATATACCCATTTTTTTGGAAAGTGATAAAAAAGTCCTTTTATTTCTAAATGTTTCCGAGGGCGGGGTTAAATCCGCACTCTCCTGTGGCGACAACTCAAATTCTCTGAATAACAGTCCCCTGTTGGTACCTACTTGTAAACATGTTTCAAACACAACAGTAAAAACTTAAAAACTATTGTGGACATATAAACTAAACGAGAGCTAGTAGCCGGTATTATTATTACTTAGAGATAGGGACCGCTCTTGTAAATATTATATTATTATTCTGAATAGGTACCTACCTACCTACGTAACGGTCACTTATTGGCGTAAAACCCAAGTCAAGTAAGACTCAAGACGTCAATAACATTATTATAAGATAACAGTGTCAAATGTTCATTACTACTATATAAATTAATTTTGTTTATTCAAATAAATGTATTACCAGATAATTCATACGAGTAGATACTCATTAGTAATTATTTGATACAGCGTAGTTGTACCAATAGCGCTGCGCCCAAAATAGTTGTATTTTCTCATAACTAACTTAATATTAATTTATTTAAAATGTATGGCGGCAAAGTGATGTGTGCTATATATTTAATCTTTTGTTTTGTACTCATTTATGGTGTATGTGATAACAGGTTAGTAGTACTACATAGAAATATTTATTCAAAGAACTTATTAAGAAAGAAGTAGCTAGGTAGGTATAGACAAGGGTATTGAATTGGATAGCGGACAATGTTTGGTTGATAAGAAAAAATATTGATTCTGTTTGGCCCACTTCTGCTAACCAAATTATTTTCTACTCATACAATGAAACGATCTTATCATGCAAAAGATAGAGAAGCATTCTAAAGAAAATTAGTAAATTTTATCTCTAATTTTTAAGGACAACTCACACTTGACCAAAAAAGAGCTGTTTCTCAAAAATGTTTCAAACTATCTCATAAACATTCGGATTTCCCCATACCTACTGCCCCGGTTAAAAGAATCCCTCTGTAAAAAAAACAAAGGATATTTCTCTTGTTGCACACACCACAATACAAACGTTGTCCTTAATTTCCCCAATCGAATCAAACTATTCCAACATTTGCGTTGATCAAGGTTTCAGCGCATGCTCCTTTCCAATGTCAAATTTACTTTAGACCCAACACAAAGGCAAGTTAGGCAAGGTCACAGTCACGGTTTAAAAATCAATTTTGTAAATCACCTACTGAAACATAATTAAGTCCCTTGTTCAAAATAAATAAAATCCCTAGTTAGTTATAAGTAAAATTCAGAAACCACGTCTCCTTGCATTCCATTTGCCAGTTTGTTGCTCTGAATAATAGGCAGCTGGTTACTTGGTTAGAACCTGTGTCAAGGAGTCAAGGCAAAGACCATTTGTTTTTGTTCACTCTGTCGTGTTCGTGCACTATCATTGTTTGCTAAATGAATCGTATTCGACAGAGGACCTAAGGTGCCTTCAAACTGTTTATCATCTAGATGGGGTTCACTGTCAGTGTCTATTAATTTTGTAGTATTATTTTATTTCATTACGATATGTAGGGTTTTTTTAACTACCAGTACCTACCTACCTTTAGTAGGTGCTTACTCCTTTGTTTCATGCGAATATATATAATATAATATTTTTGTGTTCTGATTTGCTATCATTTAGAACTAAGTACTTAGTCGCCACTTGTTATGCTAACCTCTTGACTTTGTCAAAATGGCTGCTATCGAAAGTAGCACGTGCGGTACAAGTGAAAACGACGTTGACGATATCTGCGATAATGAAAGTTAAGTAACACTCAATTAGAACCGACTTTGTAGATAGATAGTAGGTACATAATAATGTGTTAGCTAATGACGGCTAAAACATTATTTTATCACTTTATTACATAATAGTCCAGTCCACTCTTGTACAGACCTACCATAAACAAATATTTGGGTATATTTTACGGTTACTTGCTCTTTTTAAAATTCTTTAACAGCGGGCTCTAAGCTACACTAGTGTATTTTCGGCTTGGCGGACATCTTGGCCCGGACACTGATTGGGCCCCATAAAACTACGAGTCTGGGTGGCCCGCACTATTATTTAGCACTTTAAATGTCACGCCACTTCCTGCAGCTCTCTCTATAGAGGCGTTTTTTTAGAAGATTGCAAAAGATTTACCAAGTAGGTTCATAAATGACTACCTAGCTACTCTTCAAATAGATTTTGTGTACCTACGGTATAGGTACTGTATGTAGGTAACCACTTGATTAATATTTTTATTTTACTTTTACAGCATTAGCCAAGTCGATGACGGGCTGTATCTGTTTGATTTCACAAAGAGCGATGACGTCGACGTTTGGCAAGAACAATCTGATACCGTGCGGGATGTCGGCATGTCCAAGGCCATATTTGTTATTCATAAAAATATTGGGTTTAGACGAGCTATATTTTTTGCACTCTTGAATCCTCAACTAAACGGTGCCGGATTTGCTGGAATACGAGCTATTCAGTCATATAACCTTACTGGACACACAAAATTACAAATCAAGTGTAGAGGCCAAGGACAGTATAATGGGTTCAAAGTTACTTTACGACACAAAGGTTTAAATGACGAACCTAACTACTCATTTGAACAATATTTCCAGGTAAATACCTTCATACGTACCTATTTGCTATAGGTATTAAGTACTTATCTCTTAGAAGATGTGCTCACATTGCATTATATTGGCAGTGAAGCAGCTATAGCTATACAAAATATTGTCTCACATTCTTGTGTAAGCAAATTAATATGATTAGTAGTTATTAATAAAGTACGTGAATCATAGAATACATCTTCTCAATTTTGATCGAAATAGTCTGATTCAAATGGCTGTGACATCCGTATGGATACGTCAACATTTCCATTTCAAATTAGTACATTTTAAGGTGAACGCACAATTGTCCGCGCCGAACGAAACGTTATCAATTCGTCCGATTCGGTGCGGAAGTGTGCGAAGTTACATATTATGACTTCCTAAAATTCGATTATTTCGCTTCTTTCAGCTCTGCTATGTGTTCACCTTTAATCGACTTTCGTTGATGACGGGACGAACTTGACCCACTCGCTCAAAACTGAGAGGACTGGAAAAAATAGGAGGCCTCTGTCCCCTGCAGTCGGTCGACACTGGCTGATAAAAAAAAATCGTTGCTTACTGTTCCCACCCTGTTGGTTTTTTGCCGATAAATTAATTACTGTGGTCTCGTACTCCAATATATATGGCTTTGTCAACGTCGCGTCGTCTTGTACGTTCGCTCACCCAGCTGAAAAGGGGGGCTAGCCAGCATAAGCGGAGCGGACAGCGTCAAAATTAATTTCTTACTCGTGACCATTTTTCTTGGGCATGTAGTGTTACAAATGCGCACCGCAGGTTTTCTGTAGATTCCAAAAGGCGACTTGGGAATCGAACACAGGACTTCCAAGTTCAGCAGTAGTGCTTGAAACCATAATCTTCCCGCCCTTTACCCATATTACTTGGGGACGGCGCAGCAGCGCTTGCCACTACTAAGACCAAAAAATGTTGTTTCAAGTTATAATTAACTTTAAATATTTTCAGGCACCAAAGGACGACTTCGCCATCCGTAATCTCAAATTTTCCGAGTTTAAAGCTTACTACAGAGGTAAAAGAGTGACCAATAATGAGACGTTAGACTTGTCCCAGATAACAAGTCTTGGTATTCAAATGTATGGTGGAGTTTATCAACCAGTGAAGCAGAAAGGTCCAGCAACATTGGAAATTGATTGGATTCGAGCAGTTTAAAATAAGAGAACTGAACAAACATTAAAGAAGATTAGTGCCACAGCTGTGTTTTTTTGAGTCTGGTCTGACCAGTTGGCTGAATTGTGGTGATGAGAGTCAGTGAGGTTTATATACAGTGTTTGGCTACCGGTTACCGATACTTAAGGGCATATTATACAGACAGGTGTTCTGTAATTAATGGAAAACCTTGAAAGGAGAAAAAATTACTGAAGAATTTACTGTACAAAATATGTAGATATAATAGTGTATAGATAACCTATATGACAGGTTAAGCATAAAATGCTTATCTTTGAAAGCGTCACTGATTTGTAAAAACAGTGTTATCATATTATTGGCCTAATCAAACGGGTTCCAAGGTGTGACTATTCCCCTAAAATTATACGCAATAATAGTTTACATATCAATAACTTTATTATCTAGAATTAGGTCATCACTAGATATTACAATCAGTATACACTCAAGACCGAAATTATTAAAATAAATGCTTATGGCTGTAGTTTATCGTTGTCGGGTTGGCAACAACAATGTGAGTGCTGTCATAGCATCAGGGAACAGAGAGTGGTAGTTGACAAGCGGCACGTACGCCGCCGTGATGACGCGCCCGGCGAACCACCGGCCATGCAGGGTGTTCACTGAAGCCACCGCCGTCGCTATCGTTGGACATTTACAATAAACATTTCCCTGTGGGGATGCTTTATCTACATAAACGTGCAAGACCCCACCATGTTTATTGCATTCACTAATGACATCGTCTCGTATTTCAATATCCCAGCTAGGATTTGTTTCCCTGAAAATAAAAAGAATATCTTGTAGCCATATCATACTAATTTGACTAGTTATGGGAGATAACAGGAGTTGTAATTGTAATAACTGAAATCCTCAGACCCACCATTTTTTTTATTGTAAGAAATTGATATGACACGAAACTATTTAATTTCATAATAACTTTATAAGATACTGGTAACCATGTACCCACACACGGCAACACATCAAGCTATACAAATCAAGTATAACCTGCCCTCACTTTGTATGAGTTTCCCGTACAATTAGAAATCAGCTTAATTTGGTTTTGCATAGCTTGATTGAGCGTCGTGCTTACAGTCAGCCCCAAAACGATCACGGACAAGTAACCATTATATTGTAAACAATATTTGTTCCGTAACATAATCGTAACTTATCACACAACCTAAAACGTGGTACACAAATTGATGTCATACGACTTGCAACGAATCAAGTGTCTCTAACTTCGTTTGATAGAAGAACTAGAATCTTATTTCTGTCCTTTTTATTTAATGCATGACGTCAGTGACGTATATTTTAGGGTTCCGTAGTCCTGACAAGGAACCCTTATAGTTTCGTCATGTCCGTCTGTCTGTCTGTCCGTCCGTATATCCGAGGTTTTGCTAAGAGACCGTTAGTACTAGAAAGCGGTTATTTTTTTACGGGTGTGTATATCATTTACGCCGACAAAGTGGTGAAAAAAGTTTTGGAAAATATATTTTTTAGGGTAGCTGCCCTACATGTGAAGCGGGGATGAATTTGTTTTTCGCCTAACCCATCGTGTGGGTATCCTTGAATAGGTCTTTTAAAATGACCTAGGGTTGCTAATACTATTTTTCGATTTAATGCTCCATTTACGAAATATTAAACTTAGTGCAAATTTTTGTTCCAGTAGGGCGTCCCCCCCTCCAAAAGCTTCAATTTTTCAAGCCAGCAGTTTGCTGGCTTGAAAAATCTGGAAAAATTCATGATGATAGCATTATTTGTTATAGCATTGCTTTATGAACTTTATAGAAAAATTATTGCGGTTAAGATAACTTTATTAGTTTAGCAGTAATAGTCGTTGAACTTGGGTGTTAGATATTTTTGTACCAAATACAAAATTATTAGAATAAATACTTAGTGACCAAGATGAAGTAGAAGAACAACAGAATCGTTCTATATTCTGATAACGGGCTACTACGGAACCCTACATTGCGCGTGGCGCGACACGCACTTGGCCAGTTTTTGGACTCGACAATAATGTTGAGTTCGAACGTTAAAAATCTAACGAATGATTTCCTTTAAAGGTTGTCGCTCACCGGGAACATTCACGTGATAAACAATGCAATTATCATTTGAGCATTGCCTTAAAATGATCTAGCTTGATGCACTGAAGTGCATTCGCTTTTGTAACCGCTCGAACTATAAAGGCCTGCACAGACATCAGACGCACGTGACCCACTTTTTAGTCTGTGAAAATAGAACCTAAGCAATAGGCATGACGACAGTATCAAAAAATTGCAAATCTATATAGTCGCCAGTTAAAGTATTGGAAATTAATGGACACGTATTTTTTGTTTTTGTGAATCAATAAAAATTGACAAAGATAAAACGCATCAAAACTCGGGACTGGGGGCTCGTGACGTCAGAACTAGCTAAAGATTATACCTAGGCGTGACGTATTGAGAATTTTAAAAGCGTCATATCTTCGTCAATTTTGGTTTACGTAACAAAAGAAAAAACACGAGTCAAATATTTTTTGATAATCTAACTGACGGACTAATTAGTTTTTTTTTTATCGTCCCGCCTATTATATGCAGTAACGGTACGTATACGACGCGCAAAAAGTCCGGCGGCCTAATAATCCGCTTCATTCTGGCAGATTGCGCCGCGCAGCACAAAAAGTGAGCGAAGAAATTAGAACGTTTGCTCCAACACGTGGTAACGCAGATTGCGCAGTTTTAGTATGCAATCTGCGCTCGTTAGGGGGATGTATGTACTATGAAGATGTGCGTCGTGTGCGTTGAGTCCGCGTAAAATCCGCGACAGACTATTTGTATGCCATGCAGACATTTTGTGCGTCACAGACTCGATCGCACAAAAAGTCTGTCGTCTGCGTAGAACCTAAACGTTAGTTATAATGATAGGTTTTTCGCACACACTGTTGCAAGTTTACAATAGTAGATTGTTTGACAAGGGAGCAAAATAATATTTTTACGGCGAGGGCGTTATTTTGAATCCAGAGCGAAGCGAAGGATTCTAAAATAGAATCCTGAGCGTAGCGAAGGATTCAGGGAAAAATATTAATATATTATTATGTATCTTGTTTTGGTCATAGATTAATAATATTTTTGTTTAGTTATTGAATGTTTACTGCTTTGTAGCTTTACATTGTATACACAGTTATGGTTCAATGGTTGTGGACAATGTAATGGTTCCTTCACCTTGTCCATGTTTACATCTTTTTGGGGCTGACTAAATACTTGTATGTATGGAGCAACCTTATACAAGGTTACTTGCATTATGTCAACGCGACTTTATATGTAATTGTGTGGAATTGACGTTAGGTTTTATGACTAATGGGTGATAAGAAACTTATGATATTTAACACTGCTATTAAAACACCTTTTTTGCGTTTTATTATTTTTTAAATTATATTTAAACGCTTATATTGCACTTCATATTAAGGAATTAAGGAGCATCCTACTAATTTCAATGTTAACTTAAACTTTGACATACAAATAGTACTTACGAGGATGGATCAAACATATTGTTGAGCATAAAACACTGCGTGGCGATAGGAGGTGCTACTTGTGGTTGTGGAGTCACCAATGCGGAACCAGCACCCATCAATACTGATGCTGCAGCCGGTGGAATCTGAAATCAAGCCCATCTTATGATTAATTTACATGTTGTGGTGATTTATACTTCTGGAATATCAATGACAAATAATTCTGCTCTGGTTTTTAACAACAGACTTGAAAATGCAGGGTGAATGGACACCAATGCACAAACGGTTACCACATATTCAGTACATCATCCTGAAACACTCACATAGAAATTATTAATCTATATTTTTTTTCATAACTCAGCTGTTTTCTACAAAAGTGCAACATCTACTACACCGTCAAAATGGTGTAATGAACGTCAATGAACAGAATACATGGTAAGTTTGTGTATTCCAACTTGTACAAGTTAATCCTCTGAGAAAAATTTATAAACACATGCAAGCATACATAGGAAATGCAATCTCTTTCGTGATTCAGACCATATTGATTGAGATTACACACGGGATTTAGTTATGTATAAGCAAATGATTATTACATAAAATTATTAGAATCATAGTTTATTTTTTGTTTCCAGATTCAATTTGCAACTTGAATGTAGAATTTTAAGTCAGTACTTAGAGATTGCATTAACTACTTACAGCTGAAACTTTAAATTATCTAATGGCTCAATTCACATTTTCCCACTATAGTGTAGAGATATTTCTTGGTAACAGAGTTATTGACATTTAGTAAACATCCTTAATGTTATTTCTTTACAACCTCGGTTTTGCAATTACAACTATTACTGTTTGTGACATTGTTTTTAAAATACACTATAGTTTGAAAAGAACCTCACAATATCAACATTATTGTAAAAATGTGGTTCAAGTTTAAACTTTACATTACTCAGCAGTGCCGAGAATAGTGTTAAAGACTTCACACTGATCTGTCCTTTTTCTCAAATCTGCATGCTGCTGTAAAACATAATGTTTGTGATATGCCAAGACAGAGAGATAAGAACACAGGTTGAATTTTGAGTATAGGAGAGGCGCCCTGGAGCGCCATCGAAGGTTATTGTTGGTAGGCTTGACTGTGTCCTTTAATAGGCATTAGACTTTCCTCTCTCAAACTTCTGGGCATGTGATTGTTGGTATGTGAGGATTAGATTTAGCTCAACAGATAAAGTAAGTTCTTTAGTTTTGCATTAAAATATGAAAAGATTACATAAATATTTAGTGCAAATTATAAAAAAATGTTAGATTTTTGAGAAAACCTAGAAAATTTTACCTGTAATCCAGTGCCTTCTGCAAGTTTAAACATTAATTGTAAGCGTCCTGTAGCACCTAGGTCAATACCAGCACGGTCCAACTCGTCAGCGTCAAATCGGGTGCTAGAACCGCCATCAGTGCGTTCTGTTACGTTGCCAACCTTCATAGGTCGTCCAGCCAATTCAAATCCGTTTAATTGTTCCATCGCCTTCTTCGCGTCGGCCGCATGGTGGAACTGAAATTTTACGATTTTTGTTGTAAATTTTACCATAGAATTATCACCTACAGTAATATTGTATGGTGCGAGTCCATGATCGTTTTAATAAGAAGCATTACTTATTCCACTTACCGTAAGAAATCCATATCCTTTACTTTTTCCTGTTTCAGGGTCAGTCATAAGCTGAATATGATCAATTTTTCCAAAGGGTTCAAATATACCGCGTAGCATGTCTTCTGTAATGTTAAAATGCAATGAACCAACATATAGTCTTGTCGGCCCGTTACTGGTCTTTGGTGCTAAGTTCGGCAATGTATTGCCTACCCTGTTCTTTTCTGCTTGGGTATGTTGTACAATAATAGGAACTCCAAGCAGTTTTTGTCCAGTCAAACCTAAAGCCTGTAAATCCAGTTAAAATTAAAGAATTATGCATAAATTAAGCATTACTTCATAAGTATATCTTATTTATTGTAGAAGCCTAAGACAACATTAAAAAAATAAGCACTTATCACAGCAATGCTTTAGAAATGCATTTACAAGATGCTGTCCTGGCTTTACAACAGATATTTTTATTGACATGACAAACTGCTTACTTACCAAAGGTACAGATTCCGCATCTTTAAATTCGATGTATGCAATGCCTTTAAATCTCCTGGTTTTGTTGCAAGTAATAAGCCTAACATCTCTAACTTTGCCAACAGATGAGAAAAATTCTTCAAGATCTTTTGCTCTAATTCGTTGAGATAATTGCATACAGAACACAGTGCGCAAATCCCTTTCTTCAGGAGGTAAATCATCTAATTTTGGCTCAAGTCCTCTAGATTTCGATCGATATTCTTTGGCAGGGTCTCTCTCAACAGTCTTTTCCCTTTTGCTGTTTGAGGTTCGGTCACGACTGCTTCGATCACGTTCTCTACTACGTTCCTTGTCCTTACTCCGTCTTTTATCTTTGTCGCGCTCTCGTTCTTTGTCCTTTTCGCGATCTTTATCCCTATTATGAGTCCGATCCCTATCTTTGTTACCATCCTTGTCGCGATCTCGCTCGCGTTCACCACGGTCACGCTCGCGGTCGCCGCGGTCACGTTCACCACGGTCGCGGTCACGATCGCGATCTTTGCGGTCCTTGTCCCTTTCCCGATCTTTATCTTTTCTGTCATCTCTTTCTTTTGAACGACGTGTATCTCTTTCCTTTGATCTTCTTCTCGAACGGCTACGTCTAGAAAAAATAAATATCGACATATAGGATTGAATTCTACAGACAATTACAAAAAAATCAATTTATATACCCAGTACAGGTAGTAAATTCTTACCTTCGACTCCCATCACGTTCTCTATCTTTGTGCTTATCATACTTGTCCGATCGATGCTTTGAAGAGGAAGTGTTATCCTGTCACACAAAGCACAAGGTAGAAGCAGCGCCACAGCAACACACGCCGATTGAATAAATAAAAATTGCATTAGTTAATTCATAACAACAACATGGAGAACATTTGCAGCATTTCAACAATGACATTTTGGTTAAAATGTCACTGGTGAAATTACACAAATGCTGATGGTTTTTACTTTGCCTAGGCTACTGTTGGAAGCTGGTTAAATAACCAGCCAATGTTCATCCATGTCATGGTAGTCTCGCTGCCCTGGTCTACACTTACCGTTCGTAAAACCACTGACAAAGGATGCACACAGCGCTAACATCACACAGGGATACTTCTGCAAAAGATTTACGACCCATCAGCTCATGGTCCTTTTTTTAAAAAAATACGCTCTATGAAAATTTTATTATTGACTTTGTAACTTTTAAGTGATTTAAATAACGTTAGGTTGTGTTGAATTTTCAAAGAATAAAAAATTAGGTAAGTATAGTAGTGGATACCTCTCTGTCTGTTCAGGTCGGTGAAGTATGCTCGACTATTACCACAAAGTTCTATAAATACAAGAAATGATACTCAAATGTAGTTTGTTTTAATATTTCTTACCAGATGCTGTTCAAAGATGAAATGAACTATTTATGATTTATCAAGACTAAAATCTCCCTAAAAAAGTTAGTTTATAACATCTTTAAACAGACCCTCAAAATATTCTTGTTAGATCATTTTAAAATGCAAAAAGTTATACATAATAAATATGACTAGTGATAGCATTAAATTGTATTACATGGAATCTTCACACATTTGAAATAAAATGGATGAGTGAGGTGCACACATTGTGGGTACACATTGTAATTTGAACTTTCAAGTGATTTTGGGATACAGCAATATCTTAAGTTGTTTGCGCTGTTTGTTGTACATTAGTTAGACATTCTAAAATAGATTTATGAAACTTAACAATAAAATATTGGTAGATTTACTAAAATACATATTTGCAATAGAACTGGGGAATTAGCATGAGCTGTTCGACAGTTCGTCTGGATACAAGATTGGACTTAGTTAATATATAAAGGTGCTTACCGATTTATTATAGGGTGCCTCCAACATAGCTTCTACATCTAAATCTTCAGCCATTCTAAAACAGTCCAAATGAAGATTGTTAATTTTGTTCCGTAGCCTTTGGTTATACTCGTAGAACTTACAAAAGTAGCTACGTTTCAGACGCTTGATATAACATGTATAAGTTAAGGAATTCTACTACAGCCCCTTATGCTCTTTATATGATGTTCTAAATTACTTGTTATATAAATCTAGGGAGCACTATGATGAAATGTAAATATGAATGAAATCTATATAAATTTCACACGAGCACAAAATGGCGTCTAGCAGTAGCACTAGCATTATGGTTTGTTTGTCGCAGACGTCCGGATGGATGTTTTTCTGGTGTTTTATTATTATAGCTGGTATATATTGTATACGCACTTACCTTGTGCTTAAAATAGTACAATTAATATAACCGATAGCCTCACAAATGACGAAGTTTATGTATTTTTTGAATTAATTAAAATGGAACTTGGAGTCAAATTTGATGTCAATGTTGCCATGCATAATAATAAATTAATGTACGGTGTACCATAGAGATAGCGATGGGTGAGTCGAGTTGTCTGATTCGAATAACTCGCATCAGAGTCTAAACGCGTTGATTCGAATCGAGTTCATACTTCATTCTCAACTCGAATCAAAAACTCTAGCAGAATCTAGAATATCATTGAGCAGAATTGATACGGCCGGTTAAGTGAGTGGATAACGAATGCGAGTGATGCGAATTATACAAGTGCGAGTGCTCGCGAGTCAGCGATTCGCCAACTCGACACCGAAACTCGACTTGACGAATATTTATTTAGTTTTGATTCGTATTCCATCACCGGTCGCCATCAACACACCTTGGGTCGGTTCGGGCTGCCAACGCGCCGCGCCGTTAGCGCTCGAGCAAGGTGTGAGAGAGAAAGCAATTATATTTAATGCGTAAAAGTGAATAAGATAATAAAAAGACGAATACGGTAAACTCTTCTCGACTCGCCGATCCGTTTGGCTGCTGCCACGAAGTCTCTCTTGATGCGAGTCGGGTCAACTCGAGTTGCGATTACAGTTAGCGACCGAGACAACTCGAGTTCTCCGAGTTAGACTCATAATATATTATATTTCCTACCTCAATGGTCGCTAGTACCTCAAGCACAGAACATATATACAGTATACTCAGTGAGACTGTGGTGCCATGCCATAAAACCAAACCAAAGAGTATAGTAATCATAAAACTAATGTCAGCTCCACACTCTTCTGAAACCTAGATACTTATTCACAAATTAAAATATTGTTTAGGCAGGGCTTGAAGTGAGGCCTTGATAATTCGGTATGACTTAGCTTATATCATAGGAATAAGCTTTAGAGGAAGTAAGAAGCAAGTCTCTGCCACAACCCAACTGCCAACTGTTTGTAGTAAAGGTTTTGAGCTCACCAGATGGCGCTACTGTCGAGTAAGGTCTTGTCAATAGTTCTATTTTATAAAAATGTTGTACCAATAACGTCACAAAAAGTTTATTTTATTACGTGTAACAACACAGTGTAAACTTCAGATACATATTTACAATATTATCCCTAAAATTAGCAAGCTTAAAACATTTCAAAATCATTCTACTGTACTCACAAATAAGATCCTAAGTTGCTACTTAAAATCTTCAAGTCTTAATTAATCAGGAATGGCTCAGTCTAGAACATAATCGTGAGTATTAGTTTAAATACGTGATAAAAAAGCACTCAACGCGCGAACACTGTATGACAGCTGACATTTCGGAAGACCTTAGTCTACACGAACGCCTCTAGCGGCGAATTCGTGCGCGATAGTCAAATTCAAGCGGAACGATGTTTATGGTGGTCGGATTTTCATGGGACTTTTTTATCGAAATTAAACTTTCTTCTCCACTCCTCTAAGAAGGAGTGGAGAAGAAAGTTTAATTTCGATAAAAAAGTTAAAAAAAAAATGTGCAGTCGGCGGACCCCCTTAGGGAACGTAGTTCCATACGTTTATATTATTATTAATAATATTATTATATTATAATTATCGGCGCCATCTTGGTTTTTCATTTTGACCTCATTTTCATTATCAGCGACCCCAAAAACCACGAAAACGACACCCATGAAGGAAAATCCAAAAAATTTCGTCGACGCCATCTAAGATTTTAATTTTGCCCTCATTTTCATTATCACCAACCCCAAAAACCACAAAAAAAAATCATCATCATATATCCATGAAGAAAAATATAATAATAATAATTATTATTTCTTTTATTCATTATTTTATATATTTTTAACATTTTAAAATATTTCTATATAAAACACTACAAAAAAAAAACATTTAAAAATTTAAAAAATTGTAGCCCAAGTACTGCTTTCTGAATCAAGCGCTTGATTCAGCTGCCAAGCGAGAGCCTCCTAAGATGTTGGTCGAGGCTCTTGGGTATTAAGCCATTGGCCGACACGACTATCGGCACAATGACTGCTGTATTCACATCCCACATGTCGACAACCTCGCGAGCCAGATCTAGATTTTTGAATTGTTTATCTTTCGCTGCTTTCACGAGGTTCTCGTCATGTAGGACCGTTATATCAATAATCATTGTGCGACGCTCCAATCGATCTATCACCACAATTTCAGGCTTATTGGCAACAACAGTGCTGTCAGTGGTGATAGGTCGATCCCAATACAACGTGATATTACCATTATCGAGAACTGGGTTGGGCGCATACATATAGTATGGCACTTCTGATTCTACAAGGTTGTACTTCAAAGCTAATATATATGTCTATGCGAGTACTCTCCGTTAGCCAGACTAGAACACCCAGAAATAATGTGTCGGATCGATGATCGATTCTCCCGGATGGTGGCATGCCCGACATATGTCAACCTAATATTTAAAAAATTCTTTCACCATTAGAAAGCTACATTCACCGTGAGTAATTTAAGCTATATATTTTTATCCTCGTTCGGGAAAGGGAAACGCGGGTGAAACCGCGTGACGTCCGCTAGTAATCTATCTAATTATTTATAAGAAGAAACTGACTGACTCATCTATCAACGCACAGCCCAAACCGCTAGGTCTACAGATTCTAAATTTGGCAAGTAGGTTTCTTATGTGGTCTAGGGGTGCACTAAGAAAGGATTTTACAAAATTCATAGGGGTTAAACGGGGCTCCAAAGATTGTATGGGAAACAAGATTAGTTATACTATTTTATTCGAAACTTCACAGAAGTGCTCCTTTTGATAAATGAGTAGAAACGGGTTTCAGGGTTTTTCAGAATTCAACCCCTAAGAGGGGGAAATGGGGTGACAAATTCTAAAAATCAATGCACAGCCTAAACCGCTCAGTCTAGAGATTCCAAATTTGGCACATATGTTCCTTAAGTGGTCTAGGGGTGCCTACATCAAGAAAGGGTTTTTCAAAAGTCACCCCCTAAGGGGGTGAAACGGGGCTCTAAAGTTTGTATGGGTAAACAAGATTAATTAGACTGTTTTATTAAAAACTTCACAGGAGTACTCCTATTGATAAATGAGTTTCAGGTTTTTTCAGAATTCAACCCCTAAGGTGGAAAATCGGGTGACAAAGTCTAAAAATCAATGCACAGCCCAAACCGCTGAGTCTAGAGATTGCAAATTTGGCTCATACGTTCCTTATGAGGTTAAGGGGTGCAATAAGAAAGGATTTTTCAAAATGTACCCCATAAGGGGATGAAACGGGAGTCGAAAGTTTGTATGGGGAAACAAGATTAGGTAAGACTGTTTTATTCGAAACTTCACAGGAGTACTCCTATCGATAAATGAGTTAACATTTGTGTTTCAGGTTTTTTCAGAATTCAACCCCTTTTTTTTTTCTTTTTTTTTTTTTTCGGATGGGAAATCATCAAATGACTTCTCCCGCTCTGGGCGGAGCAGGAGGGAGTGTCAGACTTTTACTGACTAAAACCCATCCATGTTCCTTCATCGCCCTTTGTGTTCCGGGGTCACGGTATCTCTTTCGAACAGTCCCTCAACCCCGGCAGGCTTCGGTCCTTACGGACCCCTTCCTATTGCTGACTCTCTTTGACGTGGAACACGAACGCGCCGTCGACACGGCCTGTCGTCATGAGACGGACGGACGGCGAGCTAGCCCATAGCCCACCGTCCACAGGCCCGCGCCTACGGTGGCCGGGGGCCACGTGGCCCCCGACGCCCGGGGCGTCTCCCGCGGCGGCCGGGACGCTGTGAGGTTCTCTCCCTCTCACGTTCCGCCACCTCCTTCTCTAGCATTACTGCTTCGCAGAAGGAGGTGACGGCGTCCCATTCCGTCTCGCTCCGGACCATGGCTTGCACCAGGGCCGGACGCGAGAGGTCGCCGCCGCCAATCGCCGCTTCCGCCGCCGCCGCCGCCGCTTCGCACACCTCCACCGTGTGCTCCACCGTGTCCTCCGGTCGATCCTCGCAATGGAAACACCCGGGCGTTTCCTCCCGCCTGATTCGGTGCAGGAACCTCCCGAAACAACCGTGTCCGGTGAGGACCTGCGTCAGGCGGAAGGTGAGGACGCCGTGGCGTCTCTCAAGCCACTCCTCAAAGAGGGGACTTACCGCCACTATCGTGACGTGCCCTGCACGGGGTTGCGACAGTCGCTCTCTCCATGTCGCCATGAGATCATGCCGGAAGTCTGTCCGCTGCGCGACAATTTGCCGCGGCAGCGTAGTTTCCCTCCGGCGTAGCACCTCCGCGCGCCATTCGTGCAGGCGCGCGAGGACTATTGCCTCCAGATCCCATGGCGGCAATCCGGCAAGGAGGCACGCCGCCTCACGGGAGATCGTGCGGTACCCACGGGCCAGCCTTACGGCTACCACCTTTTGGGGCGCGTTCAGGTAGTGGGCGGCTCGCCGCCTCAATGAACGCGCCCACACCGGGGCCCCGTAAAGGGCCATGGACCGCACGACTCCCGCGTAGAGCTTCCGGCAGGAGGCGTTTGGCCCCCCCAGGTTGGGCAGAAGCCGCCTGAAGGCAGCCCCGGTCCGTTCCAGTTTGGGGGCCAAACGTCGGAAATGCTCCACGAAGTTCCATCGGCTGTCGAGGACGAGTCCCAGGTACTTCAGCGTCGACTCGACGCCGACGGATACCCCTCCTACCGTCAGTGAGGATCCCGGAGGTGGCGCATTCCGAGGCCCATGAAAGCACATGGCCTCGGACTTGTGCAATGCCACCTCGAGACCCAGTTGCCGGATCCTCTCGACGACTATCGCAACCCCGCGTGTCATTATTTCAGCCACCGCCTCGTGCGACCCCCCTTGTGCCAGCACCAGCGTGTCGTCTGCATAGCAGACCACGCTGACGCCGCTAGGGAGGTCGGCGCGCAGCACCCAGTCGTACCCGATGTTCCACAAGGCCCTAGAACCGATCCCTGTGGAACACCGCACGACATCTCTCGCCGTAGAATTCAACCCCTAAAGGGGGAAATGGGTAAACAAAACCAACATCGGTAGTGTTTGTATGGTGTATCGGGTCGGGTGTGTTACAAAAACAACGATTTTAAGATTTAATGTGGCGGACCCGAAATACCATCATCATCCGCTGTTGGGGTGCGATGGGGTTGAAATGTCTAAAAATCAGTATGGGTGTCGATACCGAGATTATCAGGGGTGCTGATTACGAATATGGCAATTATTTTGAGATGCAGAAGACGACGGATTCGACTTCTATACAGGGTTATTGTTGATTTATTGTGATGATTGTGATAACGATGATGATTATTGTGATAATGATGATGATGGTGATGATTGTGATTACGATGATAATGATTGTGATTACGATGATGATGATTGCGATTACGATGAAAATTATTGTGATTACAATGATGATGATTGTGATAATGATGATAATGATTGTGATAACGATGACGATGATTGTGATAATGATGATGATGATTGTGACAACGATGATGATGGATGATTGTGATAATGATGATGATGATTGTGACAACGATGGTGATGATTGTGATGACGATTGTGATAACGATGATGATGATTGTGATACTGATGATGATGATTGTGATAATAGTGATGGTGATAGTGATTGTGATAGTAATGGTGATGGTGATTGTGATGGTGATGGTGATTGTGATAGTGATGGTGAATGTGATGGTGATTGTGATTGTGATGGTGATTGTGACTGTGATAGTTATGGTGATTGTGATAACGACGATTGTTATTGTGATAGTGACAGTGATTGTGATGGTGATAGCGATGGTTATTGTAATGGTGATAATGATGGTGATTGTGATTGTGATTGTGATAATGATTCTGATGATAATGATTGATTGAGATCTACGTTAGGGAATGGGCAACTACAGTACTTTCACAGTTTTTATATCTTGTGACTGGGACTGTAGCTACATTTAATTTTCATCTTTGTTTCGACAATTCAAAAGTGCCTGTAACTGGCCTACTTGAAATAAATGCTTTGATTTTGATTTTGATTTTGATTGTGATAACGATAATGATAATTGTGAAAACGACAATGATGATTGTGAAAACGATGATGATGATTGTGATGGTGATGGTGATTCTGATGGTGATTGTGATTGTGATGGTGATTGTGATAACGATGATGGTGATTGAGATGATGATGATTGTGATTACGATGATAATCATTATGATAAAGATAATGGTGATTGTGATAGTGATTGTGATGGTGATTGTGATGGTGATTGTGATGGTGATTGTGATAGTGGCGGTGATTGTTTTGGTGATAGCAATGGTGATGGTTATTGTGATGGTGATAGTGATTGTGACTTTGATAGTGATGGTGATTGTGATGGTGATTATAAATAATAAATAATAAAATATATCTTTATTGAAAAAGAGGAAATACATTTTACACTTATCACAATATTGTCACAAGTACATGAGGTAAATAAACAGATCAAAATGAACCCTAACGTCTAAACTAGGCCAAGCCTGTATCTTAGACGTTAGTCTCTTCCAATGATGTTACAATCAGAGTTGAGTATAGTGTGATTAAACATTACAAGGCAAATATTTTATAAAAATATATAATGTATGTGCTCAGTTTAGAATGAGGGTAGATAGATACTATCAGGTATTATTAAAATCAACGTTTTGGTGTTTAGCTTTTTTGTTTTCTAAGTACCCTACATTCGTCTCCAATCGCAACAGAAACAACAAAGAGTATGAACTTGGGCAACCTTAGAAAAAATGAAATTGATAATTTTATTTGATAACTTTTCTGTTTTCTTTTTTTTTATTAACTAGTTTATTAAATAGATAAGTTAACTAAAGTTTTTATGATGATTATTGTCTGCCGGTTTTTAATCATTATTTTAAAATTGCAAATAGGTCTTCTACACTTTCATAGCTTTGAGATTTCAGCCAGGATATTAAGACCTTCTTACACGAGTGTAGATTTAATGGGTATATTTTTAGAATTTTATTTAATTTGTTATACAGCATTGGTCCAAGATAACATTGAAATTTTTCGATAAATGCTGTTTTATAAGCAACCGTAGGACATACCCTATCGATGCGCCTCGAGGTATTTTTTGTTTTATTAGTAAATTTCAGGTTTTGATGTTGTTGTATTACAGTTTCTTTAACGAATAACTGTCTAATAGTTAAAACATCACACTCAGAGTACAGATCAACTGTGGGATACCTGAAAGGTCTAAAATTCATCACCTTAAGTAGAGCTCGCTGTGCACGCTCAAGTTTAATAAGATGGGTTTTTCGTGCTCCACCCCATGACGTGATGCAATATGCTAGAATAGATTGTGCGAGTGCAAAATAAACAGTTTTGCGGAGATCAGTGTCAGCCACGTGCCTTAGTTTCTTAAAAACATATATCAACTTTCTTGTTCTCCCTGCCAGAAGATCAATATAAGGACACCACGTGAATTTTTCATCAAGGAGAATACCAAGATATTTAACTGTTTTAACCCTGTCCAGGTACCCACAGTCGCATTTGTGTTGATAGGTTGTGCTTTGACAAGAGTGAATTTGAATTTTTAAATCTTTTGCCGTTTTTAGTGATAGTTCCGTATTAGCGAAAGTTATGAATTTAGTTTTTGATGTATTAAGCGTAAGTAAATTTTGACTGAGCCATTTGGCTGTTTTGTGAAGACCTAATTCAGCGTAATGTCTTGCTTCATCCCATGTACTACCATAAAATATTAAAGCCGTGTCATCAGCAAATGTAAATATTTTACAGTTTTGTATCGTTAAGCTACATAAGCAATTCATATAAATTAGAAAAAGGGTAGGGCCAAGAACGCTACCTTGTGGCACCCCAAATGATACTGGAGCGTCAGGACTGTATAGACCGTCTATTGTAACCCTTTGTGATCTATTATTTAAATAATCTTTAAACAAATCCAGTACCTTACCCCTTATACCAATTCTTTCCATTTTGCTGATTAGTATCGGAACAGAGACGGTGTCAAAAGCCTTAGCCAGGTCTAAGAATACTCCAATGCATTTATTTTTGCTATCAATATGAGTAGCTACGAAGTTAGTAAGTTCAGTGACTGCCTGTGCTGTTGACCTGCCAGCTCTGAATCCAAACTGATTGTGGGCTAAAATTTTTTGTTTTTCTAGGTACAAAAGTAGTCTCTTATTAATGATCTTTTCCAAGATCTTAGACAGTACTGGTAACACTGAAATAGGGCGGTAATTACTGACACAGTCTCTGCTTCCTGCCTTGTGTATAGGATGGACGACCGATATTTTAAATACATTAGGAAAGACACCAGTCTGTATTGAAAGGTTTGCAATACGAGTTAAAAGTGGTACAATAATATTTCTTGCCATTTTGATTATTTTTGTCGAAATTCCATCCCAACCCATTGCGCTATCAGTTTTTAAGTTAATAATTATAGACTCAACTTCTTCCTCAGTTGCCTCCAACATAACCATAGAGTTAACCAGTGGAATAGAGGACTCTTCAATTTGGTCCGAACACGGGATTATCTTTGAGGCTAATTGTTTTGCTATGTTAGTAAAATAAAGGTTAATTTCTTGTAAAGCTAATTCTGGGGTATTTTTTGTTTTTAATAGATCTAATGGCGGCGGTTTTTTAGTTTCTCTGTTTGTGATGTTGTTGATTATTTTCCATGTCTTTTTAGGGTTTTTGGCATTTTTGTTAAGCTCATTTGCAAGAAAATTCCGTTTCAGACGTTTTAACAAGTCATTGCAAAAGTTTTTATATCTACTGTACGTAACAGCGAGAGTTATATTATTGGGTTCAATTTTAGATCTTTGGTGCATGCGATCACGGTTTCTAATGCAGCGAACCAACCCTGGCGTGATCCATGGTTTGATGCAGCGTAATCTTCTAGGTGTTAGTAATTTTAGAGTGTTGTTCATAATTGATGTGTTAAGGATGTTAAGTAACTGCGCTGAAGACCAATGCGCATCTTGTGATTCCAATATATAACTGAAATTTACTGAATTTAGGTCTGCAAGAATTGCTTTATAATTAACTTTATTAATAGTCATTTGTTTTAATGGTTTTACTGGATATTCTAGTGTAACACAGGAAATTACCGGAGAGTGATCAGTCAGAAGGGACTGAAGAACAAGTGTAGTCGTGGAGAATTTAGTTTTGACCATAGCGTGATCTATGCAATTATTTTCTCTTGTTGGGTATAAATGGCCAGGCAAAAACCCATGGCTGGCTAGTAAATTGAGGTAATCTGTCGAATTACGATCTTCATTATTAAGTTTCACGTCTATGTTTAAATCACCCATAATGATTACATTATTGCGATTTTTGTAGGTGTTTAAAAGGCTATCCAAAGACGTTATAAACTTATCTATGTTTGAATATGATGGTGACCTGTAGATACCGATAACGACAGTGTCCGAGTCAATCTGTATAACTAAACAGGTAGCATCAGTTAAGGGTATTTCTGAAACTGAACAGCTAAGTCCCTCTCTTGTGTATGCTACAATACCATCATTTTGATTACGATTATTTTTTGTGTAGTGGGTCTCATAGTTTTTTAAGCATGGGATATACGTAGCCTTTGAATTCCACGATTCCGTCAGTATAAGTATTTCACATGATATTTCTAGCCTAGATAGAAAGACTTCAAATTGGCAAAAGTTTTTTGTGATGCTTCTAATATTTTGGGTTAAAATTTTTAAATGGTTTTTAGTTGGTAGATCGGATGGTAAGAAAGTTGTACATGATTCTGGATCACATAAAAATGATGGCCCAGCAGAGATATTGTCTATATTAAGTACTAAATTATTATTCGTTGTGGAATCGAATTTTGGTTTGAATTTTTTTTTGGTGACTTGATCAGAACAGATACTGTTTTAATAACACTTTGACATGGCATATTTTGTCGTATGATAACTAACTGTGTCCATATTACGGGAGGGATTAAAATGTAATGGACAGTAGGTCTAATACACCACAGAAACTGATGAAGATCATTACGATTTGTACAAAAACAACAAACTAAGTAATATTTTGAGCAAGAAACTAAACAAAGCAATAAACAAGAAATTAATCTAATTGGTAAGGTTAAAATTAAGAATAATGGTATACGATAAAATAAAAATGACGGTAAACACACAACTAACCCTAGTCAAATTTGGTTTCGGAGAGTAGCTAGTTGAGATTCTTCTTTTACTTCAATGCGAGGAGCCCCGATGTCTTTGCGGAGATATATTTTGCCGTTAGCAGTCCAGCAGAATTTGTACTCTTTGGTCTTCGCAACGTCTCTCGCGACGAAGAATAGACGACGACCTTTACTTGTTAAAGCCTCGGATATGTAAATTGAAGCTTGCTGTCCAGAGAATCCTATATCAGCCGAGTTTAGGCGTTGGTTAGGATGGTGCTTATTGTAGGATTTGATTCCTTGTATGACATTGTGCTTTAGTATGACAGAAGTAAATTCAGCAACAATTGTACCTTTTCCTGACTTCGAGTTAACTCGGAAAACATCTCTTATGGCTGCTTCCTGTACATTTACATCAAGTACTTTGCAAGTAGTTTGGACAATTTTGGATAGATCGGTTTTTGATTCCTTTTCAGATGATATGGGGATATTTCTCAATTCAATAGACGATGACTTTGAGGTTGTTTGGATATCTTCAAGTGATGATTCAAGCGTAGCTATCTTTAACAAGTGTTGCTTACGTTCACCCTCCAGATTTTCAACTTTTTTGCGCATCTCTTCATACTGGTTATTAATGAAGAGTAAACTTTTTTCTATTTCATCATTTGAATGTTTTATTTCAGTGTTTTGCTTCTTTATTTCAGCAAGCTCGGCGACAAGTTTATTCAACAGGATGTTTTGAGTGTCTTTCCATTCGTCAAGCATGATTTTGATCTCTTCTTTAAAAGAGGCAAGTTGTTCTTCACTTGATAGTCTCTGTCTTTTATTGCGCTGGGATATAAAAGATGGTGTAGAAATCCCAGTAGCAATATTTGAGACATCAGAATCAGAAGAAGCGTGTTGCACGCCACTGCCCGTAGGTGTCCTGATCACTTTGGACATAATACCTCAATTTATTTTTTTTCTCCCAAGTTCTTATTTACTGCGGTCGCTGAGTCGATGTACGTTGTCTTGGTCGATCAGTAATATCGTTTCGCACACTACCGCTTCACTTTACTGCGCGCCTAGTACTTTCGCTTGGATTAAAATTTAATATTATTTGTTAAATAGTGATATTTTAATAAATTTGGAAGACAAGCACACACGTCTATACTCCAATGAAGTCGGCCGAATCATTGCTGAGCTGATTGTTAGTGATGGTGATTGTTATAATGATGATGATGATTGTGATAACCTTAATGATGATTGTGATAACGTTAATGATGATTGTGATAACGAGGATGGATATTGTGATGATGATGTTTGTGATTACGATGATAATGGTTGTAATTACGATGATAATGATGATGGTGATTGTGATTGTGATGGTGATAGTGATTGTGATTGTGATTGTGATTGTGATGGTGATTGTGATAGTAATGGTGATTGTGATAATGATTGTGATAATGATTGTGATAATGATTGTGATAATGATGGTGGTTGTAAGAGTGATGGTGATTGTGATAATGACGGTGATTGTGATAGTGATGGTAATTGTAAAAATGATTGTGATAATAATTGTGTTTGTGATGATAATAATTGTGATGGTTATGAAATTTGGCACATAGAATTTGGCGCAAGCGAAGCCGCGGTCGCTTGCGTAAAGTTCGGTAATCGTCCCACTGGAACATATTAAAGGGATAAATAGTGTCCTACGTGTTAATCCAGGTTATGAACTATCTATGTGCAACAGCTAGTAATACTATAAAGAGGAAAGATTTGTATTTTTGTGTGTATGTTTGTAATGAATAAACTTAAAAACTACTGCACCGACATGGGGTCTCAACTCGAACAAATTATAATTAGTCTTGAAAAAAATCAATAGATGGCAGCATAGGTAACAGTAATGAAATTGACAATCACTAAAATGCGTTATACGGTAGATTTCGGCCGAAATAAGATGAGTAAAAATCAAACGTTCCTTGTTTAATGTTAATTTATCTATTTAGTTTCATAAATCGCGTTATTTCAACAAAAAAGATAAAGGAGGCCTTTACTTCAATTCGAACTCATAGATTGATAAAGTTGTCAAATGTCAGTCATCTGTAAATCATTCTGTTTAGAGCTATTTGCTATAGATGGCGTTTTACTCAATTTACCTCACACGCGGAATGGAACAGTTTCGTTTGTGTGAGTGAGCTACCAGCCTTTCACTCTCACAAATGAAACTGTTGTCAACTTGAGCACAGTAAAAACTCGAGCGAGATATTTTTTGTTGTTATATGTAGGTACCTATTGTTATTGCTCGTTCTTGAACGCAAGGTGCGATGTCATACTCAATGTGCGATAGTGAGAATCTAAACAAATTAATAAAATTGAAGAATTCTTTTTACCCGACTGCGCCAGAAGGAGGGTTATGTTTTTCGACAGTATGTATGTATGTATTCTTTGGCACGCTCTGCAGACTAAACGGCTCGATGGATTGTAGCTTGAGAGGTATCGTTAGATTTGTATATACTGTGAGAGTGTCACTGGGTACATCAAAAAAAAAAAATAGAAAATGGCGGATTTTTGGCGCCAAATTCAAATGTTTAGCACGCTCTGCAGCCTGAACGGCTCGATAAAGGGCTCATCATGAGGATTTTAGAATAGTACCTATATCTAAGTACCTAATTTAACTAAAAAGTGTAAAATAAAATAAAATAAGAGGAGCTCGTGGCTAAATAATAACAGCCGCTCGAGTCGATTGTTAGGTTAAGCCGTGTTGCCTAGGTTGGTCTGTGGATGGGTGACCGCCAGATCTTTGACAGTCGTTAAGTAGTCAGAGGCCCAAAAAGTCTGACTACCAGTCTTACCAAGGGGTCCCGGTACTAACTGGGTTATGGAGGTCAGATAGGCAGTCGCTCCATGTAAAATACTGGTATTCAGCTGCATCCGAAACTGGAAGCCGACCCCAAAAAAAAAGTTGGGAAAAGGCTAGGCAGATGATGAGTGTAAAATAAAATATAAATTAATTGAAAAAATTTAAAAACCAGACTGCGTAAAAAATAACTAATAACGGAGAGAGGGAGGAGAGCAGCGGTGGCCCAGTGGTGGCGGCCCCGACTTACGAACAGTAAGTCGTGGGTTCGAACCCAGGCAGGTGCATTACTTTGTGTCATTTATTTAATCACCGCTGCTCTCAAAACGGTGAAAGAAAACATCGTGAGGAAACCGGCATGTCCTAGAACCAAAAATTCGAAGACATACGTGACATCTACCAACCCGCACTGGGCCCGCGTGGTGGATTATAAGACATTCCTTCTCATAGAGAGGAGGCCTGTGTCCCAGCATTGGGAAAATTAATAGTCTGATGATGTTGATGATGATGATGAACTTAGACTACTTTTATTATAAAATAATAAAAAAAACCTGTCCTTTTAAACAAAATAGGTTCGATTTAAATAGTTCACTATTTAAATAGGTACTTAATATTTTTATCATTATTTCACGCGGACGAAGGAAGAATCGCGGACAACAGGCAACAGCATCATTTAAAAACAACGCCAAAAGTTATATTTTTCATTCATTGTTTAACATCACCAAACTCTAAAATTAAATATCAAGGATTGGTTTAAATAACCTCATCTAAAACTAGCCTAAATAAAACAAAAGTTTTGTTTTTCATTCAACGTTTAACATCGATAAACCACAATAGGTAAGTAGGTACCTATCAATTATCAAAGATTGGTTTTATACAAAAGTAGACTCTACAAAATTTGTAGGTGTACTTAACAATTGATAAAAACCTCCATTGAAAAAAATAAACAAAACTGTTAAATATTTGTAACTGGCAACATTTTTAATTTTAATTAATATAGTTTATGGTTGTAGCAACTCTCTCGTTATTAAGCCGGTAAAAAAGGACGACCTTTTTTTCTGTATTGTACAATTAAATAAAACACGCAATATAAGAGAGCAGCGGTGGCCCAGTGGTGGCGGCCCCGACTTACGAACAGTAAGTCGTGGGTTCAAACCCAGGCAGGCGCATTACTTTGTGTAATTTATTTCATCACCACTGCTCTCAAAACGGTGAAGGAAAACATCGTGAGGAAACCGGCATGTCCTAGAACCAAAAAATTCGAAGACATGTGACATCTACCAATCCGCACTGGGCCCGCGTGGTGGATTATAGCCCTTACGCAAAATACGCGCTTTGACGTGGAGTTGCGGACACCAGCCCGTTATACAATACAATACAATACAACACGCAATAAACCAAATCGTTTTATTTCGCTCCACCTGCGACTATTAACTTCAAAAGGTTATGGGCCCAGTCACCCGGAGCGAAATAAAGGAATTATCGCGTGGCAGCTGTGGTAAAACAGCGGTGTGATTCTGCGGTCAAGCAGTTGCGTCGGTGCAAAAAAAATGGACGGCGAGGGCGATATATTTGGGGCGTCTAACAATCGCTTGTTGTTAGTTAATGCCGGTAACTGGCATACATGGAAATTCCAAGTAAAAGTCATACTAAAGGCGGTTAATGTCTATGACTTGGTGGATGGATCATCAACATGCCTAGAAAAAGACGACACAAAGTTAGCCACATGGAAGAGGCTAGATGCAAAGGCTCAAGGAGTCATCGTAAGCCGATTGGGTAACACAGCTATGCTGCATGTGCAGAATTGTGAAACAGCCAAAGAAATATGGGACAAATTAAATACAATCTATGAACAAAAATCTGATGTGTCACTCCACATAATGCAGCAGCGTTTCTTCGAAGAAAAATCTAATGGTTCGGAGGATGTATCAACATTCATAGCAAAGATAGAAGCAATCGTGGCACAAATAAGGCAAGCAAAAGGTGAAATTGCTGAAAACATGATTGTTACAAAAATCATAAGTTTGCTGGGTGAAAAGTTTAGACACTTTGTGTCTGCATGGGACTCTGTGCAAATAGAAAAGCGAACGCTGTCGGAGTTGACAGCCAGGCTCATTTTCTAAGAGCAAAGAAACAAAATGTACCAAGACAGTGGAACCAGTAGTACCACAGCGTTCAAAACTGACATTAAAACAAGAAAGTGCTTTAACTGCGGTAAAGTGGGGCATTATAAAAAAGACTGTAAAGCTAAGAAGGACAACAGTGAAAAAGGTTGTAATAATGATAACATTTCATTTTGTAAACAGTGTAATAAACGGGGACATACAAAAGAAAAGTGTTGGTTTAACAAGAACAATAAACAAGAAAAAACGAATGACAAACAAAACGCATTCGTCATGTCAGTTTGTGGATTTACGTCAAAAAGTATAAACAATGAGTGGTTCTTAGATAGTGGTGCTTCGGAGCATAATATGTGTTTTACAGTGAAAAGTTTCACAAACTATAAAAAGTTGTTAGTATCAAAAGATGTTGTTATTGGGGATGGGACAATAATTAAAGCATTAGGTTATGGTGACATTAACCTTGAGGCGTATGATGGTGAACAATGGATAAAAACATACATAAGCAGTGTGTTGTATGTGCCAAGCCTCAAGACAAACTTATTTTCCATGAGTGCTGCTCTGGATAAAGGCTACAAGCTGGAGTCAACTGCTACTGAGTGCCAGTTTATCAAAAACAACAGTGTGTATGCTATAGCCAAGAGACATGGTAAAATGTACACAATGTTATTCAGACAGTCGGGTGCTAATGCCATGGTTGGAAAAGTTATGTCAGATCTGAAGGAATGGCATGCTAAACTAGGTCACCAAGACATAAATCAAGTGAAAAGCATCTTGATGAAGCAGGATATTAAGTTTGAAAATAGTGAAGAAGATACATGTTTGCCATGTTTGAAAGGAAAAAAACATAAGTTTCCCTTCCCATTGTGAAGATATACAACCTTCATTATAGTGTCGATGGTTGGTTGCTTAGCAATGTTTGTTATATTTGTCTTGTCATTTTTACCTTAAAATATATTCCTTCACATAGTAAAACAAAGTTTTATTATAATGTTTAATTCTGCATCTACGGCAACATAACAATTTTAAGCTTTAACTAAATAAAGCTTCACATTGTAGCAGAGCGATAAATGTAAGTAAGTAATGGAATAAAAACGAAAAAGGAAAAAACACGAAATGTCAATTGTAAAAATCCAACCTTTAGGAAAAGAAAACTACGATACGTGGTGTATACATGCAAAAGCATACCTAATAAAAAATAAACTATGGGCATGTGTAAAAGAATATCCAAAGGAAGATGCGTCAAAAAATTATCTTGACGATGACGAAATGGCGAAATCGGAGCTGATGTTGTTGATAGCGCCTTCAGAACTGAAACAGGTAAAAAACTGTAAATTTGCCAGAGATATGTGGACAACTCTTGAATCTATCTATGCTAGTAAGGGTCCAGCCAGAAAGGCTACCCTACTAAAGCAACTTATATTAGCAAAACTAGAAGAAGGTTCAGATACACGCGGGCATTTAAAGAGATTTATGGATACAGTTGATAAATTAAAAGATATGGATATTGATATCAACAGTGATCTATTGTCAATCATGATGCTCTATAGCCTTTCTTCAGAATACGAAAATTTCAGGACTGCAATTGAATCTCAAGACTCTCTTCCAGATTCTGAAAAGCTAAAGATTAAAATTATAGAAGAGAGTGATGCACGTACTCGTGACATTCCTAGTACTAGCGTAAAGAATGACACTGAAGAAAGTTTCTACACTTTTTGCAAGATCTGTAAAAAGAAAGGCCATGACACGTCCAAATGCTGGTCTAAAAATAAGAATACAGGCAAGAAAAATAATAAGAAGCCTAAGAACAGCTATACCAAAAAGGACGAAAAAGAAACAAACCTCTTCAGTAGCTACTTCATAAATGACAAAACCCAAAAATGCTGGATACTTGACAGTGGATGTACGTCACATATGACATTTTCGGATAAGCCTTTTATTGAGATAAAGAAAATTTCAAAAACCCTTAAACTCGCTTCAAAGGACAAAACTGCAGAGATAAAAGGGTCAGGGCCTGCAGAAATAGAAATTAAAGAAGGATCATCAAAATCAAAATCAAAGCATTTATTTCAAGTAGGCCAGTTACAGGCACTTTTGAATTGTCGAAACAAAGTTAAATGTAGCTACAGTCCCAGTCACAAGACATAAAAACTGTGAAAGTACTGTAGTTGCCCATTCCCTAGCGTAGATCTCTATGGAGAAGAACGGGCACTAAGAAGAAGGCAATAATTAATGATCACAAGCGTGGAGTACAAATGCAAGCAGTGAGAGAAGACGATGGTCTATATTATCTCCATACCAAAAATAATAATGTTGACAGACATAGAGCCAATGCTACAGAATGTAGTAATGACGTAGCAAAAGAAGTGGAGTCAGATGCTATTAAACAATGGCACTGTAAAATGGAACACATGAGCGAAAGGGACTTGAAGCTCGCCTTAAAGAATGAAAGTCTGATTGGATTATAGTTCAACCGTAATAGTTCTTTAGGTGAATGCGAAATATGCATAGAAGGGAAATTGAGCAGAGTGCCTAGCAAGAAGAGAGACAAAAATAATTCACGTACGAGTCAGCGTCTTGAGATCGTACATAGTGACGTCTGTGGACCACTTAAACAACCTTCACTGAATGGCAACAGGTATTTTGTAAGTTTTATTGATGACTACAGTAGATACTGCCGAGTATATTTTATTAAAAATAAAAACGAAGTATTACAAAAATTCATAGATTTCAAGGAAGAAGCAGAGAACTTCACAGGAAACAAAATTAAATGCCTACAGACCGATAACGGTACGGAATACCGGAATTTGAAGTTTGACTCATTTCTGAAGCTAAATGGTATAGCAAGAAGATTGACTGCACCATACACTCCACATCAAAATGGAATCGCTGAAAGGAAAAATAGAACCCTTATAGAAAAAGCAAGATGCATGATGTTGGAATCAAAAGCGCCTATGTGTTTATGGGCAGAAACGGTTTATACTGCAAATTACTTGTCAAACCGCAGCATTAACCAGAGTATTGAAAACCAAACACCATTCGAAAGATGGGTAGGTAGAAAACTCTGCGTTAATCATCTATATGTATTTGGTGCTAAAACGTTCATCCTAAAGAAAGGAAAACATGAACAGAAATTTGCTTCAAAGGCAATTCCAGGTATGTTCGCTGGTTATTCAGAAGTTTCAAAAGCGTTTAGAATATACGTCCCATCGAAGAAACGCATTCTTGTTTCCAAGGATGTTCGAATTTTAGAGAAAATGTTCTACGAAGATGGTAAAAATGTAATTTCTGTTCCTTTTCAAGAATTAAATGATAACAAGCGATCAAACGAGACTGAAAGTGAACTGGATGAAACAGAAATGTATATAGAAGGTACTACAAAAGAAAATACTAGTAGACAACAAGCAGTACAAGATAATGTTATTGCAAGTAGACAGCAAGCAGTACAAGATAATGTTATTGCAAGCTCTAACGAAGTACCTATACAAATTGGAAATAATGAGTTGTTTTATGACACTCTCGGGATTGATGACGGTAGTGAAACTGGTGATCAACCAAATGAAAACGACATAGATGTCGATGCATCCGTTCTTGTCCCAGAAGAACGGAGGTCATACAATCTTCGTGATAGATCACAGATTGACAGACCTAAAATATTTGAGGATTATATTATGGCAGCCATGGATATGGATAATGAGACAGAACCTCAAACGTTTAAAGATGCTATGAATAGCAAGGATAAGGCCAAATGGTTAGAGGCTATGCAAAATGAAATGGAATCATTGAAAGAAATGAAGACTTGGGAATTAATCGACCCTCCGAAAAATCGTAAACCATTGCCATGTAAATGGGTTTACAAAATAAAGAACAATCCAGATGGTACAATTGAGCGACTCAAGGCCAGATTAGTAGTAAAAGGTTTTTCACAAAAACCTGGCGTTGATTATCAGAAGACTTTCAGTCCGGTAGCCCGCCTCAGTACTTTAAGAGCTGTCTTAGGAATAGCTGCTCAAGAAAATCTGGTACTTCAACAGTTCAATGTATCGACTGCATTTCTAAACGGAGCTGTAAAAGAGGAAATCTTTATGAAGCAGCCAGAGGGCAATGATGGCACTAAGAAAGTGTGCAAACTTAAACGCAGCCTCTACGGGCTGAAACAAGCTCCTCTATGCTGGAATGTCTGCGTAACAGAATATCTTATAAATTCAGGATTCAAGCAAAGCACAAAAGATCCTTGCCTTTACTTAAGTGAACAAGTCATAATTGCGCTTTACGTAGATGACGGTTTGGTGGCTTCAACTAGTGAAAATGCTGGAAGAAAATTTATTGAAGAGCTGAAAAAAAGGTTTAAAATAACCACAAAACCGGCTTCTTATTACCTTGGACTTGAAATTAGTAAAACCAAAGATGGTTGTGTTACCTTAAACCAAAGGTCTTATTGTAAGAAGATACTTGAAAAGTTTGGAATGACTAACTGCAAAGCTGCTGCAACGCCGGCAGTAAAAATTGGCATAGATGAAGAAGAAGATGATGAATCAAATTCGTCATTTCCCTATCGTCAAGCTGTGGGAGCCCTAGCATACCTCATGGTCGCTACAAGGCCAGATATAAGCTATGCTGTGAGTGTTGTGTCAAGACATCTAGAAAGTCCTACTAAGTTTGATGTGATGAGAGTCAAGCGAATTTTTAGATACCTCATGGGTACTATAGACAAAGGACTTGTCTTCGCGAAAAGCCGGGAGAAGAGGCTGATATGTTTCAGTGATACTGATTTTGGTGGTGACACAATGACCGGCCACTCGACGTCAGGGATGATTTTCCTATTCTCCGGTCCCATCATGTGGAAAAGCCAAAAACAACCAAGAGTAGCAATCTCCTCAACGGAAGCTGAACTCGTAGCCATGACAGAAACTGCGAGAGAAGCCTTATGGCTAAAAGAACTCCTGGAGGAATTAACGGACTTAACAGACCTGAATGGTAAACCAACAATTTACGTTGACAATGAGTCTGCTATAAGGTTGTCTGAGAACCCACCGTATGAGTTCCATAGGAGAACAAAACATATCAAGATAAAACATTTCTTCATTCGAGAATGTATTCAGAATGGAGACTTCGCTGTCAAACAAGTCTCTACAGAATTGCAATTGGCGGACATGTTTACGAAGCCGTTGTTTGGACCAAGACTAAACATGCTAAGCTGTAGAATTGGACTTCAAGATTTGTCCAAGCTCTAAAAAGTATCGTGGATGTGAAGATATACAACCTTCATAATAGTGTCGATGGTTGGTTGCTTAGCAATGTTTGTTATATTTGTCTTGTCATTTTTACCTTAAAAAAATATATTCCTTCTACATAGTAAAACAAAGTTTTATTATAATGTTTAATTCTGCATCTACGGCAACATAACAATTTTTAGCTTTAACTAAATAAAGCTTCACACCCATCAAGTACCCATAGGGCAACAAAACCAGGAGAGGTTATCCATATTGACATTGGAGGTCCAATAGAAGAAGTTTCACTAGGAGGGGCAAGATTCTTTCTACTCATCAAGAATGATTACTCTAAATATAAAAAGGTGTATTTTCTGAAAAACAAAGGTCAGTCTATAGAATATTTAATACATTATTTTGAAAAAAGTGCAAGTAAACCCCGGTCACATCGTGAAATACATAAGAAGTGATAATGCAAAGGAATTTATCAGTAAAGAAATGGTAAACTTGCTGAAGTCATATGGAATACAACACCAAAGAAGTGTAGCATACACTCCACAACAAAATGGTTGTGTAGAGCGTGAGATGAGGACGGTTATTGAGTCAGCACGAACTATGCTTCTAGAGAGCGGCCTAAATAAGAATTTATGGGCAGAAGCGATCAATACTGCAGTCTATATAATCAACAGAACTGGTCTAAGTCGAGTGAAGGATAAAACTCCATATGAACTCTGGTGGAATGAAGATTTTGATGTAAACAACCTTCAAGTCTTCGGTAGTCAAGTATCCGTACATGTTCCTGATCAGAAACGGTTAAAGTTTGACAGCAAAGCAGAATTAGGCTATTTCATTGGATATGGAGAAAATTAGAATGTTGAGGGGGTGTGTTAAATATTTGTAACTGGCAACATTTATAATTTTAATTAAGTAATATAGTTTATGGTTGTAGCAACTCTCTCGTTATTAAGCCGGTAAAAAAGGACGACATTTTTTTTCTGTATTGTACAATTAAATAAAACACGCAATAAACCAAATCGTTTTATTTCGCTCCACCTGCGACTATTAACTTCAAAAAAAACTTTTGAATACAAAAAATACATTTAGGCTTGCTTACTCGCTCTACAAACTTGCACCCATTATACCTACCTACTGAATGCGGTATTATTGTCGGTTTAAGGATTGGCGTTATATTCTGAGGAAACTATCAATAAGCAAATGTTACATAAGTCCCAAAATAGGTGCATTAGTTATCGATAACCCCTTTTTTGGTTATCGATAGCTGCAAACAATATTTTACTGAGCATAATGTTTTAAGTGCCTTCTTTATTTAAATATGAATTAGGTACTTTGCTCATTTTGTCCAAAGTAATCCTACATTATAAAAAAAATCTAGAAGTTCGATTCGTAGTCGTCGTGTTAATAACAAGCTAGAATAAACCAAGCAGTGCATTGCAAAATGCATAAAAGTATATAATTCTATTTGGCACCAATAATAATTAATATGATTGGCAGCCGTAACATGTATGTACCTAGTTACAGAATTGTATCATTAAAATCATCAATACAACCCTCTAAATTCACTGAATCCCATTGAATGATCTTTTCATGAAATATTTATTCAATGGGAATGTATTGACGATTTAAATTATTATAATTCTGTAAATACATACGGTCGCGAATCATACATATTTTGTTCAACATACAGGCTGACACTGACATGCACATTGCATTGATAATTATTTCGACTTCTATGAGTTCTGAAGCACGATTTTCAGACCACTATGCTACAGATGTCGGTTATCAATTAGAATATTTATGTATACTTATTTCAACACTTTAATAAGTAATTAATAAATATATTAAATAACATAAAAATGTCACATCAAAAGTTTTTCCTTTCAACGAAAACTTTTATTACAGTGGATCAAGATCGTTTAAGAGCGGGCCTAAAGCAAAATCTTCAATCTTTGATTAGATTTTTAGAGTAGTAAATCATGTTCAAATTGAAAAAAAAAGTATACTTATGTCAGAAAACTTCATTATGAATGTGAAGGTTGGCCCTAGCGAAAAACATAATAGGATAAAATTTTCTCGATAGAAAACCATCACAAAGTTACCTCTAATTTTCAACATTTTTGGTTTGTATTCTATTTTGGTGCATGTTACTGAACCATAAACTAGATAAATATTATCACTCATGTATAACCTTGAGCTGACCCTAGCAGTTTTTCAAAATATTTTCTATTTTAAGAGATAACAGACTACAAAGCATTTGGCGCTTACTACATTTTGAATCCGCGAAATACGCTCTCTTCCGTCTCGCGTGACGCGAGCTTGAGACATCAGTTTGTTTCACCGAGCAGTTGCCCTCGCTCTGTTGGGACGGGTGGTCTATGCTATGTCACTTTGCTCCGCGCCTAGCCGCCATTATTATTATCTTCAGATCTATTTTTTTTTTGAATAACATGGGTAACAAGACTAACAAGTAAGATACAATTGAAAACGATCCGTGACTTGTTTATCAAAAGTAGACGATCATCATCCGCCATTAGAAATAAACTTTGATATTGGTGTCTGCAGTAGTTTCAAACCAAAAAAGTCATTTAAGTATAACTTCAGAAAGGCTGACTACAAATTGATTAACGACAAACTTAGTAAAATTAATTGGAGCGATAGGTTTCAGTCTTATTCTAATGTAAACTCAATGGTTACTTCGTTATATGTCGTCTGTACAACATAATTGAGGAAACTGTTCCCAAAACCACTTACACTAATCGTAACTTCCCTCCTTGGTACACTAAAACTCTAGTCAGAGTCCTCAATGAAAAGGAAAAATCAAGAAAACGCTTCAAAAAGTACCACAACCCCCGCGATAAAGTTGAGTACAGACTTCTTAACGACCGGGCGCGACTACTCATTAAAGAATGCTTCAGAAAATATGTGTATACAATGGAAAATAATATTCGTTACAATCCAAAATCCTTCTGGTCATTCGTGAAGGCAAAAAACTCCAACTCTTCAGTAATTCCTTCAGAAATTAAGCTTGATGACTCAACTGCAGCTACTACGGGTGACGATATATGCAACATCTTTGCTCGACATTTCTCTTCAACGCTTAGTGTTCCCGCCGCTAATAGTACGATACTACCTCCTGTGTCGCAGACGCAACAGTTTCCTCAGACTACACTAACGACGATGAAATTCACCGAAAGACAAGTCATAAAAGCACTGTCACGAATCGATGATTCTAAGGGAGCTGGGCCCGACGGGGTACCACCTATTTTCATCAAAAAATGCGCTCGCCATCTGTCTCTGCCATTAACACTGATATATAACAGGTCAATTGAAACTTCCCTGTTTCCTTTAGAATGGAAAGAGGCTAACGTCATGCCTGTTTTTAAAAAGGGAGACAATACTGACGCGAAGAACTATCGCCCTATTTCGCTGTTTTCAAAGATATTCGAATCCTTAGTCGTTCCCATCTTAACTTCACATCTCAAATTACATATAGCTCCACAGCAACACGGCTTCTGTTGCAACAAATCAACTGTCACCAACTTATCATTATATCTCAATGACATCTCCGTCCACGTTGACGCGGGTCAGCAAGTCGATGCATTGTATACTGACTTTACCAGCGCGTTTGATAAAGTTGACCACCAGATACTACTTGCCAAATTAGAGGGACACGGTGTTCATAAGAACCTTGTGGAATGGTTTAGATCATACTTATGCGATCAGAAACTAAAAGTAGTTGTAAACGGCTTTCACTCGACACATTATTGCGCTACTTCCGGTGTGCCTCAGGGCTCTCATGCCGGCCCAATACTCTTCATTGTCTTTATCAATGACATAATAAACCACATCAAACACAGCCAATGTTCACTCTTTGCAGACGATCTTAAAATGTATCGGCCAATCGAATCCCCAGCAGACATTGCTTTGCTACAGTCTGACTTGGACTCCCTTCAGGAATGGTGTATTGCGAACAAGATAAGAAAGTACTTTTGAACTCTTTCGTGCGAAGTACCCTAGAATATGCTTCTCCAGTCTGGAGCCCAATGTACAAAGTACACATTAATCGTATCGTACGCATCCAAAAAAACTTCACCAGATTCCTTCGGTACAAAGATCGCAACTGTCCTTACAGAGCTGACTACTCACAGCGATTGTCTCACTTTGGCTGGCATTCCCTTGAACAGCGACGCGTTTTGGCTGACGTCACAACTCTCTTTCAAATTGTTAACGGTCAAATTTCCTCATCCGACCTTCTCGCTAATCTGCACCTGAGCGTGCCCCGTCAATGTTCAGTCAGAACAGTACGAAAGCCTCAAATGTTCGCCATCAAATCATCTCGTACAAATCTCGGTCGATCAGCACCATTAAACCGAATGATGGACACTACCAACAGGGTCATCTCCATTAATACCGAAATCGACATTTTCCGCGATAGTTTACAGAGTCTCAAGCAAAAATTGTTGGAAATTCATTTGTAGTCGGCTTTTATATCACGTTACGTTATGTTTAAATCTTCCATTTCTCATTTCTATTTTTTGTCCTGTATGCACACCTTGCAAAATAAATTTATTGTAAAACACCTCAAGAATGTATGTAGGAATTGAATCGAATTGAATTTATATGTTTTATTTAATTTTTTAATTTATATCCATGTTTTAAGTAGGTTTTTTTTTGTATCATTACAATTTATGTCTGTATTTATCATATTATTAATTCCTCTGTGTTTCCAAATTCTATATACCTACTTAATTATTTGTAATTTTTTTTTCATTCTTACACTTACCTACATAATTTATTTTAATTTTAATTATTAGGGGCTTAATTTATTAACGTTATTGTGCATGTTGTGGTCTCCTATAAGTGAAGGAGTACACCTACTTAATACCTTGTGTCTTCCATTAACTAATAATGCTTTGTGTATATCTTTTGTTGGAGATCCTTAAATAAATAAATAAAAGCGATAACTAAAACAGTTGAAGACTCAAATAATGGCTGATTGCCGAAGTCGAAGGTACTATGTATTTTTTACGTGCATAAGCTCATAGTAAACGCAAAATAAACGGACGATTGATTTAATCGTGCATTGTTTTTGTCCGAAATTATTTTAATTGCATACAACCCGTCCGAACCAACCTGGTAGATGGTAGGTAGTAGGTAGGTAGTAGGTAGATTGTAGGTAGGTAGTAGGTAGGTAGTAGGTAGGTAGTAGGTAGGTAGTAGGTAGGTAGTAGGTAGGTAGTAGGTAGGTAGTAGGTAGGTAGTAGGTAGGTAGTAGGTAGGTAGTAGGTAGGTAGTAGGTAGGTGGTAGGTAGGTGGTAGGTAGGTGGTAGGTAGGTGGTAGGTAGGTGGTAGGTAGGTGGTAGGTAGGTGGTAGGTAGGTGGTAGGTAGGTGGTAGGTAGGTGGTAGGTAGGTGGTAGGTAGGTGGTAGGTAGGTGGTAGGTAGGTGGTAGGTAGGTGGTAGGTAGGTGGTAGGTAGGTGGTAGGTAGGTGGTAGGTAGGTGGTAGGTAGGTGGTAGGTAGGTGGTAGGTAGGTGGTAGGTAGGTGGTAGGTAGGTGGTAGGTAGGTGGTAGGTAGGTGGTAGGTAGGTGGTAGGTAGGTGGTAGGTAGGTGGTAGGTAGGTGGTAGGTAGGTGGTAGGTAGGTGGTAGGTAGGTGGTAGGTAGGTGGTAGGTAGGTGGTAGGTAGGTGGTAGGTAGGTGGTAGGTAGGTGGTAGGTAGGTGGTAGGTAGGTGGTAGGTAGGTGGTAGGTAGGTGGTAGGTAGGTGGTAGGTAGGTGGTAGGTAGGTGGTAGGTAGGTGGTAGGTAGGTGGTAGGTAGGTGGTAGGTAGGTGGTAGGTAGGTGGTAGGTAGGTGGTAGGTAGGTGGTAGGTAGGTGGTAGGTAGGTGGTAGGTAGGTGGTAGGTAGGTGGTAGGTAGGTGGTAGGTAGGTGGTAGGTAGGTGGTAGGTAGGTGGTAGGTAGGTGGTAGGTAGGTGGTAGGTAGGTGGTAGGTAGGTGGTAGGTAGGTGGTAGGTAGGTGGTAGGTAGGTGGTAGGTAGGTGGTAGGTAGGTGGTAGGTAGGTGGTAGGTAGGTGGTAGGTAGGTGGTAGGTAGGTGGTAGGTAGGTGGTAGGTAGGTGGTAGGTAGGTGGTAGGTAGGTGGTAGGTAGGTGGTAGGTAGGTGGTAGGTAGGTGGTAGGTAGGTGGTAGGTAGGTGGTAGGTAGGTGGTAGGTAGGTGGTAGGTAGGTGGTAGGTAGGTGGTAGGTAGGTGGTAGGTAGGTGGTAGGTAGGTGGTAGGTAGGTGGTAGGTAGGTGGTAGGTAGGTGGTAGGTAGGTGGTAGGTAGGTGGTAGGTAGGTGGTAGGTAGGTGGTAGGTAGGTGGTAGGTAGGTGGTAGGTAGGTGGTAGGTAGGTGGTAGGTAGGTGGTAGGTAGGTGGTAGGTAGGTGGTAGGTAGGTGGTAGGTAGGTGGTAGGTAGGTGGTAGGTAGGTGGTAGGTAGGTGGTAGGTAGGTGGTAGGTAGGTGGTAGGTAGGTGGTAGGTAGGTGGTAGGTAGGTGGTAGGTAGGTGGTAGGTAGGTGGTAGGTAGGTGGTAGGTAGGTGGTAGGTAGGTGGTAGGTAGGTGGTAGGTAGGTGGTAGGTAGGTGGTAGGTAGGTGGTAGGTAGGTGGTAGGTAGGTGGTAGGTAGGTGGTAGGTAGGTGGTAGGTAGGTGGTAGGTAGGTGGTAGGTAGGTGGTAGGTAGGTGGTAGGTAGGTGGTAGGTAGGTGGTAGGTAGGTGGTAGGTAGGTGGTAGGTAGGTGGTAGGTAGGTGGTAGGTAGGTGGTAGGTAGGTGGTAGGTAGGTGGTAGGTAGGTGGTAGGTAGGTGGTAGGTAGGTGGTAGGTAGGTGGTAGGTAGGTGGTAGGTAGGTGGTAGGTAGGTGGTAGGTAGGTGGTAGGTAGGTGGTAGGTAGGTGGTAGGTAGGTGGTAGGTAGGTGGTAGGTAGGTGGTAGGTAGGTGGTAGGTAGGTGGTAGGTAGGTGGTAGGTAGGTGGTAGGTAGGTGGTAGGTAGGTGGTAGGTAGGTGGTAGGTAGGTGGTAGGTAGGTGGTAGGTAGGTGGTAGGTAGGTGGTAGGTAGGTGGTAGGTAGGTGGTAGGTAGGTGGTAGGTAGGTGGTAGGTAGGTGGTAGGTAGGTGGTAGGTAGGTGGTAGGTAGGTGGTAGGTAGGTGGTAGGTAGGTGGTAGGTAGGTGGTAGGTAGGTGGTAGGTAGGTGGTAGGTAGGTGGTAGGTAGGTGGTAGGTAGGTGGTAGGTAGGTGGTAGGTAGGTGGTAGGTAGGTGGTAGGTAGGTGGTAGGTAGGTGGTAGGTAGGTGGTAGGTAGGTGGTAGGTAGGTGGTAGGTAGGTGGTAGGTAGGTGGTAGGTAGGTGGTAGGTAGGTGGTAGGTAGGTGGTAGGTAGGTGGTAGGTAGGTGGTAGGTAGGTGGTAGGTAGGTGGTAGGTAGGTGGTAGGTAGGTGGTAGGTAGGTGGTAGGTAGGTGGTAGGTAGGTGGTAGGTAGGTGGTAGGTAGGTGGTAGGTAGGTGGTAGGTAGGTGGTAGGTAGGTGGTAGGTAGGTGGTAGGTAGGTGGTAGGTAGGTGGTAGGTAGGTGGTAGGTAGGTGGTAGGTAGGTGGTAGGTAGGTGGTAGGTAGGTGGTAGGTAGGTGGTAGGTAGGTGGTAGGTAGGTGGTAGGTAGGTGGTAGGTAGGTGGTAGGTAGGTGGTAGGTAGGTGGTAGGTAGGTGGTAGGTAGGTGGTAGGTAGGTGGTAGGTAGGTGGTAGGTAGGTGGTAGGTAGGTGGTAGGTAGGTGGTAGGTAGGTGGTAGGTAGGTGGTAGGTAGGTGGTAGGTAGGTGGTAGGTAGGTGGTAGGTAGGTGGTAGGTAGGTGGTAGGTAGGTGGTAGGTAGGTGGTAGGTAGGTGGTAGGTAGGTGGTAGGTAGGTGGTAGGTAGGTGGTAGGTAGGTGGTAGGTAGGTGGTAGGTAGGTGGTAGGTAGGTGGTAGGTAGGTGGTAGGTAGGTGGTAGGTAGGTGGTAGGTAGGTGGTAGGTAGGTGGTAGGTAGGTGGTAGGTAGGTGGTAGGTAGGTGGTAGGTAGGTGGTAGGTAGGTGGTAGGTAGGTGGTAGGTAGGTGGTAGGTAGGTGGTAGGTAGGTGGTAGGTAGGTGGTAGGTAGGTGGTAGGTAGGTGGTAGGTAGGTGGTAGGTAGGTGGTAGGTAGGTGGTAGGTAGGTGGTAGGTAGGTGGTAGGTAGGTGGTAGGTAGTAGGTAGGTAAGTAGTAGGTAGGCGACTGGACTTTTGCGCGACTTAGGGTCAGTTCACACCGAGACGCGACGCGACGCGACGCTGCGCGCAGTGCGACTCAAAATATAACTTTATTTACAACAAGAAAAGATACACATTTCTTTGTCGAGGCGCAGTGCTGCATGGTGCAACGTATTTTGAATTCTCACAATGAAATGTGTATCTTTTCGTGTAGTAAATAAAGTTATATTTTGAGTCGCTCTGCGTGCAACGTCGCGTCGCGTCGCGTCGCGTCTCGGGGTGTGCTGACTCTTAATGGCCACTGAGGTTCAATCTGTAAACATTCACGCCTGTTATTGATACTTGAATTTGTTTTTTTATTTGGTTTTTCTGTCATGGGTGTCATTTTCATGGTTTCGAGGACGCTGATAACGAAAATAAGGTCAAAATGAAAATCCAAGATGGCGGCAAGGAAAATTTCCGGTTTTTCAGTCATGGGTGTCGTTTTTATGGTTTCGTATTTTGACCTCATTTTCGTAATCAGAAACCCCGAAAACTATAAAAACGACACCCATGACGGAAAATCCGAAAATTTTCCTCGGGGCCATCTTGGACTTTCATTTTGACCTAATTTTCGTAATCAGGGACCTCGAAAACCATGAAAACGACACCCATGATGGAATAACCAAAAATTTTCCTCGGCGCCATCTTGGATTTTCATTTTGACCTCGTTTTTGTTATCAGTCACCACGTAAACCATGAAAACGACACCCATGATGGAAAAACCTAAAAATTTCCTCGGCGCCATCTTTGATATTCATTCTGACCTCATTTTCGTAATCAGCAACCACGGAAACCATGAAAACGACGCCCATGACGGAAAATCAAAAAAAAAACAACTTCAAATAATAACGGGCGTGATGTTAAAATGAAATGGAGTACTCAAAACTTTTATTTCATGACATACAAACAACATAGGAATGCATTGTATACCTAGGTGTTAAAAAATTAACACAAAAAAAAAATAAGAAAAAACAAGTGGTTTTATCTAACTTTGTTGCTTGCATATACTACGCCCTGCCCGCTACTCTGTACGCAAGCTCGGTCCTGCGCGTCGCGCGTCGTGGCGCCGCGGCCGCCCCGTGTTTGTTATCCGCACTAATGCGGTTGTAGCGAGACGCGCGGGGGAAATCAGAATTTATCCTGGCGTTAGGCCCGCTCTTAATTGCCATAGTCACAATATTTTAATGCGAGGGAATGAATAGATATAATGAATGAAAGTATCGCTCGCGTAAGTCGCCGCCTCGCCGCCCGCTCGATGCGTAAAATACCTAAATTTGCGTAACGCCGAAATGTAAGAGTGTTCCGTATGCATTGAAATACTCAAACACACATGAAGACTCATTTGCCAGAGCGTGTATATTGCTAGCTCACTCACACAAATGAAACTGTGTCGCCCACTCAAGACATTTTAGGGTTC
The DNA here is from genome assembly GCA_941918905.2 of Xestia sexstrigata. NCBI lineage: Eukaryota > Metazoa > Arthropoda > Insecta > Lepidoptera > Noctuidae > Xestia > Xestia sexstrigata. Next base: position 10,492,766 of record OW799204.2, read on the forward strand.
CGTACCCAAAGGGTAAAATCGGGACCCTATTACTAAGACTCCACTGTTCGTCCATCCGTCTGTCTGTCACCAGGCTGTATTTTATGAACCGTGATAGCTAGACAGTTGAAATTTTCACAGATGATGTATTTCTGTTGACGCTATAACAACAAATACAAAAAACAGAATAAAAATAATGTTTCAGAGGGGCTCACATCCAACAACCGTGATTTCTTTGCTCGTTATTAAGAACGGCAACAGATAGACGCTTTAAATATTCATAGAATATTTAGTTGTTTATTCAATGTAAAAATAAATAGTTACATCAAAATAAAATAAATATTCATGGGAGGCTCTCAGACCACAAACGTTTTTGAGCCATTTTGTCTAATGTTGTAAACATAATGGTACGGAAACCTTTCTGCGCGAGTCCGACTCGCACTTGGCCGGTTTTTTGTATTAAGGTGGTTGCTTCAACGCGCTTTCCCATACATTCTTTTTGATATAATTTCTCGATACTTATATGCTTTTTGTAGAAGTAATGAAACAACTTGATGTTATTACAAATTAGTGTTGTCGCAAACCCCTTCAAACATAAAGAAATAACAAGGATTGTAGGATTTCCAGGGCCGAAAAAAAACGAAAAATCTTTGTAAGTGTGCGTGCTTGGAGTCACGCCATCTATCGGATTTTCAAAGAACAATCGAACCTCTTGCTTAACAAAACTCGAAATAATTATCTGCTGATTACTAGATGGCGTGGCGTTGTCATTGTAAGGTGATCAAGTAAGTGCGTGCAGGAGTTTTGACTCGCGAATAATTCACATTTCGTTCATCTAACAAGTAGGTAGGTAGGTACTGCTGCAGCGGTTTTGTTTGGGTGAATCAGATTTATCATTTTATTATGAATGATTTGAAGTTAGAAAAAATCTTATTAGGTCATGTTGTTCACCCAAACCAAAGTTTAAAAGTACCTATTAGGGATGAAATGTGTAGGTAATTCGGAGTTGGTTCTAGTTTTATTGTGTGATAGAACTTATTAGTTATTAACAAGTAAGTAGGTATTCAGACATACCTATAAACTTTAGTTTTGTACGTGGACTTTTCGCGGTTTATGTAATAAACTAATAATGTACTTACATTATTTAGGTAACATTACATTCATTCATCACACTATTTATGAAGTTATTTGGTAGGTTTTTTATGAAGGTAGGTACCTACTACCTGCTTACTTACTAAAACTTACGCGACGCAGTCAAGGTCATGATGGGAGAAAAATAAGTGCCGTAACTATATCTACATAGTAATGAATAAAACCCCAATGAAAAACACAAACCTTACAGTCCGTTCAATCGATTTTGACTTCTATTGCGTTACCTTGTAAATAGGTAGCTACTGCAAACACGACGAACAAAATGACGTATTGTAACGACGTTTTTGCTTTTAATGCCATTCTTATGTCTACGGAATAGAAGTCAAAATCGGTTGACCGGACTGTAAAAAGGCGAAGTTATAACAGAACTAGAGCTGTTTGTGTTATTGTGTGTTACCACGTTTGAAGAATTTGGATTCTTAGCAACTAGCCCTGACGGTAAATTTATTTCAATATTGGTCTACGCATGTGTAGACCCGGTGATACATGCGACACTAACAACGTAGACTTACAAGAAATAATTCTACATTACGTAAAAAATGAAAATGATGAAAATTTTCGGTTTTTTCTTCATGGGTGTCGTCTTCGTGGTTTTTGGGATATCTGATATTGAAAGTTAGGTCAAAATTAAAATATATTTTTTTAATTAAAAATTCATTCATTTAAAAGTACCTTACCTATACCTAACCAAATCATAGTTTGAGTTTACTATGTCATTACTATGTCATTTATTTGGCTGCTAAACACGACAGATATGTATTTTCAACCGACTTCCAAAAAGAGGAGGTTCTCAATTCGACTATATATTTTTTTGTGTTTGTTCGTTTGTGTTTCGACTGGGTGAACCGATTTTGATAATTCTTTTTTTATTTGAAAGCTGGTGGTTCCCATGTGGTCCCATTTTAATTTGGTGAACATCTGATTCTGTTCTTTGGAGATATACAATGGAACTCTTCAAAAATAGACGGCAAATCTGCCGTGATTGTTGGAATCGCTTGGATGTTTATTGTTTATACAACATGACGTGACGTGTCATGACGTAACATCACGCCTGTATGCTCTGAGGGGGTATGCAGATGTGTACAATACATCCAGATTTCGACAGTTAGGTATGTAAAGTTGGAGCGTTCGTGTTCCACGCGCGCCTCAAAGAGATGGCAAATATTTGTTTGGGAACAACTAAAAATGAAAAATTAAAACTTTTTATGAAAAAATAAAACCGACTTAAAAAAATTAAAAAAAGCGACAAATAACTTTAGCTTCAGAAGTCGGTGACAAAAAAAACTAAATCAATCAAATGTTGTGATATCATTAATTTAATTACAAAAGTGTTTGATTTTACTATAGAATCATCATATTCACTGTGGCAACACTGTCAGAATGTGAATTATTATTGTAACAGATTTTATTTTAAACTAATTCTTAAATGTAATTTCATATTTTTACTTGACAACACTTTGAAATAACGGTTATGACATCGTTATTTCTAGGTGGGGTAAATGTCACTTGAATTTAGTTGGTAAGCTTTTTGGAGAGCGGAGTCAGTCGTTATTCGATCGTCGAACAGTGCAGTTGTGCGAATAAAAAGTATTTATAAGCAAGTAAAAGGTGTTTTCTTTATATATCAGAAGTGACAAGAACTACGAGCCATGTCTCGGCGAAATCGTAAGTAATTTCTTTTCTTTATCTTATACAAATATGATGTACACTTTCTGTAGTAAGATTAAAATGCAGAAAATACAGTGTTTGAAAGCCATGTAGGTGTGCTGTAGTGAAAGCCATGTAGGTGTGCTGTAGTGAAAGCCATGTAGGTGTGCTGTAGTGAAAGCCATGTAGGTGTGCTGTAGTGAAAGCCATGTAGGTGTGCTGTAGTGAAAGCCATGTAGGTGGTCTGTAGTGAACGCCATGTAGGTGTGCTGTAGTGAAAGCCATGTAGGTGTGCTGTAGTGAAAGCCATGTAGGTGTGCTGTAGTGAAAGCCATGTAGGTGTGCTGTAGTGAAAGCCATGTAGGTGTGCTGTAGTGAAAGCCATGTAGGTGTGCTGTAGTGAAAGCCATGTAGGTGTGCTGTAGTGAAAGCCATGTAGGTGTGCTGTAGTGAAAGCCATGTAGGTGTGCTGTAGTGAAAGCCATGTAGGTGTGCTGTAGTGAAAGCCATGTAGGTGTGCTGTAGTAATAGCCATGTAGGTGTGATAATGTCTTGTATGTGTAAAGATAGTATGTCATGTAGGTTTACACCTACATGGCATACATGGATAGTATGTCATGTAGGTGTATAGATAGTGTATCATGTAGGTGTATAGATAGTATGTCATGTAAGTGTACAGATAGTATGTCATGTAGGTGCGCAGCTAGTTTTACACGTAGGAGTACTGTTAGTAAGTCTGGTAGCAGTCCATATCTTTCAATCTTTCATGTACCATTAGTTAGGACGATGTAATTCAGGAGTGATAGTGAACCACTTCGGAACCTAGCTATTTGTTGAAGTTGCCTTTAACTTTAGTAAAATAGTTAATGATTATGAAATGAAGTAATTGAGCTAGTAAGAAGACTATGGATAGGAAACAAGATAAATAAAAAATATGAAGTGCTTGTAAAACATTTCAGGCCAACGAAACGACAGCTCCACCCCAGATCGTGATGAAAGCTTCACTCCAGAGCGTGTAGAAAGTTTCACTCCAGAGCGTCCTAGAAGGCGTCGCCGGCGGTCCTCCTCGAGTGGTTCTGAAGAGATACCTGTCAAATCGAAGCGCGTTTCAGAAGGACTGACTGCAGATGATCTTCTAAAAATCATAGCAGCGATACAAAAAGGCTCAAGTAAGAATGTTCCGACCACTAATGTAGTCCCAGATTTTGACCCTGATAATAGATCCCAAGATATTGAGCGATGGTTAAGAAAAGTGAATGAATGTGCGAAAATTTATGATTGGAGTGAGAAACAAACAATACATTATGCACTTCAAAAACTTAGTGGCCTAGCAAAAAAATGGTATGAATCTTTGCCAACGCTCAATTACTCTTGGAACAAGTGGCAGTCCAAAATGAGAAAGGCTTTCCCAAGTGACGAAAATTTCGGAAAACTGCTAGAAGAGATGCTTAACCGGAAATCCCGTACGGATGAAACTTTAAGAGACTATTTCTACGATAAGTTAGCGTTTCTTAGTAGGTGTGAAATTGATGGCCGAAAGGCAGTAGATTGTATTATTTATGGAATCAAAGATAGTTCCATAAGAAACGGAGCACAAGCACTCCAGTGTAAAAAACCGGAGAACTTATTGAACTATTTAGCTTCCCAACAACCTGGCACATCGAAAGAAACCCCTAAAACGCAGTCTACATTTAATTCATTTAAAAAAAGAGAATTACGTGTTACAAATGATCAAAATGGAGCTTCAACTAGTAATTCTAGTAGAAATTATGATCCGTCTTGTTTTAACTGTCGCAAGAGAGGACACAATTACAATAATTGCCCTAAACCGTTAATTAAATGCGTTAAATGTGGTAGGGTAGGTCATAACTCGGATAACTGCAATAGAAGACCTTTATTATCGCATGTCACCAAAAGCAAAGACAATCAGCAATCGTTTGACAAAAACGTATTAAAAATTAATTCAGATATTGGCAATAATGAAGCTGTAAATGTTGATAAAAGTCCAACAATAATGCATCAATCTCAGTCTACCCTTTCTGCTACTGTTACGCATGACAATTTTTTAAAGAACATTTGTATTAACGGGACCATGATCGACGCATATGTGGATTTTGGTAGTGACTGTACGTTGATTAAATATTCGAAAGCAAAAGCACTTCGTTTAAAGGAAATTTATATAGATCTTCCTATAATAAAAGGTTTTGGTAATTCTATAACCAAACCGAAATTCCAATCCACTGTACAAGTCCGAATTGATGAAATCGAAACCGAATTAGTGGTCTTAGCGGTTGGTGATGAGTATTTGTCAGCATCAGTCTTAATAGGGCAAAATTTTACCGAACTACCTTCTGTGACTGTAATGAAAGATAATAAGAAATTGATACACAATTCATACACCTTCGCATAAAGTAACCGATGAATCAGTTGGAACTCTAGGTATATTTGTCGAGAAGGATATGACCATAGTCAGAGGTGGGTTGGTGGAAGTTTACACCAAAGAACCCTACTCGGGCGACATCTATCTTGATGGGAGTACACGAATGAATCCAAATCAAGAATATCACTTACATCAAGGCTGTTATAAAATGATTAACAGTAAAGCAGTTGTATTTGTTACTTCGTTAACAACAGTCCCTTTAAAACTACAAGCAAATACGTTAATAGCTAGGGTAAATCGCGTTACAGAAACTAAAACCTTATCAATCAGTTCAGATTCTAATACTCAAGCGCTAATGCCTCTCAATAGATCTGACATTAGAACTGGACAAGATGTTGATCAATCCACTTTTGAAAAACTCTATGAACTTTTGCAAAAGTTTAGAAAATGTTTTGCTCTTACTCTTGGTGAGATAGGCTGTACTAATGAAACTGCAATGAATATAGAGCTGCATGATAAGACCCCAGTTGTTTACAGGCCCTACAGACTATCTCATCACGAACGTAGTAAGGTTAGAGAAATGGTGAACGATTTAGTAAAAAACGACATTGTGCAAGAATCGGAGTCTAGCTATGCAAGTCCCATATTGATAGTAAAAAAGAAAAACGGAGAATCTAGACTTTGCGTTGATTACAGAGCGCTTAACAATAAAACCGTAAAAGATAAATATCCCTTACCCTTAATTGATGACCAAATCTCTAATTTGAGTGGTTATAAATTCTTTATTACGCTTGACCTTGCGTCTGGGTATTATCAGATCCCAATGGGGAAAGACAGCCGTCACCTCACTGCGTTTGTTACTCCGGACGGTCTATATGAATTTAAACGCATGCCGTTCGGACTTGCAAATGCCCCGGCTGTCTTTCAAAAGATGATTAACAGATTGTTGGGGTCAAGAAGGTTCGATTTTGTATTTGCTTATATGGATGACCTTCTTATCCCGTCTGTTACTATTGAAGAGGGTTTAAAAAAGCTGGAAGTAATCTTAGGATTACTTCGTGACGCTGGTCTTACCTTAAAGCTATCCAAATGTAGTTTCTTCGACAGGACTATAGAATATTTAGGCTACGAAGTTTCTGCGGAAGGCATAAAACCTAGTGAAAGAAAAATAATTGCTGTCAGGGACTTTCCTGTTCCAAGTAACATTCATGCAGTACGCCAATTCTTAGGATTAGCGAGTTACTTCCGTAGGTTTGTAAAAGGGTTCGGTGAGATTGCTAGGCCCCTTACCAATTTGCTAAAAAAGAATACTCCCTGGAAATGGGAGCGTGACCAAAATTACTCCTTTTTAACATTGAAGAATACTTTAATAGAACGCCCCTTACTTGCTCTATATGACCAAACATTAGAAACTGAGCTGCATACCGATGCCAGTTCTTTAGGGTTGGGAGGGATCTTACTGCAATGGCAAGCAGATCCTAGAATGTTAAAACCTGTGGCCTACTTCAGTCGACAGACCACTTCCGATGAACGCTATTTCCATTCATACGAATTAGAAACGTTAGCAGTAGTTTGTTCCCTAAAAAAATTTCGTCCGTACCTCTTAGGCCTAACATTTACTGTATACACCGATTGCAATGCACTGAAGACAACATTGACTAAAAGAGATTTAATTCCTCGCATTGCACGCTGGTGGCTACAGATCAGCGAATTTGATTTCCATATTCAATACCGACCCGGATGCAAAATGAACCACGCTGATGCTCTAAGTAGAAATCCCCAAAATAATATGAGTATAACTGACACGGTAAAGGTCCTCGCTATATCCACAGAAAGCTGGATAACTACAAAGAATTGTCAAAATTTTGAAACCCAATCTTGACGAAGATAATATAGACATAAAAAAAAACTTTGTGATTAAAAACCATGCGTTATACAGAAAAGTACAAGATCAAACTCGTTTAGTTATTCCAAAAAATGCCAGATGGCAAATTTGTAAGGCCAATCATGACGATCTAGGCCATTTCGGTTATACAAAAACACTTGAACGAATTCAAAGTCAATATTGGTTTCCTAAACTAAGACGATATGTAAAAAAATATGTAGCTTCTTGTATTGATTGTGCTTTTAACAAGGATAATTCGGCAAGATCACGTAGTGGACTTTTGCACCCTATTGGGAAAATTGCGAAACCATTCCACACGTTACACTTAGACCACTTGGGACCATTTGTGCGCAGTAAAAATCGTAATAACTATATTTTAACCATAGTAGACGCATTTACAAAATATCTCTTTGCTAGACCAGTGAAAGATACTAAAACCAAAAATGTTGTCAAAATACTCGAAAACTTATTTAATGATTTTGGAGTCCCAACCAGGATAATTTCAGATCGTGAGACAGCTTTTACTTCGAAACAGTTTAAAGATTTTTGTGCTAGTAATAGTATTAAACACGTGCTAAACGCAGTTGCTTGCCCTCGAGCAAATGGTCAAGCAGAGAGGTTCAATCAGACAATTCTTACGGCCTTGTCAACTCAAACTTCTGGCAAAGACGAACGCATCTGGGACCAGCAACTGGGTAAAGTACAATGGGGCATCAACAACACCATTCATGCAACAACAAAAAAAAGTGCGTCAGAATTGTTATTCGGCACTAAACTTAACGGTGCAACTGAAAACAAGTTAGAGAATAATGAGTCCAATTTCGAGGTAGAAGATTTATCCCCCCCTATTTCAAACATTGATGAAATTAGAAATGAAGCCTCCAAAAATATCGACAAAAATCAAAAACGTATGAAAGAAACCTATGATTCCAAAAGATCCCCTGCTGTTTCCTATTCAGTAGGAGATTTAGTAAAAATTACAAAAACTAATTTTAATAACGATGGAAAAAGCAGGAAATTACTCCCTAAATTTATCGGTCCATATAAAGTCGCAAAATGTTTAGGTAATGATAGATACGAAATTGTCAATGTGCCAGGGTTCAATACAAAAAAATATGTAAGTGTAGTAGCTGCCGATAGAATGCGACCGTGGATTCATATCCAATCGTTGGGAATTGACGAATCGTCAGGGTCAGAATCTGATTCCTCTGTCTCGGATAATGGTAATTCAGAGTCGGACAAATAGGTATAAACTAAAATTGTTATTTATGTAGTAGGAAAGTGCTTAAGTATAATAAATAGTTTTTATGTGATATGTTATGTAATCTCATTTTTTTTCTTTAATCATGACGAACTGAATACGATGTGTATCAATGTGATGAATGTGAATGTGTGATTATGCATTGAGATTTTATGTAATTTCAATTTATTCAATTTTCCCTTTTGATGTAATTGCCTCAGTGTTGTGATTATTGCGTGCTTCGGAGTTAGCACGCCGTCGGATGGCCGAGTGTTGTGATTTCATTAATTTAATTACAAAAGTGTTTGATTTTACTATAGAATCATCATATTCACTGTGGCAACACTGTCAGAATGTGAATTATTATTGTAACAGATTTTATTTTAAACTAATTCTTAAATGTAATTTCATATTTTTACTTGACAACACTTTGAAATAACGGTTATGACATCGTTATTTCTAGGTGGGGTAAATGTCACTTGAATTTAGTTGGTAAGCTTTTTGGAGAGCGGAGTCAGTCGTTATTCGATCGTCGAACAGTGCAGTTGTGCGAATAAAAAGTATTTATAAGCAAGTAAAAGGTGTTTTCTTTATACAAACAAAGGTCACCGACTTCTGAAGCTAGTTATTTTTCGCTTTTTTGTGTTTTTTGAAGTCGGTTTTATTTTTTCATATAACTTTTGCCGGCCGCTGGTCGCATGTATCGGGCCAGTACAGCAATTTCGAATCTCGAAGAAGGTTGTCAAAATAATGCTCAAATTTCCAAGCATGTTTGAGGAAAAATCTTATTACCTAGTCATGTTGTTCACCCAAACCAAAGTTTGAAAGTAGGTATCTATAAAATAAACGCCCTAACTATACCTAATAATAATGAACACAATGAAAAACACAAACCATACAGTCCGTTCAATTGATTTTGACTTCTATTGCATTGTTTTACAAATAGGCAGCTGCTGCAGTAAACAGTTGGTATTGTAACCACGTTTTTGCTTTTAATGCCATTCTTATGCCTACGGAATAGAAGTCAAAATCGGTTGACCGGACTGTAACAAAGGCGAAGTGGCGAAGTTACGCGAACTAGAGCTATTTGTGTTATTGTTTGTGTTCCCACGTTAGGGTATTTTCCCTAAATTTAGGGATTTTTTTAAAGAATTGTAGATTTTGTAATGAATAAAACCCCAATAAAAAACACAAACCTTACAGTCCGTTCAATCGATTTTGACTTCTATTGCGTTACCTTGTAAATAGGTAGCTACTGCAAACACGACGAACAAAATGACGTATTGTAACCACGTTTTTGCTTTTAATGCCATTCTTATGTCTACGGAATAGAAGTCAAAATCGGTTGACCGGACTGTAAAAAGGCGAAGTTATAACAGAACTAGAGCTGTTTGTGTTATTGTGTGTTACCACGTTTGAAGAATTTGGATTCTTAGCAACTAGCCCTGACGGTAAATTTATTTCAATATTGGTCTACGCATGTGTAGACCCGGTGATACATGCGACACTAACAACGTAGACCTACAAGAAATAATTCTACATTACGTAAAAAATGAAAATGATGAAAATTTTCGGTTTTTTCTTCATGGGTGTCGTCTTCGTGGTTTTTGGGATATCTGATATTGAAAGTTAGGTCAAAATTAAAATATATTTTTTTAATTAAAAATTCATTCATTTATAAGTACCTTACCTATACCTAACCAAATCATAGTTTGAGTTTACTATGTCATTTATTTGGCCGCTAAACACGACAGATATGTATTTTTTTATTATTTTTATTTACCTACTCGTCCTTGTGGGCACGGATCACGGTGCGTTGGTGAGAATTTACATAAAAACAGCACCATCTAGTGAAATTGATGCCACTTTGTTTCGATACAACGAAGTATCTAGGTGATGTGATGGTGGACTCCTAGATGGCGTTGTAAAACTCCAGTCTGTGGTGATTAATGAGACGCTGGTGCTGTCATCTGTTGAGGTAATCGAGAACAGAAATTAACTCGAGCGATTCCTAGACTTAGGGAGGTGTCTTTTCTTTGTATGGGATTGGGTATCTGTACGAAGTATTATATTATCTGTGCCACGGTCATATGACCAGGGTCATATGCGTAGTTAACGTCAGTTCAGTGTTCTGTTTGACGCCTACCGAACGTGACACGCGACAAAAAATGGGTAAATGCGTAGTGAAAGAGTGCGATTCAACATCACAAACACATAATAAATTAACCGAAATTACTTTCCACACGTAATTTTATTGTGTCTGTGTTTATAAAGTAATAAATCAACGTAAAAACGCAATTCATTTTTTCTTTTCATTCATTTTTTTTCAGCCGAAAGACGTCCACTGCTGGACATAGGCCTCCCCCAAGTGTCACCACATTGACCGGTCCCGTGCGACTCGCATCCAACGGATTCCCGCAACCTTCATCAGGTCATCGGTCCACCTAGTGGGAGGTCTTCCAACGCAACGTCTTCCGGTTCGCGGTCGCCACTCCAGAACTTTTCGGCCCCATCGGCCATCCGTTCTGCGAGTAATGTGCCCTGCCTACTGCCACTTAAGTTTGGCAATTCTTCGGGCTACGTCGGTGACCCTGGTTCTCTTGCGGATGTCTTCATTTCTGATTCGATCACGCACAGAAACTCCGAGCATAGTCCTCTCCATTGCCCTTTGGGTGACTTTAAGCTTTCTGATAAGGCCCATTGTGAGCGACCACGTTTCGGTCCCGTATGTAATCACTTGCAACACACACTGGTCATAGACTTTCGTCTTGAGACACTGCGGTAAGATGGACGAGAAGATACCGCGCAGCTTCCCGAACGCTGCCCAGCCGAGTCGGATTCGACGATTGACCTCTTTCTCGAAGTTAGATCTACCTAACTGGACCGTTTGTCCCAGGTACATATAATCGTCCACAGCTTTGAGTGTAGTGTCTCCGATTTTATTGGGAGTGGGTGTTACATGGGCATTCAGCATGACCTTGGTTTTGTCCATGTTCATTTTTACAGACTTCCAAAAGAAGGTTCTCATTTCGATTGGTATTTTTTTTTAATGTATGTACGGTCGAACAAGCTATTTGGTATACAGTTTACAATGTAATTTGTGGGTTAAACTGTAAACCAAATAGCTTGTTCGACCGTACACCAATAGGCGAGACGACAAAAAAAAACTAATTATTCTGTCAGTTAGATTATCAACTATTAGCCGTGTGGTATCCGGCAGAGTAGAATAGAACCAACCCATTACACTCACGGGTGTCGTATAAGGCGACTAATGTCTGAGGCAGAACACCTTGCGCCTCCGTAGACCAGAGAATGGGCAGCAGCGTTTTCTGTTAGCCTTTCATCACTGCGATCTCCAATTCGCCTGCCAAGCGTGGAGAATACGGCAAATTCCTCCCATCATGGGAGAGGCTTATGTCCAGCAGTGGACGTTATGGGCTGTTGTAGTAGATTATCAAAAAATATTTGACCCGTGTTTTTTCTTTTCTTACGTAAACCAACATTGACGAAGATATCACGCTTTTAAAATTCTCAATACGTCACGCCTAGGTATAATTTTTACCTAGTTCTGGCGTCACAAGCCCCCACTCCCGAGTTTTGATGCGTTTTATCCTTGTCAATATTTATTGATTTACAAAAACAATAAATACGTGTCCATTAATTTCCAATACTCTAGCTGACGGACTAAATAGTTTTGCAATTTTTTGATACTGTCTTCATGCCTATTACGCTGAGATTTATGATCCGATTTACGAGACTCTTCTTTAGTTTGATGCGGAATAGTTGTCATTTGGTCCCATAAAAATTTAACGTAGTTTGGCCCATTAGTTTTCGTTTTATGAACATTTTTACTTCTGTCGTGTGGTCCAATTTCTACATGTTCACCGATTTCTCACCCATTTGTGGAGCGATTCTCAAAATATTTTTATTTGAAAGAACATACTCCTGAGATGGTCCCATTTAAATTTGGTGAAGATCTTCGGAGATATACAATAGAACTCTTCAAAAATAGACGGTAAATCGGTCGTGATTGCTGCAATCGCTTGGATGTTTATTGTTATTACAACATCATGACGTAACATCGCGCCTGTATGCTCTGAGGGTTCGCAGATGTGTACAATTCACCCAAATTTCGAAAGTTTAGGTATGTAAAGTTCCATTTATTGGGGTATAAAAATGGAAAAAAAAAAAAACTTTTTTGCAAAAAATAAAACCGACTTCAAAAAAGTGAAAAATAAATTTAGCTTCAGAAGTCGGTGACAAAAAAAAACGAAATGTATCAAACAAAGGTCACCAACTTCTGATGCTAAAGTTATTTTTCACTTTTTTGTGTTTAGTGTTTTTTGAAGTCGGTTTTATTTTTTGCAAAAAAGTTTTTTAGCCCCACTCTTTTGGAAGCTCTACTGAGGTCATCGAGCATTGTACTGAGGTCCTCCATGGTCTCAGCCATGACCACTATATCGTCGGCAAACCGAAGGTGAGTGATGTGCTCGCCATTGACGTTGATGCCTAGCCCTCTCCAGTCCAGAACCTTGAAGACATCCTCCAGTGCAGCGGTGTACAGTTTCGGAGATATGACGTCTCCCTGTCTCACACCTCGCTGCAGAAGTCGGGAAGTCGGACTGACATGGTGGCGTTTTTGTACAAACACTTCAACACCTCGATGTACCGGTAGTCGATTTGGCACCGTTGGAGAGACTGCAGTATAGCCCATGGGCGAATCGAAGGCTCTCGTAGTCCACAAACGCTAAACAGAGGCAGGTTATACTCTTCGGTCTTCTGTATAACCTGCCGCAGCGTATGTATGTGGTCCACGGTGCTAAAGCCTTTTCGGAAACCGGCTTGTTCGGGAGGCTGAAAATCGTCAAAACTGCGCGCGAGACGATTCGTGATGACTCTTGAAAACAACTTGTAGACATGGCTTAGAAGTGAGATGGGCCTACAATTCTTCAGACGGGCATTGTCACCCTTCTTGAAGAAGAGTACCACAACCCTGCACCAGGCCTGTGGCGTTTTTCCCTCGAGTATGACGAAATTAAACAGCTTCTGAAGGGCCTAAAGTACAGGTTTTCCACCCGCCTTCAGGAGTTCGGCCGTAATTTCGTCATCACCCGGTGCCTTGTTGTTTTTAAGCTGTTTCAGAGCCATCCTTTTCTCGTACAGGCTGACGTCCGGGATGTCGGGTCAGTCTAGCTCTTGGGTCGTTTGCTAGATCTACGACGGGTTTACTGGTTGACGTGTACAACTGCTCATAGAAGCTCTCGATCTCCCTCAGAAGCACCGGTTAAAAAACGCAATTAATAAAATAAAATTTTGAATTTTGACAATTAGATTCAGTGTTACCACCAAAAACTTAGTTTTAGTTTCCCACATTAGTGGGAGAGTTTTTAGCTTATGAAATAAGTGATTTTAATATTATTTAATTGTATCAGACTTTTTAAGTGTTTTTGATATTGTTTTAATATTGGAATATTTAAAAAAGGTATATAATAATAATGTTTGTATTTATATGAATAAACGAAATGAAAAATATTCAAAAAGAAAATGTTTTAATTATTTCATTAGTTATAAACTTCTAATACATCCAATATGAAATACTTACATAATTCAAATATTTTAAAGTTAATTTAATTTGAATGTATCAAATGTTTTTTATGGCTTACAAAAGTTGGGTAAAATTTCGCATGGATACGCAACCCCATCCCACCATTGCAAGTTGATATTGCAGTCTTTGTCTAATCAAAGCGACGGTATTGTTCTTGCGACTTGTGTAAGCGAGACAGACATATGTTTACTTTTAAATGTTTAGTGGTTTCAAAGCTACGTCGTCGCGTTTAACCAGTGGTTACACTTTTTTTGACACATTTGATTGAGGTTTGCAATGGTCCCAGGTATCTCGGCATTTTGTTGTCAATAGGAGCGTGATTCCCTCTCATTTAGAGGAGCCCGTGTCCCAGCAGTGGGAACATTTAAGGATGATTATGATGATGAAGGAGCGTGATTTGTTGTCTTTGGCAGCGTTAAGTTAATACGGGGGATCCTGCTGAGCAGCACCCAGGACGTGAAAGGAGTACAACTGCTCCACAGGACCGATACTTACATGCAGCTGACTGCCAAGACGATCAGCCGATGTTAACCGCCCGGGAGATAGGTTTAAAGCTACAATTCTCAAGCGGCGTTGTTGTTAGCCACCAAACCGTGAGAAATAGGCTGCATGAATACGGCTATGAGCAGGACGCCCAATTAGGTAGCCACCTATACGCCATGGAAATCGCGCCCATCGAAACGAATGATATAGGGAACACTTGACATGGACCCAGGAGCAATGGGATAAAATGTTATGTTTCGACAAGTTCCGGTTTGGATTTTGGCCTGATACGAGAAGGGTAAGTGTATCTGGAAATGCTGAACGACTGAGATGCATCTAGGAAGCACACCCTTTTTTTTTTTTTTTTTCGGATGGGAAATCATCGAATGACTTCTCCCGCTCTGGGCGGAGCAGGAGGGAGTGTCAGATTTTTACTGACTAAAACCCATCCATGTTCCTTCATCGCCCTTTGTGTTCCGGGGTCACGATATCTCTTTCGAACAGTCCCGCAACCCCGGCAGGCATCGGTCCTTGCGGACCCCTTCCCATTGCTGACTCTCTTTGAGGCGCGCGTGGAACACGAACGCGCCGTCGATACGGCCTGTCGTCATGAAACGGACGGACGGCGAGTTAGCCCATAGCCCACCGTCCACGGGCCCGCGCCTACGGATGCCCGGGGCGTCTCCCGCGGCGGCCGGGACGCTGTGAGGTCCTCTCCCTCTCACGTTCCGCCACCTCCTTCTCTAGCATTACTGCTTCGCAGAAGGAGGTGACGGCGTCCCATTCCGTCTCGCTCCGGACCATGGCTTGCACCAGGGCCGGACGCCAGAGGTCGCCGCTTCGAGGACACGGCGGTGCTCCGCCCACGCGGGGCACACCTCCACCGTGTGCTCCACCGTGTCCTCCGGTCGATCCTCGCAATGGAAACACCCGGGCGTTTCCTCCCGCCCGATTCGGTGCAAGAACCTCCCGAAACAAGGAAGCGCACCCTTACAGTTTACAGTGGCTCCATAGTGATGGTATGGGCGGGGTTTATAAAGAACAGACGAATTGAGCTCGTTTTGTAGATGGCAATATGAACGCTGCAAGTAACGTTGAACATGTCCTCGGGGTCTTATGTTCACCCATTAGCACAAAGCATTGGCTCAGATTTACCGCTGATGCATGACAATGCGCGTTCGCACACAGCTCGGAGGACTAGAGAGTACTATTAGGCATTGGGAAACATCCGGGTATTGCTGTGGCCTACACAATTGCTAGGCCTCAATTCCATCGAGCACGCAAGGGACATGCTCCAGAGACGTGTTCTAGAGAACCTGGACTGGTGTATCAGCAACCCAACAACTGAAATATTTGTTAAAATTCCATTGGGAATATTTGTTAAAATTCCATTGCCGCAGGATCAAATAAACAGTCTTATAATTAAAACAACAGAGACGGTCACACTTTGTACGGTCTATTGAATTAAATAATTTAAAAAAAATGTCGGTATATAATTTTGTAAAACATTAAAACTTTAATTTCTTTTTATCTTTAATTTAAACTACATACTAATAATCGTTCTAGAGTTCGAATCCGGTATATGTTGCTTAGACTTTTTGATGTGTGTAATGGGGGCTATCGCGTGTGAATTTGCCGCTAAAGGCGCTTGTGTAGACTAAGGTCCTCCAAAATGTCAGATGTCATAGAGTGTTCACGCGTTGCGTGCTTTTTTATGACGTATTTATACTAATACTCACGATTGTGTTCTAGATTGAGCCATTCCTGATTAATTATGACTTGAAGATTCTAAGTAGCAACTTAAAATAATAATATTGTTTGTACTTGGAGGTAGAATGATTTTTAATTGTTTCATGCTTGCTATTTTTAGGCAGAATATTGTAAATATATATCTAAAGCTTCCACTATGTTGTTATACATAATAAAATAAACTTTTTTATGAAGTTATTATTGCTATAAAGTGTGCCATCTGGTGAGCTCAAAAACGATAGCCCCCATTGCACTCGGCTAGTGTGTGATTGTCAAACTATTATTATTTCCGTAGTGTGCTGTTTTTTTTTTTTTTTTTTTTTTTTTCGGATGGGAAATCATCAAATGACTTCTCCCGCTCTGGGCGGAGCAGGAGGGAGTGTCAGACTTTTACTGACTAAAACCCATCCATGTTCCTTCATCGCCCTTTGTGTTCCGGGGTCACGGTATCTCTTTCGAACAGTCCCGCAACCCCGGCAGGCATCGGTCCTTGCGGACCCCTTCCCCTTGCTGACTCTCTTTGAGGCGCGCGTGGAACACGAACGCGCCGTCGACACGGCCTGTCGTCATGAGACGGACGGACGGCGAGCTAGCCCATAGCCCACCGTCCACAGGCCCGCGGTGTGCTGTTTACCTCGCCTCCCGTAGTAAGTGGCAGAATTTTGTTTGGCGTTTCGCTCTTTGATTTTTTTTCCCACAACTTATTTCTCATGACTCAGGATTTTTTAAAGTTATTACTTTTCTTGCCTGTTGCCGCAGAATGAGTAAATACATAATAAATAATTGTAGCGTACAGTAGAATCACTCTCAAACAAAATATATTAGATTATTTATTTAGATCTCAAATTACTTATCTCTATTAAGGCAAGACGTATACTTTTCAAGCTCGCTCTAGCAGGCTGCTTTTTCTTGAATATTAACGTTGTCTATAGTCCACCCAAGTAACTCCGGTAGATCGAAACAACTTGGACTTGTCCAGTGTTAAAATTTTCGAGCTCGCTTCGCTCGTTCTTAAGACTACTTGTCTAAAACAGTGAGTATTTTACTTAGTCTGTGTCATTGTCATCCCAATGCTGGGCAAAGGCTTCTCGCCATGACATCCAAATCTTTCGATCTAGAGCTAATGTATGTTTAACTATGAGTACATAGGTGAAGATTTACAATTTGCAATTAAATTAACAGAATAAGGGAAAAAAATATTAATTTATTAACATAAATATAAATACAATTATTAAAAAAGTTTTACTTAAATCGTAAATCAGACACCAAAGCCACATGATCTGAAGGGAATACTACACTCGGCAACGCTGTGTGTAATTTTAATTCATCAACAGACGGAAGAGGAACCACCTGCAAAAATATTAACATTAGGTACACATCATATTATAATTTTAGTTGTACCCTCCAATGCTTGTTGCGTTGTATTTGTTCACAGTTTTAGATTTTTACCATCTAACCAAGGAGCTAGGCTAGGTACCTAAAAAAAAAACCGGCCAAGAGCGAGTCGGACTCGCGCACAGAGGGTTCCGTACAAACTTTTTAAGGACAAACTAAACTTAGCTGATCGATCTCCAGAAACGGCTATTGCACCAACAGCAAATAATAAGTTTGTAATAGTAAAATAGCTGTTTTTTTTGTTATTAAACTACGTATTTACCTATAGGGTACTTCCGGTTGACCTTGTGTTGTCAATTTTGATGAAAAGCAAGGTCTTACAGCACAAGGGAAAATTCCGAAAAATATTTTTTTTTGAAAATTAAGGTAAATTTTGGTACTTACAAGTTTTCGCGACAATCTAACTTTGCCCATATATTTTTATCGAGTTGACTCAGGACATTGATTGTTATACTCCTAATAGGGACTATAGACTCAGTATCTGGTATAAATTTCAACTTGCTAGGTCTACCCGTTCCTGAGAAAATCGGTGGTGACAGACGGACGGACAGACGGACAAGAGTGGTCTCATAAGGGTTCCTTTTTTACCTTTTGAGGTACGGAACCCTAAAATCGAATCAAAAATAGCCACCTTAAAGTACAGACGCCAGCACATCAAGCTACTAATCTTTCAAATTTATTTAATAGATTTTCTACTTTACTACTAAAGCAATAGGTTCAAGGTTAATTGGGAAAATTTGTCAGTTTCGGGTAACTTGATGTGCTGGCGTCTCTACAATCATATTATACAGGGTTTTGACCCCCGTAAGGAACGTGGTTCCTTACGTTTATATTATTACTAGCTGTTGCCTGCGACTTCGTCCGCGTGGTAGCCAACATCAGACATCGTAAAGGATACAACCAATAACTCAAGATCATGGCTGACAGTTTGATCCACTGACTAATCGACCAACGCAAAGCTGAAACTGCTGGGTCTAGAAGCATGAAATTTTGTACAAACGTAAACTGCCTATGACAATATTTCTGTAAAAACAACACTCTTAACCATTTTAGTGGATGGAGCTTACATAACCAGACCGGAAGTCTGGCCTTGTGAGTAGTGACTTATTTATTGACCTGGCAAAGCAAACTTTCAGAGGAAACAAAAGTCGCTTATAAATTCAAACGGCAGATCATAGAGAGTCAACGGTATATGCGGCATAAACACTGTTTCTCATTACATATTATGTAGTTTCGGTGGTAGTAAATTCCGAAGTAACATGACAGCTGTGCCGACATGCAGCGAGAGCTTATGGTATGGTGGAGGCCTTGTGCTTTCACGGGTCTCAGAATGCGCCACCGTCGGGATCCCTACTGACGGTGGAGGGGTTTCCATCGGCGTCGAGTCGACGATGAAGTACCTAGGACTCGACCGAACACGAACGCGCCGTCGACACGGGCTGTCGTCATGAGACGGACGGACGGCGAGCTAGTCCATAGCTCTCCGTCCACAGGCCCGCGCCTAAGGTGACCGTGGGCCAACACATGGCCCCCGCGGCGGCCGGGACTTGAGGTTCTCTCCCTCTCACGTTTCACCACCTCCTTATCTAGCATTACTGCTTCGCAGAAGAGGTGACGGCGTCCCATTCCGTCTGGCTCCCTGGATTGAACCAGGGCCGGACGCGAGAGGTCGCCGGCCGCCGATCGCCGCTACGAGGACACGGCGGTGCTCCGCCCACACGGAGCACACCTCCACAGTGTGCTCTAAAAAAAAAAGCACTAAACACACGGGCGGTAAAAAAAAAGAAAAGAAAACATACTAGTGAGTATGTAATAGCCCACATCCCGAACGCTATACGTCCCTGCAATACACCACTTTTTGAGCAACTGTATTAAAAATCCTTTTTTAGTGGATATTTACTCTTCACAAAGAACACACCCTCCAAGTTTCATGTCTCCAGGACCAGCGGTTTGGGCTGTGCGTTTATATGTCACCCAGTCAGTCAGTTTACCATTTTATACATATAGATTATTAGTATTAATAATATTATTATTAATTTTATTATAATTATCATTATTATTATTATATCATTCTTATTCATTTTCATTATCAGCGACCCCAAAAATTACGAAAACGACACCCATGAAGAAAAAACCGAAAATTTTCGTCGGCGCCATCTTGGATTTTCATTTTGACCCCATTTTCATTATCACCAACCACAAAAACGAGACCCATGAAGAAAAATATAATAATAATAATCAATCAATCCTACATTGTGCAGTAGGGCATGCGAACCGGTTTTCCCCGGTTCTCAAAAACCCGGGAATTCCCGGTTTTTCAGTTAGAAAGAAAAAAAAAAACGGTTTTGTCGTTTAAAAACCTGGGTTTTCGGGTCTTGTTAAATCGATCATTATTGACACGCAACACGTCGTAGGTCGTTTAAAATGTAGAAATATGAGTAAGTAAAATTTTATATCCCCCGAGTTATTCATCTAATTTACAATTTATTCTCAAAAATACGCTACACGCTACGCTGTGGGTTGTGGAATTGGTTGGTTGTTGATGCGATACCTCAGGGAGACTTCAAGCATAGTCCGCTCCATAGCTCGCTAAGCGACCTTGAATTTATGGACCAGCCGTACCGTAAGTGTCCCCGTTTCGGCCCCGTAAGTCATAACAGGCAGAACGCACTTGTTGAAGACCTCAGTATTTCGGCTCTGTAGAATACCCAACGACAAGATCTGACGAAGTTTTCCAAATGCTGCCCAGCCCAGCTGGATTCTTCTGGTAGTCTTCCTCTCAGTTGTTCTTACCAAACTGTAGTTTGCCCGAGATAAATATGTGCTCGAACAACCTCGAAGGGACCACCATTGTCAACAATAGGTCCTGGGGTGACGTGTTCGTTGAATATGATCTGGGTTTTGTCTAAGTTCACCCTGAGAGCAATGCGTATTGAAGAATATACTAGGCAATCCAGCATTTGCTACAAGTCGTGCAGCGATACAGCCAGTATGACGGTATCATCTACAAATCTCAAGTTTACATCCTCCAGTGTGTTGGTGAACAATTTCGGGGGAATTACGTACCCTTGCCTCAGCCCCCGACGCAATGGGATGTGCTATATTTTCTGGTTCTCGGCACTTAGATGTATCGCTAGTCTACTTGGCACCGCTGCAGAGGCTCCACGACTGACCAGGTTTCGATAGAATCAATAGCCTTCTCATAGTCCTAAAAATGCAAGACACAGAGGCCAATTATACTCTTCGGACAGTATAATCTGCCGCACTGTGTGGATGTGGTCTAGGGTGCCGTATCCTGCTCGAAACTCGGCTTGCTCCGTTGGCTGGAAGTCGACGACTATTCGCGCTAGACGATTCGTGACGTCTCTTGAAACCAGCTTGAACACGTGGCTAAGGAGCGAAATGGATTTGTAATTCTTTAAATGGTCTTGTTCCCACTTTTTAAATAAAAGAACGACCACGCTTCTGCAGTTTTCCCAGAGAGAACTGAGTTGAAAAGCTCTCTTAATAGAGGATTTCCTCCCGCTTTCAGAAGCTCAGTCGTTATCCCATCCTCACCCACCAGCGGCTTTTCAATTCTTATGCTGTCTAAGAGCTGCCTCGATTTCATCTTGGCTGACTCACGGCAGGTCTTTGTGAAATGGCGGTTTAAGGTTGCTCTGGAATTCTCATTTTCGGGATCAGGTCCAGATGCATACGATGCGTACAACTGGCCGTATAAGTTTTTGACTTCCAAAATAATCTCCGAAACAACGATATCTCCATTCCCCACTAGATTTAGCCAACTTCGTCAGGTGGCTTCCCCCAAGTAATTAGACGGACACATTCGATCGACCCCCAGTTTTGCTCAATTGCTGTTCTAAATAGTTCAAGCGTTGCGACCCAGATGTCGCCTGTAATAGTTTCACTAGACGCCACGAGATGGCGCTAGTTTGTTAGGAAAATATAGTTTTAGTCGATACTCTCCGCCATCTTAGCGAGACGATCTCTGTGACCTTTGTTTGCTCTTTTCAAAAGGACGACACGAAAACCAATCATTGTACCTGTGTAACAAATATGTATACTCCGATCATTAAATTAAAGTTCATGTCAAGAAATTCGGCGTTTAATTGAAGAATCTAAGACAATTTTTCTATTGAGCGTGTGCTGGAGCATCGAAGATCGCGTCTTCCCAATTTTCTAATTATTTTGCTGAGTGCCTGTAGTTCTGTCGAAGTGATGAGTGGGTTATCACGTCGTCCCGTCATAAGTTCCAGAGTCTACTCCGAAAGTTTGAACTTCCTGCCCGTACGCCGCATTTTGCAAAAACGCGTCTAGAGCTTCCTCCCTGAAGATTTCCACCATTTGGTCGAGCGCCTGGTCAATATTATAACCTTTGTAATTGATAATTAATGAGAAAGAGCAAGAACATTTTGTATTAATGAAAAAACCCGAAAAACCCGGGTACCCGGTTTTGGAAAAAAAAACGAAACGAAACGGAAAAACCGGTTCTGAAAAATGGCCAGTTGTCGATGCCCTCTGCAGCTGTAGCGGCACATGTCGTGTAGCTCATGCCAAATTTTTTTATGACAAAGCTACATGACCAAAACCAGCCGTACCGGCCTGGCAGTACAGGATTGAACGACGTATTGGTGTGGCCAGAGCACTCATCGGCAAACTGATTTACGGAGGGCAATACTCGCCCTAGAGTGATGCGTTTTGTGAGGCGGGCGTTATACTAGGACTGATATCAGTCCGCGAGACTACATGTCCCGTGTCACAGAGCGCATTGACTTCCTGGAGCAGAAAGTGTATGCATGGGCAAATCGTATTCGTAGGTATAAACGGCGGGTGGACCGGCGCATCTGGTCGGTGCCTGTCAGCCATGCTGAGGGTGAATAGACGGCACGTTGCCAACTGACGCCGACGACGCTTGCAGTTGTGGCGTCGGCGGCTGCCGTCGGCGCGTCGACGGCAGCCGTCGACACACATTTACGCGGCATGCCACAACTGCAAGCGTCGACGGCAGTCGTCGGCGCTTCGGCGGCTGCCGCCCGGCGCGTCGACGGCAGCCGTCGACAGGTGGTGACGGCTGCAGTTTATGTGCAGTTGGCAACGTGCCGCTCGTCTGTAAGAACCCTAAGCAGGCGTGCGACCCAGTACCAGAAATGGGGGCAATTACTATCAGCCCATAAGACGTAGCTCGTGTAGTCCATCCGTTGCCTAACTGGAAATCTCCAGGGCCGGATGGGCTGCACAACTTCTAGATAAAATGGTTCACAAGTTCGCACTCTCGCCTGGCGACCCCGTTCCAGTCAGCCTTAGAGTCAGGGTCTCTGCCAGATTTCCTGACAACAGGTATAACCCACCTGCTCCATAAATCGGGTAGTACCGCGGAACCCAAAAATTATAGACCGATCACCTGTCTGCCGACAGTCTATGAAGTTCTTACATCCATTTTGAGAACTAAAATTAGCAAACATATAGATGACAATTCTGGCATGTCCGCTTCTCAGAATGGATGTAGGAACGGGTCCCGTGGTACTAGGGAGCTACTCCTCATTGATATGGCCATTAGTCACCAGGTTCGCCGTTCCCGAAAGGATTTGTCGACATGTTGGATAGACTATAAGAAGGCCTATGACTCCACATACAGGGCTCATGAGGGTGCTAGAGTTGTATAAAGTTGATGCAATTCTGTGCACCTTCCTGATGTCATGTATGAGCCAATGGAGGACAGTGCTTCGCTATCCAGGATGTCGGCAAATTCAGAGGAATAGCGAACCGATAAGGATAGAGCGAGGTATATTTCAGGGCGATAGTTTGAGTCCACTTTCGTTCTGCTTAGCCTTGAATGTTGAATCCTCTTAGCACACTGCTGGAGGATTCAGGTTTAGGCTATCGGTTGCGGAAAGATGGTAAGGTCATATCTCACCTCCTTTACATGGATGACCTTAAAGTCTTTGCCCCCAACGATTTGCGACTGATGGAGTTACTGAAGGTAACTGAAACTTTCAGTAGCGCCATCAGGATGGAATTTGGTGTGGACAAATGTGCGGTCATGCATGTAAAACGAGGGAAGATTGTGGAATCTGTGGGAACAGATCACAGGTCACCTATAAGTGACGAATTCACCGCAAAGCCGTTGAAATAGAAACTAATCAATGTAAATGATTTAGTGAATAAGTCGTTGGTGTGTCAATATAAATATATATTAAAATATATAAAATATAATAAATAAATAAATAAACCCAGCTCTCGGATTCCATAACTCATAGATCCCTATAGAAGTATTTGGGTATGTCGAAAGCGCTGGGCATCAATGTTGCTGACATGAAGCAATCGTTGAAGGAGCGCTTCTTTGGCCACCTTAAAAAAGTATGTAATAGTCTTTTATCAGGTGGCAATAAGGTTTTGATGTACTCTTTCGGCATACTCAAATGAACTCAAACAGAACTAGATGCCTTGGATACGAAGGTCCGTAAATTGTCATATCGGATGCATCACCCACGTTCTTCGGTTATGAGACTATATCCCGCAGAAGTGTGGGGGTCGAGGCTTTTTAAATGCTAAGACTATCCACAATCGCGAGATATGCAGCCTCAGGGAATATTTCCTAGGAGCCGATGTGGGTATGCATCGAGATGTGGTCGGGATGGACAAGGGCCTCACCCCGCTTTCCTTGGCTAAAGAGAACTGGCGCAAAACTCCAGTGCTTGACACTAACGACCGCAGGGAGGTATGGCAGAGTAAGGAGCTTTACGGACACTTTTTCCGGGCCCTGCTTGGGCCCGATGTAGACCTATCAGCGTCCGTAGCCTAGCTACGTTCCGGGGACCAATTCGGAGAAACCGAAGGTTTTGTCTGTGCAATAATGGATGAAGTTATGATGACGAATAACTACCGGAGATTTATTGTGAAGGATGGCTCGGTTGACATATGTCGGGCATGCCACCGTCCAGGCGAATCAATCCATCACATTAACTCCGGGTGTTCTCGTCTAGCTAACGGAGAGTATCTGCATAGACAACCTTGTAGCCAGGATTATTAGCTAGGATTATCCACCAGCAACTTGTTTTGAAGTACAAGCTTGTGGAATCAGAAGTGCCATACTATAAGTATGCGCCCGACCCAGTGCTTGATAATGGTAGTATCACGTTGTATTGGGATCGATCTATCACCACTGACAGGACTCTTGTTGCCAATAGGCCTGACATTGTGGTGATGGATCGACTGGAGCGTCGCACAATGATTGTTGATATAACGGTTCCGCATGACGAAAACCTCGTGAAAGCAGAGAAAGATAAACAATAGGGTAGATGACACCATAAAACAATAATTCCCAGACACCTATCTCTAAAAAAAAACACTTGATTTTAAAATTTAAATACAAAAACAATCATTGCGCGCCGCTCTGATCGATCCACCACCACTATAATTATCAGGCCTATTGGCTACTTTAGTCCTGTCAGTGATGATGGATTGATCCCAGTACAATGTGATACTGCCATTATCGAGAACTGGGTCGGGCACATACCTATAGTAAGGCACTTCCGATTCCACAAGTATCGAGGGATGAGTTTGACCTTAAAAAAGTCGTTCCTCGACCTTTATGAACTTGGAGGGTTGTATCGATGATTTTGATAATTATAATTCTGTAAATACATACGTCTTACAGTCGCGAACAATATTTTAATCAACTTACAACCTAGCACTGTCCTGCAAATGGCAAAAAACGTAAGAAAATTTGAATTTCGCGGGCTACTCTGGAGCATCCAGGTTTTGGTTTCAAGTCAAGGTTTTTTAGAACGTAGTTCCATAACGCGCCCCGCCCACACTATAAATATGGACAGTACCGAAACTAAGCCTAGTTGATGCAATAATTACCTACGCTCCATTGAAACCATAGGGTTGTCCCTTTTAAGGAATAGGTGAATATATTGTTTTTTTTTTAAATAAAATGTTTTTATTCTGTTGTGATCAATCGATCGAATTGAAATATGTACCTAGCTTACAAATACAGCGCATGTTAGTGTGAGTGTGCGGTTTCGAGCATAGGTAGGTAGTTTCCCTACTGTCCATATTTATATTGTGACGCGGCTTACTAGGAGGGTAATTTAGTAGAAATCATCACGTAAGAAAATGCCGTATGCTGTGTGTGTAGTAGTAGGTACTACACAAGAAGGGTATCAAAGGCACAATTTCTTTTTTTAATTTGCCTGAATACTACAACTGTCCAGTTTTCCTAGCGTAGGTATTTAATTTGACCCTGAGTTGTCGGTTTTTCATTATAACATTTTACGATACGTGGAAAACCATTTATCAAACATATGAAGGTGACACTTACACATAATATTATGGGGGAGGCCTATGTCCAGCAGTGGACGTCTTTCGGCTGAAATGATGATAATGATGATGAAAGTTTTATGAAGATCAAAATTGTTTTTAAAAATGGCAAATGATCATTTTACCTGTTCTACTTCTAATTTAGTCTTGTCATAAAATATGTAATCTAGACAATCTGCAAACTCAGCTGTATAATTTGTAAAAGGAGGCGTTCCACATGCACTAGCTAAAGAAATATTTTGCTCCAAACTTAAATCATTTACAGCTTCATCTTTGTCTGAAATAAAGAAAAATTACTTAAGTAAGTATAGATTTTTATGAAGTACTTTTGAGGTAAAAAAAAAAAATAGTCGTGGGTGTTATTGAAATATTGACTCTCCTACTTAATAATGTATGTTATCACTATGAGCAAAAAATAATAATGCATTTAATTTTAATGTATGCCAACTAGCTAGTGTTTTAGGCACATGTTAGCCAATAAGTAATTTATTGGTCTTCGTGTCTCGACACATTATTTTTAATTGTTTTCTTCCATGTAGGTACCCATTTCGTTTCATTTACTATCATTGAGCTATTACTACTACGTATAGAGAAGACAGCGCGAACCAAATCTTTACGCAGTGCGAGGCGCGCGGGGGGCGGCTAACCCCGTATAATTGAATTGCAGCCAGCTGACAGCATTTGAACGGAGCACAGATTTTGTTCGCGGTGTCTTCTCTATTATTATTTATTTTATATTCCAGACTACAAAGAGGTCCACTGTGTTAGTAACAATATAACTTAGCCTATGTTAGTACTTAATAACTAAAACAGATCGGGTGCGATTAGTAAGCGCCCACATTAGTGGTCTGTCTGCCCGGGCGGCTATCGATTGCAGGATAGTGTTGGGACTGCCACGCAGCCTGTGGAGTAGCGAGGCAGATTTTTCTTTTTCTATACGTGGTAGTACCTAATAGCTCAATATTTATTAGAAGCTTTTATTTTGTTTCGTATACCAGAAATGGTTAATATGAGGATCTTTATTGTCATATTATGTAATGTAACATGTATGTAGGTACCATCAATCTACCCATATTACGAAAATATTTTTTTTGATTTGATCTAACCATGTTGTATCGGTTGTTTGTGATAAGTACTATCAAGTACTTAAATATTATCAAACCCAATTATGATGCTATGTTAACTGTCCAAGAATGATAGTTGAGATTCTATATAGACAATAGGGTAGATGACAAAAAAAATCTAATTAGTCCGTCAGATAGATTTCCAAAAAATATTGGACACATATTTTATTATTTTTTCACGAAAACAAAAAATGAATATGATACAGTGCGTCGAAAACTCGTGTGACGTCACATTTGAGTACATTTTTTACTCAAATGTGACATCACGAGCCCCCACTCCTGATGTTCGACACGTTTTATCTTCGTCAATTTTTATTAATTTGATAAAACAAAAAACACGTATCCAATATTTTTCGAAAGTCTAACTGACGGAATAAACAGAATCTTATTTTTTTTAGTCAGTCATCATCCTTAATAAAGTTGGTAGGTAGAAAATTTCCCTGACTGCCTAAGTTATTTACTTACTAGATTTCCAATCCGGTAAAGTACTTGGCGATACACCAGTTGTGTACAACTGATATATACCACATGATGGGACGCTGTTGAAGTCACCACAAAGAACAACACTTATTCTTTTATGTGGATGCTGAAATGGAAAAAATATATCAATTACTTGCATGGTAATAATTCTGCTTAGCATGTGGATGGCATATAATTATTTAAGCTAAAGCTAAATAAAGGTTGAATTTGATTGGTATATTGTAAGCACATCAAGATGTTTTAGCATAAGATCTAAGCATTATTAACTAAATAATCAGAATTTATGTAAAAGTATTAAGATAAATGATAAGCCAAATTGTTCCTACCTTTGATCTCATATTTTTTAGAATATCCATTAACCAGTATATGACTATACCTCCCTGTAATAATCTTATATGGTCAGCATCGGGGTGGAAATACAAATGTGTATTGGCAACTAAAAGAATCTCATCAGGATTGTCAACTGATTTTAGGAATGTTGCACTTGATATTGTAGCTCTATCCAAAAATCGTTCTGTTAGGGGTGCATTATCTTTTATTTTAGTCCAAATTGAATTAAGACATTTTTTAGTTTTCAAAGCATCAGCCAATACTATGCTTTCATCGCCCAAAAATCTAAAATTGTTTAAACATATTATATAGGTGATAAATCGTCCATATTTAGTTTAGCTAAATTGTTAAAAAAACCATACTCAAATCTATCTCTTCGGTAAAAACAGGCCACTCCTTCGGCAACTTGCTTTCCCTTCTTATAAAATAAACCATTTAGACCTTCAGAATTCATAATGGGTGTTAAACAGTGGCGAAATATTTTACTATCTACTTCTTGAAGACATATTATATCACTGTTATATCCTAAAACAAATAAATATGAATAGAGAATTAGATGCATCACCAACAACCACTCCCACATAATTGGATCTACTTTTTTGTAAATAAAATTATTCATTTATAATTATAAGGTATGTGTGTTTAAATGGATTTATACATTGCATACATAAACTCACCAAGTAATTCTTTCAATATTAGTTGTTTTCTATAATCAATGTGTAGTGCATATGAGGGACAGTATGGATACAGAACTGTTCGAGTGTGATCTGAGTCACAGTATAAATCAGCCAAAATGTTGTAAGATACACATCTGAAGCTGTGAACAAAAAAATATATTTTACTAATTAATTGTTATTTTTTTTATTATTAAAACTAACTTAATCCGAGGCGACCCAGAAAAAGGTGGCCAGACGATTTGGACATGTACCACGAGGGTTGGTCCGAGGAGGCACGGAAATGAGCAAATGGAAGGAATTCGGGGAGGCCTTTGCCCAGCAGTGGGACAGCACAGGCTAACAAAAAAAAACTAATTTCCATTTATATTTATTTTAATAGGTCTTAAAATAATAATATCATGTACAAGTTACAAAACAACTGCAAAGAGCTTATTGGGCATTAATTATTTAATTTGCTTGACTACAGGTAAGGCATCCCAAAGACAAGCAGTGGATTAACCCTTAATTGATTGGGCCTAAAAAGTTACATTAATATAAATAAAATACAAAATCATGATTATGCTCACTTGATCACATGTGTTTTTATGAAGCTAAAGGCTAAAGGGAACTTTAGTGCGCAAAAAACAGAATTTTAAAAGTTCTAAAGTGCACTGGGAAGTGTAACAGCCTTTGAGAGCAAGGAGGGGTTAGTAACTAATAATAAAAGAAATATATCAGCTGGTCATTTATTTATGAAAGCATTTATTGAAATTAAATAAAGTTGAGTCATACCTTTTAAGTTGTAATTTCTGTTTAGTAAACATATGTCTTGTTTCAAATGGGCACTTTCCAGGCCCTGCTTCAACTAGATTCTTAGATACAGCTTCAACAGCAGGGCCAACCATTTCATCATTTGCTAAAAGTTTCAAATCGTTATAATAGAATAATAACTCTGGAAAATGTGAAGCTTTATGCTTAGGTACAGATGTAAATAACAATTTGATCACTACTTGCCTGGTATACACTCAAACTTTAATTTCATTCCTATATCTTGAGTTTCAGGAGTGTAAATGAATTTATTTCCTGCGAGTTCCCATTGAATATGCTGCTCACTTACTGAGTATCCCTTTTCATTTAGTGGTAATCCTCTAGACCAATTAAAAGTACACTTGTTCTGATTGGCATATTGGGTGTCGAAATTTTGCGGATGAACTGGAAACCCAGCTAAGATGCTTTGTGGTAAGTTCATACTGACTACCCATGGAGCATTACAAACTACTTCATAAAAGCTGCCCGACATTTTTAATTTTACTGGGCCTTTCATAGTAAACAGGTCGTTACACGTAATATTTTCATTTAATAGAACATTATTAGAATCATACAATTCTATGTGAATCTTTTCACCATCCTGACTAACTTTTTTCTTTTTATTTCCTTTGTCTATAACCTTTTGAATGTTGGTTTTCATTCGAGTGAGCAAAACCTGCAAACTTTCGGTTGGCTTTCGGCTGAAATTAAATTGCCTAGCAGAGCCTTTAACGTCTAATAAAAAGGTAATATCAACTTTTTCATCTTGCTCTATATATCTAAAATAACATTTATTACTGTTCATGATTTTTGATAGTGAAATAACGGTAGAGTAAAGTCTGTTGCTTATATTGTGAAATCGTAACAGCATAATATGTTAGCAAAACGTGATATATTTTGCGTACACGTTATTAAAACTTGATTATAATCTATTATCAGTAGTGAACCAAGAAAAAGACGACCTACAAAACGTAACCACAAAAATTCACAAACTGCTATCCAAAGAGTATAATAATAATAAGGGAGAAGAGAGCCCTCTTGTGCCATTTTGAAGCATCCGATTTGAAGCGCCATCTGGATTTCTTAACGAGAACCAAGGCTCTATAGGTAGCTATAGGTAGATAGGAATGTATGTATACCTTCATATAGGTCAATATTTGTTTACTTAAAGGTGATCATTCAAATTTTCTTGTTTTTTTGCAAATAGCAGCTGTTTTGTTTATGTCGTATGTTGATCATAATAAAATTTGCGAATACATAACTTAATGATGATACATTATAATATGAGCCATCTTTTTATTCGCGAATTGCATTTTGATCAACAATACGATGTAAACACAGCTTCTATTTGCAAAAACAAGAAAGAATTTCGCTGGCTACATTCATATTTGAATAGAATTGACAGTTACACAGAGAATTTGTAAATAATTAAACATAAGATGGACTAACGAAACACATTCAAGCGTAAGCGCAAGTTGCGGCGGCCATTATATGATGTTGCCAGTTTATGTTACACAAAAAGGATTTCCATGACAAGGTTGTGGTATAATTGATAATACGAAACAGCCATGAAATATAAAAACGTGATAATTTTGATGAAAAATTTAACAATTATTCTCATTAAATTATAGAACTTAATTATTTGATTTTCATAATTGAACAGAGACACCTATCGTTAACTATGAAATACATAGTTTATTGGTTAAGTAAAGTAGATGGCGACTCTTTCTTCACTGAAGTTGTACATGTTCTAACTGTCTCCCCCCTGACTGCTATCTGCTGACACAAGTGACACACTGACTGTCTTCTTTGTCTAACATGACAAGTTGACAGTTCTAGTCAGTGTTGGCAACTTTATTTTTTAGAAGATCGTACCATGGCTTAGAAAAGATCTTATTTTGCCAGCATTTCAAGGAAGAAAATAGTAAGTCCTGAAATTTCAATAAAACAACGTAAATAATTTTAAAACGGAATGTAGTTAATTATAATTTTGAATCAATATTTATTATTTAAGGAAAATGAATCAACATTAAGCATTAAGATTTTTATCTGATTTTTTATATTTTTATGTAATTAGAAAACTTACGGTATATTCTAAAACTCAGATGAAATCGTGACTAAGTGTTATTTCCATAGATACAGAATCGAGAATTACAATCAGCAACAGAGTTACAATCAGGGGTCTTTTTTTAGAGATTACTATCCTTTTTTTTAAAGAATACTAATCGAGGTACTTAGATTGGTCTTCTTTTTTATCAAGAATTAATTAAATTTGTCATCTATTTTTACTTCGTTATAATGATGGGTATAAGATTTGAAAAGATCGTATATTTTGCGTACGATTTCGATTACTCGATCGTACATCGTACAAGAACCAAAAAGATCGTATAAATACGATTTAAATCGTACGGTTGGCAACACTAGTTCCAGTTTGTTTTGAGTTTGAAGCTTGATTCAAGTTGCCACTATCAAGAAACATTTCTATTTCTTGACCTGTAGCATTTTGACATTATTGGGTATTATTGGGGAATCTCTATAACTTATTCCTCTATGAATATATCCATTTGACATGTCAAATAGTTATATTCACAGAGGAATAAGCTATAGACAGCATTACTAGGCTTACCTCTCTGCCAAGTACATGGTAACTTGACCATGCGGTCAGTGGATACGAAACGGAGCACTATTTTTTTACTGCAACCAATTTCGAGGTACCGCTCGCCGGCCGCTGCCACGGCACCGCTCGCTTCGTTCGCTCGGCTAACGCGTAGTTGGTCACAGTTCTAACCTAACTTATGTGGTCGGAGTGAACGGAATCCCGATTTTACGTCAAACGGTTAGTCGGAGACAAAAAACACCAAGAAACTTTTAGCCTTATTTATTTAGCTGTTTTAAACGATAGAATTAAGAAAATAAACGATTTGCGAAAATAAGTTTTTTGGCTAAATTTTTCTGTGCCCCGTTACATACACTCAAACCCATTATTTTGTAATACATTTCCATTTTATGTTACATATACTGGCACTTTTGTTGCATATTACGAGCATTTATATTAAGAACACTTCTATAGCCCATTTGTTCCGTTTTCGGAACAAACTGCTGCACTTGAGCCCCGTAGTTCCGTTTACGGATCAACTCGTACCAGCAAATTCAAACCTTATTTCATCTACACATAAGACTCTAAGTCGTTTGCAAACATTTTACCTCTGGGGCCTGACGATAGTCGATTCAAAGGATACCAAACACTAGTAACTTATAACGGGCAACTCTTTAAAAAAAAATATAGAAGCGCGTCATCGTTGTTGAAATGGCAGTGCAGGTAAATATTGAGTGCCAGTGAATTGATTTATTGTGTTTTTGTTTAGAAAAGTGCTTGAAAACTTTGTGAAGTGAATGTTTATTACCTTATTAAAGTATAATGCTACTTTGTAGCAAAACATTTAGGTAGAACAATATCCCAATATTGTTTTTTGAGCCAACAAAGTATTCGTCGTAAGATTTATTTTGTCAACATGGAGTTAACAATTGAAAATGTGAATTTGACTGTTCTAAAATAAAATATGGTATTTTGATGATTATAATTCTGTAACTACATACGTCTTGCAGCCGCAAATAATATTGTAATCAACATTAACCCTAGTACTGGCCTGCAAATTGCAAAAAACGTAAGAAAATTTGAATTTCGCGGGCTACCCTGGAGCATCCACATAAAAACGCTCAACTTGCCCGTTAGATCTTGGCATAGCTGTAACAATTACATGATTTCTAATATTCCTATCTTTACAATACGAAACAAACAATTTAGAAATTAATGCGCTACCTACCTGCATCACATAATCTCAGAAGGTTACCGAATATTTTAATTTTTTTTTAATTCATTTATTCATTTCGGCTTTTTGTATTTTTAAAAGGTACAATGAAAACAAATTTCGTAAAAGAATCTACTAAAACTAATAAATACCTAAGTGTTTTTAACGTTGTTTTAACAAAAGGCCTTAAGGGATCTATTATAAGCAACGTGTGGAAAAGCCTCGTGTATTTAGGAATTGGAAATAGTTTCCCAGCCTTTTTACCATGTACATTTATATAATCTAGACAATTCAAAATTACAAACAAAAAGTATCTATGTAGAAAAAAAGTATGTATGTGTAAAAGTAACTATCTGGTGTCCACGACACAAGCCTCGTTGCTTAGTGTGGCACTAGACGGCTCTGTGTGTAATGTCCAGCGATTTTTATTTATTTATGGTGAGACTTGGCTATACATAGATTATTGAAGTAAAGACAATGCAGATATGCACATAGAAATTTATATTTTGGTTTTTCTTGACAACTTGACAACACAGAAAATAAAACAGCAGTGACAGACCATGTTCCTAAAAACATATACCTATTCAAACATCCGTCATCTCCCATACCAGCCAGTCTGATTAACGCTTGCAAACCTCTTCTTAACACACCTCAAGCGTTTCTCACTCTTGCACACCCATCTCCTTACGACAAAACTCATGCTTACTGTTAGGCACAGGTTTTGTCAATGTCAGCGACCATCACATTTGTTGCGAGATATTTTAATTTGAAAATCTCCTTCTCTAAGGCCTCTAACAAAATGATATCGCAAATCAATATGTTTAGTCTGCTGATGATGCACTGGGTTTTGTGCTATGGCGATTGCTGACTGACTATCTGTGTGAACAGTGATAGCCTTTTTTTGGGTGGCCACCAGTTCCCCCAAGAACCTTCTCAAAAATATGGCATCTTTAGCAGCTTACGATAAGCTGACATATTCAGCCTCTGCTGTTGATATGGCTATACTTCGCTGCTTAGCACTCTGCCATGACACTGCTCCTCCTGCCAATGTGAAAACATTTCCGGAATAAGACTTTCTGTCTATTATATTCCCTCCATGATCAGCATCAGAGAAACCTTGTATCTCTGCACTGCAGGCATCATTTGAGTACACGAGTCCCATGTTCTTAGTACCTTTAAGGTACCTTAGAATCCTCTTGGCAGCACTCCAATGAATCTCTTCATAGCAGTTGCAGAACTGACTCATAATATTCACAGCATGAAGCATGTCTAGCCGCGTACACACAGCCAAGTACATCAGTGATCCTATTAACTCTCTGTAAGGTATTTTGTCACTCGGTGTGTGTGAGCCCTCTGGATTCTTGAAATGTTGACCAGGTACTGCAAGTGTGGCAACTGTCTTGCAGTCCTCCATGCCAAATCTGCGTAGAAGCTTCTCTATATACTCTTCTTGGTCAATCTTTATGTGGCCATTCTCTTGCTTTAGCCGCATCCCTAAAAATAATTCAGCTTTTCCTAAATCTTTCATCTCGCATTTGGACATAAGTTCTTTCTTGACCTTCTGCATTTCTCATGCATTGTTATAAAAGATTAGGATATCATCAACATAAACTGCAAGTATTATCAGTATTATCATTCTCGATTCGCCTGGTGTAGACACATGGTTCATTCTTGCAACGGTGGAAATTCAGATTCTCTAGCTCTGAATGAAGTTTAGAATTCCATGAACGTGGCGCCTGTTTCAATCCTTAAAGAGATCTCTTTAATAAGCATACATGGTCTTCCTTGCCTTTCTCTTTGAAATATAGTGGTTGACGCATGTAAACCTCTTCATTTAAATTCCCATTAAGAAACGCTGTCTTTACGTCCATGTGATTTATTTGCAGATTCATCTGCGCTGCTAGAGCTATTAACAGCCTCAAAGAGCTATGACGCACAACAGGGGAGAACGTCTCATCGTAATCAATACCTTTTCTGTCTGAAGTCTCTCGCAACCAAACGAGCTTTATACCGAGTCTTATTTCCCGCCTCCTTTTTGATTCGGAACAACCATTTCGAATCAATAATGTTGCTTGCTTGGTTTGGCTCTACCACCACCCAGGTTTGATTTTTCTTTAATGCATCCAGCTCCTCCTGAATAGCAACTTCCCACTGTTTTTTCTCGACAGTGCAGTAGATCTCTTTCTTCCACTATCGCCTCATAGGTGATATGATCCTTAAACGCCACAGGCTTTCTGTTCCTGAGTGGATATCTTCTCTCTTCTACTACAGGTATTGTTTCAACAAGTTGCTCTTCCTCTTGCCTCTCTTCAAATGATGTCCACTGTTCATCTTCCTCTTCCATGAATTCAGCGTCTCTAATATCATCTGTTTGATCTCTATCACGTTGAAGGTCGGTCTCTTCTTGATAAACAACTTGTCTCTGTTCATCATTCTCTAGATGAATTGTTGCAGTCTTTCTTTCCTCTTCAGTCTTAGTCAATTTATGGTTCATCTGGTTTTCGAAAAATACCACATCTCTCGCTCTATGCAGCTCTCCATTCATAGGGTTGACTAATCTGTAACCTTTCGACTCTTCACAGTATCCTACAAACACTAGCTTTTTACTCCTCGCATCCCATTTGGTTCTCTTTTCATCTGGGATATGCATAAAGGCTCTGCAACCAAACACATGAAGATTAGACAAATCTATTTTATGGTCACTCTATACCTCCTCGGGTGTCTTGTTCTTCACTGCGATGGTAGGACTCCTGTTTTTCAAATACACCGCTGTATTTACAGCTTCAGCCCAGAATCGAACGGGAAGACCTGCTTCTTGAAGCATTGTTCGTGCTTTTTCCCCTATGGTACGATTGGCTCTCTCCGCCACACCATTTTGTTGAGGTGTGTAAGCAATCGTAAGCTGGTGTTTAACACCGTGTTCTCTTAAGAACTCATCAAACCTTTTATTGCAATATTCGCGCCCATTGTCGGTTCTTAAAACCTTCAGCTTCTTACCTGTTTGTGTCTCAGCAAAACTCTTGCATCGTCTTCTTTTTCTTCTGCTTTATAAAGAATACAAAAGTTTTACGCGAAAAATCATCAATAAAAGTAATATAATATCTAAAACCTCCAAAAGAATTCTCACTCATTGGTCCACTGATATCCGAATGTACCAATTCTAATAAAGTTTTGCCTCGCGTGGCTTTATTTCTCTCAAACGGTTGCCGCGTTTGTTTTCCCATCAGACAAGCTACACAGTCTATTTTGTCGTTATGTTCAAACTTTACCCCAGTTGCCATTTTATCTCTCAATAGTGTCAAATTCCGTATACCCAAGTGTGCCATTCTCATATGCCATAGCTCCATTGATGCTGTCATCGCTATTGCACAGACCTGCTGAGAAGGAGATTTAACTTTATACACACCCTTAACAAGCAAACCAGTCACACATGGTTGTCCTCTCAACGTATATTCACACTCATTGAATATCTCGCAACCTCTGTTGGTAAAAACAGCGACCTTACTTTTTTTAACAATACTACTAACACTCAGTAGGTTCGATGTTAGTCCTGGTACGTACAACATATTTTCAATGTTCAGATGCTCATCTGTTACATGACCATATCCCTCTCCATACAACTTACCTCCATTTGCACAAGACACTTCAACCTTACGACCTGCCTCCGCAAATTTACTCATCCAGTCTTTTCTGCTACTCATATGCATCGACGCTCCTGAATCAATAACCCATGCATCATCTGCTTGCTTCTCTTGACTTCTCGTATTGCTATCGCTGTCGTCGGTGCTGTCTCCGTCGCCGTCATAGTCGGTGTTGCAGTTACCATATTAACCGCCTTCGCCTTTCGCTTCGGATTATCCGGACAGCCACGAGCTTTATTCGATCCATCGCAAATGAAACATCTTATTTTCTTTTCTTTGTCTTTATTCCTCTGAACAAACTTTTTCTGATTCTGATTCTTCATCTTTGCTGTAAGTGCAGCACTCGTGGAATTACTGGAACTTGCTTATGATGTACCTTGGTCCAATTGCAACAGTTTAGTTTTAACGTAGTCTGTTGTCAGCTCAATATTGGTGTTTTCCAATCTCATCGGATTATACTCCTCCGGTAGTCCTTGCAACATTAGCGCTGCCAACAGCTCATCATCAACTTCTTTTCCGATATCCCTCAGCTGCTGTGCTACTAACATTAGCGCAGTAACATAGTCTCTCATAGTTGTGAACTGCTCAAGTTTTAGGCTTACTAGCTTTGATAAAAGTCTGCATCGGTTATGTAGCCCTTTATCCTCAAAGACTCCCACGCCTCCTTTGCTGTTTTCGCATGTCTCACGTGAATCAGGCAATGCGGTTGTATCATCATACATATCCTGGCTATCGCTTTTTGGTCTCTCTTTAAGCCTAATACATCTCTACTCTCTGGTGTCTTCTGAGTATACTCCCACTGATCATCATGGATTAAATACAACTCTAGCATAAACTTCCATGTACTATAATTCGAGTTTCCATCAAGTTTCTCTATCGACATTAAACTCATACCTGTATCTCGTACCGGCTGCGATCTCTCTAGTCCGCCGCCCGTAGTTGTGTTTACAACATTTTTCGTTTCCATATTGCCTTTACTACGTGCCTGGGCCCATAACCTGGTGAGACTTGGC
The DNA here is from genome assembly GCA_941918905.2 of Xestia sexstrigata. Taxonomy (NCBI): domain Eukaryota; kingdom Metazoa; phylum Arthropoda; class Insecta; order Lepidoptera; family Noctuidae; genus Xestia; species Xestia sexstrigata. The sequence continues at coordinate 10,530,466 of OW799204.2, forward strand.
TATACATAGATTATTGAAGTAAAGGCAATGTAGATATGCACATAGAAATTTATATTTTGGTTTTTCTTGACAACTTGACAACACAGAAAATATAACAGCAGTGATAGACCATGTTCCTAACAACATATACCTATTCAAACATCCGTCATCTCCAATATCAGCCAGTCTGATTAACGCTTGCAAACCTCTTCTTAACAATTTATTAATTCAAACAATTTTTGATGTATTTAGTAACTACTCATTTGATTTGCGAAAACCAATACTTATCTCTAATCTTGTCTATTGTTTTGTCAACAGCAAAATGACTTAACTCAACATGATTGGCTTTAATTATTTGCCATAGACATTGTTGTGTAGACATTGTTGTCATTGTTGTTTGTTTGCCGTGTGGTATCCAGCAGAGTAGAATAGAACCAACCCACTACACTCACGGGTGTCGTATAAGGCGACTAATGTCTGAGGCAGAACACCTTGCGCCTCCGTAGACCAGAGAATGGGCAGCAGCGTTTTCTGTCTGTTAGTCTTTCATCACTGCGATCTCCAATCCGCCTGCCCAAGCGTGGAGGTTACGGCAAATTCCTCCCATCATGGGAGAGGCTTATGTCCAGCAGTGGACGTTATGGGCTGTTGTAGTATTGTTGTATTGCCATCGTCTACCATATCCTGTTCTGCGATAAACTTGATTGCCTAATAATTCATATTCATAAAAACACTTTTTTATGATTATCGCGCTGTCCTGACTCTAAAATTTCCCGTATTGCACAAATATTTGGGTTTTGCAATTGTACTGACAATAACCAGTCAGGCCTCAGTAATGGCCATCACACTTTCGTTAATTATGATGGAAGTAACAGGGGTTTCGTGATAAAGCATCTACATGTTTCATCCGAGACCCTGCCCGATGTACAACATCAAAGGTAAATTTCCCGTGTCTGTAGGACCCACTTACCTATACGCGGATTTATTTCTTGCTCTTATTAATGGGTTCTGAACTACAATCAGTGACTATTTTAAAATTTGATCCCAACAAGTAATGTCTAAACTTTTAGAGGCCAACAACTATAGCCAAATAGGTATTCTAACTCAAACAAGTGATAACGCTTTTCCTCTGTAGTCGTTTGCCTACTATAAAAATGTACAGGTCTTTCACCATCTGCTGAAACTTGCGCTAAAATACAACCTAAACCATCGCGACTAGCGTCTGTATCAAGGAAAACTTAGAAGCTTAGGGTCAAATAATAATAATAGAGCATTATTAACAATCTTTTAAAACATTGACAGCATTAATTTGTTTCTCTCCCCACTGCCAAACAGAATCCTTTTTCAAGAGGTTAATTAAACGGTCTACAAATTAAAGCACAATTCTGAATAAATTTCCTAAATTAATTGACCTAAACCGAGAAAATTGTCTGACCAGTAGGCCTACTGGTTTTTCACGGTTCAAAACAATAAATGATCACGGAAGATATCCGTAAGTGACAATATAAGTTTTTTTTACTGTTTGCACTGCTGAACACATTCACGTATGGTATCATCACGTAGTGATTATATACTCTTTTTTTTCGAATGGGAAATCATCAAATGACTTCTCCCGCTCTGGGCGGAGCAGCAGGGCTATTACGTATCTTTCTGATATCCAGTGACTATCAAGTTTCGGTTGTACACCGAACTTTGATGACAACCGAGAATGTCATAATATTGGTATTACGTACCGCACTGAGTGGATATCACTTTACGGGTGACTAACAGCCCGGGTACGGTGTAACATCTTTCACGAAAGCCACTTCAAACTCAGTTGTCATCAATTTGTTGTCCATTAAGCTTACCATAATCGAAATAATATATGTATCGATACGAGAGCGTCTCAGTGTCCATCAATTAACTGTCAAAAGGTTAGTTTCGTATTATGTATGACCAGTTGCGATCAAATATGACGTCAGTGGTTTGTCATCGTGGCTGATAGTCACCGTAACTCATTTTGACAGACGCTTTTCGTATCGATACTTATATTATTTCGATTATGTAAGCATAGTGGACAACAAATTGATGACAACTGAGTTTGAAGTGGCTTTCGTAAAAGACGCTACACCGTACCCGGGCTGTTAGTCACCGTAAAATGATATCCACTCAGTGCGATACGTAATACCAAAATTATGACCATTCTCGGTTGTCATCAAAGTTCGGTGTACAACCAAAGCTTGATAGTCACTGGATATCAGAAAGGATACGTAATAGCCTGCTGCTCCGCCCAGAGCGGGAGAAGTCATTTGATGATTTCCCATCCGAAAAAAAAGAGTATATAATCACTACGTGATGATACCATCTTGTATAAAAGTAGAAGAGATAGAACGACAAAAATAGAGGTACCTGAATGTTTCAGCAGTGCAAACAGTAAAAAAACTTATATTGTCACTTACGGGATATCTTCGTGATAATTATTGTTTTGAACCGTGAAAGAGTAAAAAATAAATATTTTGTAATAATTCCATGGAAATGTTTCTATAAAATAAATAAATGAAATAAGTAAACCTTTTGCAAGAAGTGGTCAACATTGTTTGTCAACGTGTCAATGCGATTTGTACGCGTTGCACGTTAGTTGCCAACGTAGTTCAGCGCTGTTCTACTTTGTGATTTTCGAGAGTAATTTATTAAGCATAACAGACATCGCTACATGTGGGTGGTTTATACTTCATAATCGGAGCAAACAAGTTTAAAAACATGGTACGTATAATAAACGCATTGATATTTAAATAATTGTACATTGAATACGGGTGAATGCAAACCATTGTTCAGGGACTTTATCTTTGGTATTTTTACTTTCAGCCTCCTTCCCCAAGCTCTACGAATGTAGGATCTGGTGGTCGCTCCCCAAGCAAGGCGACAACAGCACCACGATCATCCAGCGGTAGCACAGTTCGTCAGCGTAAAACCACAACGACTACCACTGCTGCCAGGAATCGCAGCACTGGTGCCGGATCAGGTGGCATGTGGCGATTCTACACTGATGACTCTCCTGGCGTTAAAGTGTAAGTTACCTCTATATTTCTGTAGAATTCTATTTATTTACAAAGTAATTAATAATTATATGTATGGTATGTTTGTGTATCCATGTGTCCAAACAAAATCATAACTTAATTGTGGTCACATAACAAGTGTTATATTCTTATTTGTAGAACAATGTTTATCACATTCTTAACATATTTAACACAAACAAAAAATGCACACATACCACAAATACATCTTAAGTTTTTGTAACATGTGTCTGCTATGATTAAATCAAAGCATTTATGGCTAGTCTATAATAAATTAACTATTTTGACAGAACTATAGAATGACCATACAATTAATTTCTGCTCAAACAACTATTTATGAAACAAAAAGTAGATATGGATTTCAACTACGAGTAAATAACCATTGTTTGTTTTATTTTCAGGGGTCCAGTTCCAGTTTTAGTAATGTCTTTGCTCTTCATTGCGTCAGTGTTCATGCTTCACATTTGGGGTAAATACACAAGGGCGTAAATTTCCATTTATTAGAATTTAATTATTGTCCGTTCTGAGCAAGAGTGAAAGTACTAAAGTGATTGTTATGGAGTTGGGTGTTAAGATATGATTTTAATAAATTATGTAATTTAATCTTATTCTTCAGTAAAAATAAGTTGTCTACTTTAAAAGTCAATTTTATTTTGAACAATCCTGATATTCCTAAGTTATATAAGTATTAATTTGTTTTAATTACAGACATTGACCTGCATATAGTATTTATTTAATTAAATACTTTATTGTACACAGCATAAAACAGTTCAAACTTAAATGGCGAAATGTGGGTGTACTTTAAGTCACCTCTGCCTCTGCCAAACCCTTTGATGTACACCACATACACCAAAAGGAAAACATATAATAAATACTAAAATAATTGTACAATGGGTAGTCTTGGTACACAAAGCCAATTTAATCCAGGCCACATAAGGACAGATGGACTCCAAAGAAAAAATCACATTACTGATAATATAAATAATTATTTCAGCCGAATGATGTCCACTGCTGGACATATGCTTCCCCCAAGTGTAGCCACAATGATCAGTCATGTAAAATATAAATAATTAACAGTAAAATATATTATAAAGGGTGTAAAAGACTTAACGAAGCCGAAAGGCACGCAATATTTTTTTTGTTCTAGAGTCTAGAGACCATACCTGGGAACCTTCTAGTTATGCAGATATTGGTCAAAATTCCAACAAATTCACAATTATTTTTTAAATAAGTACATGTTTTTAATGTAAGATTTTTACTTTAGACACCTTAGCGACCCTCGTACTATGTGTTTCATTACATTGAGTCCTACCAAAAAGTGATTTTTCAAACAAAAAAAAAGTTATTTCCCAGCAAATTGCGTAGGGTTACCTAGTTTGATGTACATAATGCTTGGTTGAAGGCTTCGTGAAGAGTCTGTTTACACCCTCTATACTATAATACATTTTGATACAAGTGGAGAAAGTTTGTTATTGCATTCGAGGCGGAATTAACACACGAGCAGTAGGCGAGGGTGTTATTGAGAACGAGAACTGCAATGACAAATGTCCAGGTGTATCAAATGACGTTCTGAAGAAATAAACTAAAAGAATGAAAAATATTTTTGTCATGAAATAGACCACTATAGGCTATGATTTTAATTTTCTTTTTTTTTCGCGCTTTTCTTTCGCCAGGTTGAAGGAGAAGCAAAGGTATGAAGCTGTTAAATAAGTTTTATTTTTGTATTTTTTAATTTAGAACACAAATCAATAATAAGTAATGATTAAAGTCAGTACTTAATTAGTTTATAAAACTAAATATTATTTTTAAATAATTACCTATTTTTATAGATATTTTATTTAAAAAACACAATTTGAATAATCAAAAAATAATTACGCCGTAAAAACGCACATCGTTTTGCAAAAATTAAAAAAAAAAAATATTCATTTCCGAGGCTCCGAATAGAGGCATTGAACAGATTTGAACTTCGCTACACGAGAACTTGGTACCTGTGGATTTTTTTTCCCGCACACGTGTGGGAAAATGAAGAAAACTCACGAGTGTGAAATAATAATTGCATGTTGAACCTAATCGTAGTGCTCTAAGAACCTGTTTTCGAGGAAGTGTATTGAAAATGATTAAACACACGTTCAATATTATTTAAGTATGGCTAGCATTGGAGAAATAAGACTAGAGTGAAAGGTACTCATAAAGAAGGGTAATGCACAAATAATTAAGTAGCTTGAATAGTAAAAACATTTACCAAATAACGTGTAGCATTGATAGGTTTATTGATCTATTTTATTGGCTGAAGTAATAACAAATATGAAAAGAATGGTGTTTAGAACTGAAACTCAAGTGAAAGGCATAGGTACTAAGTTAATTAGTTAAAGACTTTTGCACTACAGCACATGAAGATGACTCGTTGAGCAAAAGAACTGTTACAGACGAGCGGCACTTTGCTTGGCATTGAGGTGACTGCAGCTATTTGCCCCCAGCAATTTGCACCTGATGGTATACTTACCATCAGGTGCAAATTGCTGGGGGCAAATTCTGTCTTGATGGCTCTACTGAAAGTTTCAGTTACTACTGAAACTTTCAGTAGAGCCATCAAGACAGAATTTGATGTCGACAAATGTGTGTCATGAATTGTTAAGCGAGGGGAGATTGTGGAATCTGTAGGAACCCAGCTCTCGGAATCCATTAATCGTAGATCACTCTCAACAACCGAAACCTACAAGGTTTAGGTTTGGTAGGTAATGACGGAAGCGCTGGGCATCAATATATATTTATATAGGTATATTAATGCCCAGCGCTTATTGCCGACATAAGTGATAAATAATAAATATTATAAAGAGGAAAGATTTGTATTTTTGTATGTTTGTAATAAATAAACTCAAAAACTACTGCGCCGTTTTTAAAAATTCTTTCACCATTAGAAAGCTACATACATATTTTATCCTTGTACTCCAACGGGAACGGGAACTACGCGGGTGAAACCGCGTGACGTCCGCTAGTGATAAATAAGGTGCCTTCAACGGTTGGGTCATGCCGGATTTGATGTGCCCTCCCTAGTTATCTTCGGAACTACTTATCCGATTCCGAAAATTCTTTCACTAGCCGGGAAGCTACATATTGGGAAGCTATAATTAAAACGTTCCTGTGGGTTAATTTCTGTACAATAAAGGCGAGAAACCGCGAGAAAGTCCCAGATAAGCAGGTAGGTACACACGGCGGTCGGCGAGACCTCAAGCTATACATTTCCAGTATAACATATGGCCTCGTTTTATATAAATTTCCCGTACACTAAGAGATCCGCATCAACTGGTTCTGTATAACTTGATTGGTCGCCGTGTGCGTACTTCTGAGTTGTTATTCATTTTTAGTTCGGGCCCTTAGCGAATCTTAAGTCCGTAATGGGCCCTACTCTAACGCTTCGACAGTATATTCGGATCTATCCGTCTCTCTCGCGCACGTCTGCAGATGAGTGCGGGTGAGAGAGTCTGATACATCCGAATATACGGAGGAATCGTTAGAGTAGGGCCCGATACGGAGTAGGAAACGACCGTAACTACGGGTCTCGTGCTTAGAGAGTAGACCCCCTGATGCCAGCAGTCGTACCGTCCTATCATTTTATGGAACTCAAAAAAAAGTCACGTCTTAAATAGAGGGCATAATGATTGCTGGGCTTATTTACTCCCGACTTTGCTTGTCCGCCATAGTGGCATTGCTACCAATGCGGTTTAAATTTTAAGGGCATACAAGACAATTACCCTACTAGTGCGAGCGAGACAGACTATGTATTCACGCTCCGCTCGCACTAGTAGGGTAATTGTCTGTATGGTCTTGTCTACTATAGTGTGTGGTAGCCCTAAGTCTTGTGACAACTAGGCTCCACCTAGTTGTTCTCCACTCAGTTAAGTTTATTAGGGAAAGAGCAATGATCTTAACTAGCAGCAACTATAGTTGTGAGTGGTGACTGTAACTGACTGTAACATAAAGGCAAAGGTGCTAATAGCAAACAATAAAAAGCTAAGTTAAAAATACAATGATTTTATTTTGATTGATATTCTATTCTTAACATTAATTACAAAAAAATAAAAAATAATCTTATAATTAAGACAATAATTATAAATGAGAAAAAACTATTTACAATATCAGCCTTATTTTGAATTTCAATAATATTGAAGAGTAATCTCAATGCTAAAGATATAACTGCTTTATTGTTTTAGCTGCCTCATCGTTCTAGCTGCCTCATTGACGGCGGGAAAGTAACTTTTTCATTTTAATAAAAATGAAGCTGCAAATGAGACAATATTCAAAGTATTTTACAGTTCACACATACGCTTCCACTCTCCGACCCTTCATTTTATCGAAGAATTGGCGCCAGGAAACTAACGTTTTCCCAGACCAAATCCAAAAACTTGAAGTTATTCCAACTATCATAGTCATTAAGTACTTGATCATAAACATTTCAAATTTAGGTCGGTCTGTTTCTCTACGTGTGAAAGGGCATGGAATAGAATACAGAGGAATAGAACACATATCACGGTGCCAAGTTACCATCCAATCGTCAAAATTTGCTTGTTCGTAGAAAAGACATGCAATTACTATTAATGCTGGCACTGTGTATAAAACACCAAACACACCAATACGAATCATTAATTTCTCTAGTTTGTCTGTTTTTGTTCCATCATGTTTCATAACAGTTCTGATACGGAATAGTGATACAAAGCCTGCAAGCAAGAATATTGTTCCAAGAACTAGATAGACACAGAGTGGTGCTAAAACAAATCCTCGAAGTGATTCAGCATCCCAAAGTCCAACATAGCAGACACCAGAGAGAACATCACCTGAAACAAACAAAACAATATTACAATTATATGTATATTAAATACAGCATGATAACTCGATAGCAATATTGCTATTGAGGTAACTTGTAAAATATGCTTAGAAAATAACACACATACACACAACTAAAGTCATGGAGCATAAAAATAAAACAATTACTATCAATATTAGTAAAGTTTTAATCAGTTTTTCTTGCTCTGCAAAAGTTGGGCAAACTAAATGAAGGTCTTTTAAGACCAGAATGATCTATATATATATATATCTCTTGTTTTACTATTGACAAACATCTTACAGAAGTAAATAGGTTAAATAAGTGTAAATACTCACCGTCAACTTTTCCCATGGCTAATATAGATATAGTTTTAATAGCAGGCACAGCCCATGCAGCTAAATGAAAGTATTGAGAATTTGCTTCAATAGCTTCATGTCCCCACTTGAGACCAGCTGCTAAAAACCATGTCAGTGTTAAAATAACCCACCAAATACTTGAGGCCATGCTGAAGAAATAAACCACCATGAAAAGTATTGTACATGGTTCATGCTTAGTTCCCTGTGTGATGACTGATATGTTAGGTAATCTTGCTCCACTTATGGTGGTTGGGAATGGGCCTTGGCAGCTAACAGTGTCACCTGCACTCCAGCCCATGCCATATGCTGAAGCTACCATCAAGTAACATACTGACAGGAATATAATAGGCCTTTCTGGATATCTGAATCTGTCTGTGTCTATGAGAAATGTCAACACTGTGAACAGGCAGCTAACACTACACATTGATGCCCAGATACCAATCCATAATCGAGCGAAGTTCTTTTCATCCTGGCTGAAAAACATTCCAGTGCAAGGAGCCCCACAGTCATGTTCTATTTTATCCCCAACTTTAAGTGAATACTCCAAGTCCAAGTTCTTAGGAACTTTAAATTGTACAGGGCACACAAATCCATAGTCTTTAGCTCCATGAAGTTTGGTTGGATCTCTTTCATTCTTAAAGTTCACTTTAGGAAGTTTGGGTTCAGAATGTTTTCGAGATTCATGAGTTATATTGTTATCACCAACACATATCACGTTTTCATCAGTGGCCACAGGAAACTTCGTGCATTCCAAATGTTCAGGCCAATGAAATCCAAAGGTTATCATAATCTCGTCACAATTTTGCTTGGCCGATTCACATAAATGTCGACAAGGAGGAATAGCCGTGTCTAATATTGTGCATACGGGTGCGTATACTGAACACAAAAAGAATTTCAGATCTGGTGAACAGTTGACTTTTATCAAAGGTGTAAACTGGTGAACTTCGGGCCCAGCGTCTTCTTGTTTAGCATGATTCAGTAAGTTAGGAAATATCGTTTGATTATATCTGATTTGTTGACAAAACTGAATAGTAATTGGCTCACAACGACCATGGTGAGGTAATGTATCTCCGGGATAAACAGTAACACGTGAAGTTTCAGTCGTTCCAACAAAGTATAACACTAAAATAGTAAACGCAACCTCCGCTTTTTCCATTATTATGGCTACCACTTGTAAAATTATAAAAACAAAAATAATAACATAAAACTGTAACTATATCCCATTACAAATTAAGAGTAAATGAGACTTTGTCTCCGCATTTTGCCAAAATGTACGAATATTTAATACAAATTATTAAATATAATTGTTATCACAACAACATGCATTGTCGCAAGGAATTGTAATAGACAAAATGTTTTTTTTTGTTCTTGTATTGAAAACATAGACATTATATAAATTAAATTAGTTTTCCTTATGGCAATACCGAAATAGTTTACATAGTAGGGGTTGTGCAAACAGAAGGGTAAAGGCGCGCGCGCCACGGATTCGTTTACAACAGACGAATAAAAGCTGAAAGCTCTAAGGTTATTTACATTTTAATAAAGATAGTGCATTTGGCTGGAGTAAACTCTATGCATTGTATGTTTAAATGTATGTAGCCGCGTAGAACATACTCGTAATATTATTTTGATGGGGATCTGTGATACATTGTTTGTTTCATACATTGTCTGTGGTTTGTCTGTTCGTTTGGGTTTGTTTATTTTCAATTTGACAAATGACAATGACATTTCCAGTTTGATACACAAATTGGAGAGTTATTGGTTGGGAGTTATTTTTCTTCAATTAAAAATGGATGTAGGTGGTGAAAATTTAGATTTTATGAAACTGATTAATGTCAAAGGTAATATTGAAAATATTACTCCTCACAAAATAGCAGTAGTAGCTTTTATAAGAGAATATGGCTTGTTAAAAATTGAAGGTAAGCGTTTGCAGATTTAAGTTTGTACGATTTAAATTATTTATTTACGACATCAACTAAAATGTCTTACACTATGTTACTATGGGCTCCGTCCTTTTGTTTCACATGCACTATGTTAATTTTTTCATGAATTGTGTAATATTTTTTTGCAATTTTTCAGCAAACAGAATGATAGATTGTACTATGGCACCTAAATATAGAAAGGACTTCTGTATGCTTGCTCTCAAACTAATTCAGGTACTGATTGCAAAACTCTCAAATTATGTCTAGAATTATTTATGTTTAACCTACTAATAAAGAACAAGAAATATACAATACGGGTATTGTGTACATTCAATACAAAACATGACAGGTCATGTATTGATTATTAAATCAATATAGATTTGGACATGAAGACTTTTTCTTGAAAACCTTTTATTGTTATAGTGCCCAGATATGGAGTTTAAAGAATTGGAGGCCCTACTCACTGATGGCCGTTATAACCTACTGAGTGTCCACCTACAGAACTTTTGTGTCCGTCTACAGAACATATATGTTAACGGAGTTAGTGCTCTGACAGACTGTGTTACTTCAACAATAGATAAGCTGATGATTGAATCAAATCCTTGTATTATGGCTAGATACAGTGTGTTAGGTAAAATATATTTTATTAATTTCTTGCATTTTGTAATAAAATTGTTATCTAATATCTTTAAACAAGCAATTCTTGTATATATAATTTGAATTCTGATTGTTATGAAATTTAGCATGCAGGGGGTTTCGGGGGCGATAAATCAATCTAGCTAGGTTTTGAAACCTTTTAGAAGTAAAAAAAAATGCCGGTCATCCAGATATCAATTAATGTTGTAATCTTAAATTCCAGGACTATATTTAAGAAGGATATTATTACACTTAGACAGATTAACTTTTGTGCAAGTGGTATCATTGTACAAGTCATTTTGTCTGTATTATCAGAGAGGCAGACCTGGCTTGATGATGAGATCCGTAAGCAAAGAGGTAACTTACTAATGAGGAATGATTGTTTATTAAATTTTCCCCTTTGTCCTAGTTTATTTATCTTCAAACTTTATTATTTTCAGAAATTAAACAACATGGAGCAGCAAACCACATCTACATCTCCAGTACCTGAGGAATCTAAACCATTAGAGTTGTCAATGCGGATGAATATAATAGACAGAGATAAGTGAGTTAAAATATTGTTCAAAATCCTTTTATTTTTGGGCATTTTCATCATCTGTAAAAGGTAAATATATAATTTATTTTTATTTTTTATGGTTTCAGCAGTTTTGAAGAATGCCAGTGGTCTAGAAAGCAAGCAGAACTTTTTACAGCCCAACAAGCTAATTTGTTACAAATCAATGAGAAAAAAGCAATGCCACCCAGACAGTTACAGAAGACGATTATACAAATAATGAATGATATACCTGAATACCCTGATATAGTAAGTATGCAATTACATACATGCATGTATATATATTGAAGCCTATTAGCATAAACTTTTTTCAAGTTTTAATGTAATGTTTTCAGCATTTCCTCAGTTTCCTTAACTGTATCCGTACAAAGGAGTTCAGTGGTGCCCAGGACTCCTTGTATAATTACTTTGATCGCACCATATTCAACTCGTCAGGAAACAATACAGGCAATGATAGGAACAAGAACTTCCGTTACGCAGCTCTAAACAGGGCGGCTATGCATACTCATTTCGGCCACAGGTGAGAAACCATAGCAAATACAGAAAGCTATGTAAATGACACCTCATTCATTAAAATTGGTTAAGTAGTTTAGGCGCTACGGTGGAACATACGAACATACATACATAGACTGCCAAAATCATTACCCTTCCATTTGGCTTCGCCGTAGTCCGGTAAAAAAGTACAGGCACTACTGTGTTTGAAACAGTTGTGCTTATGTAAAGATTCGAGAAAATAATAATAACATAAATTTTACTCTCCCTACCCTGTGGAATGGTATACAGGTGTCGCATTTGTGTGTGCGAAGGTCAGTGGCGATGGAGGCGGTGCGCGAGGCTCTGGCGCGCGCGCAGGAGGCGGCGGATTACGCGTGCCTGGTGGGCGCCGCCACGTGGGGCGCGCTGGCGGGCGGGCGCGCGCGCCGAGCGGCGCTGCTGACGCGGGCGCCGCGCGACCCGCCGCCGGGCGCGCCGGCCGCGCCGCTCGCCGCGCCTCCCGCGCCCGCGCCCTCGCACCCGCGCCACACGGCCGCGGCGGCGCAGCTGCTGGCACAACACGCCGCTGTCAATGGCGCAAGGCCTGCGTATATATTTCAAGTAAGATGTGTGACTGGTGAACTGGAAATATTTAGTGAAAACTGCTTAATTATGTTACATAAAAATAAGAAGTATTTAAGGTGGATGCTCCAGGGTAGCCCGCGAAATTCAAATTTTCTTACGTTTTTTGCAATTTGCAGGCCAGTGCTAGGTTGTATGTTGATTAAAATATTATTCGCGGCTGTAAGACGTATGTAGTTATAGAATTATTATCATCAAAATCATCAATACAACCCTCTAAGTTCATAAAGGTGTAGGAAACAAAAAAAAAGCGGTAAAAGTCATTTCTACACCTTTATGAACTTGGAGTTCTCCAAGTTCGTAGGAAACAAAAAAAAAGCAGAAAAAGTCATTTCTACACACAGGTGTAGAAATGACTTTTTCTGTTTTTTTTTTTGTTTTGATGATTTGTTTGGTTGTATTGATGATTTTGATGATAATAATTCTATAACTAAATACGTCTTACAGCCGCGAATAATATTTTAATCAACATACAACCTAGCACTGGCCTGTAAATTGCAAAAAACGTAAGAAATTTGGAATTTCGCGAGCTACCCTGGAGCATCAGCCTTAACATAACGTAACATAACGCTTGTAATCCTTGAGGGTTAGCCAGAGGTGTACCTAATAGTACTCCAACATTTCGCCAGTTATGTTTGTAGTCCCATGTAATAGGGGGCGAGCATATTACCATCAACCGGGCACAAATTTAAACCCCTGACACGTGGCTGCTATTGAGAAATTATTGATGGAAACACTCAATAGCACTTTGTCCGACGAAGTAGAAGAAATATTTGGATTTTTCCGAAGAAGTATTTATTTCTATTATTACATCTAACAATACCTACACATCTGTACGTACAGTGCGGCGGCGTACAAAATTACCGAAAAGAAAGAAGGCTATTACTGATGCACAGGCATGTAATACTGAATGTTGACAGGTCATCATGAGAGGCGACTCCATTAACTACCTGCACTCGATGACCGACCTCACGATGGCCGGCCTAGCGAACACGGCTGCGTTATGGGCGCTCTACGGGAAAACCGAGATGGCGTCGGTGGCCTGCCAACTTCTACTTGATCTTAACACTAGTATGTGATTTTATTTTGGCGAATTACTTTAAACCTTTTGGAGCCAACCACTTCCAAACAACTTTAGAATTGACAAAAGGATACTGAGCTTGTGATTCAGCAAGTTTTATTATGGAGGCAGATTTTTACTAATATTCTAACAAATCAATGATTTTATTATATTCTTTGAAATCGCATATAAGCTGTGTTTTGTGCCATAATAGGCTGAATATGTGAGTCTGTTCAGTATGAAATATTCACCTGCGTTGTCTTGGGTTGCCCGCCAATTTCAAATATTCTTACGTTTTTTTTGCATTTTGCAGGTCTTTATCAGGATGTATGTTAATGATTAATACTAAAGAACTAAGACTATTTCATGAAATCATGATCTTTGAGGCCGTCACCAACTTAGAGAATTGCTTGTGTTGATGATTCTGAACCCTTGGCCAACCAATGCTGAGTGTAGGTCTCTTCCAAATCTCTCCATTTTTTTCTTATGGCTATAAATCTATAAATACGTAATCATGTATTTGATTTTTTAATCATGTTAGGGTCGCAAATCATATTTTAAATTCAAGTTGAATGAAGTAGCAGAAATTTTGAATTTCGCGGGTTATCTTAGCGTTTCCCACCTAACATGTTCATTAATTCAGTTTATTTTTTCTCTCTCACAACAATGTGCTCGGTCTGTGCAGAGTGCAGCGTGGGCAACGGTAGCGTGTGGCACGCCACGGAGGCGCTGGCGCTGGGCGGCGCGGGCGCAGCGGCCGTCGCGGCCTGGCGCGGCTCGGGCGCGCTGGCGCACGCGCTGGCCTCGCACCTGCGCGGGCCGCGCACGCGCGCTCAGGCCACGCGCTATCACGCCGAGCGCGCCCTCGATGCCGGTGTGTATGACACGGCACGATCTCACGCGAATCGCGATCTGTACATATTAGCGCGTGAAATGATCTTCATGTTCGCTTTATAATACACCGTTGCAGGTAAATGGGAGGAAGCAGATCAGAGTATCAGACAGTTGGCGTCTTCAGATAGGTGGGAGAGCCAACTCCTAAAAGCCGAGATGTATTACCTGAAGGGCGACGCGACCGAAGCGCTGGAATCCTTGTACGACATCTTAGATTACTGCAAGACTGAAGATGACAGCCTCCACTTTGTATCTCTAAGAGTTAAAGCCATGATATTGATGTCACAAGTCCAGCACTCGTTTAGTAATATTCAATCTACAAATATAATGTTGCTGAATGAAGCCTTGTGGCAAGCAAAGGGATACCATTTGCATCATTTAGCGGCCACAGCTGAAATGCATTTAGCTAATGTACAACTGAGCATGGGATGTGCGAAGAACGCCTTAACTCTTGTCAGGAAAGCTTTGCCTCCGATTATGGCAGATGGCAGCGCATACGACATGGCTCGAGGTAGAGTTCCACAGTACAATAATGTTATTAATTTTGGTCTATTGGTTCATTCTCTAAGGATTCCATTTAATTTCAGCAATGTTGCTATACACGAAGTGTCGGATTGCAACTGCGGCACCGTGTGGTGAAGCTCGCCTGCAAGTACTGCAGTCGTGTTGTGAAGGGTTAGAATTTGTCAAAAAGAATTTCGCCAAAGTTGGCGCTCATGTTCGATTATTACAAACATGGTATTTACAGGTGAACTAGATTGTTGGCTTGAATTATCACATTGTAAAAGTTATAATAATAGAAAGATTGATTAACACTTCTACCGTTTCGTTTTCAGGCCCAATTATACCACGACATTGGTAACCACGCCGCAAGGAATCAATGCGCTTGGATGTATAGACAGCTGGAATCGCAAAATTCTGTTGAACCTACAAATATGTTGCTTGTTATGTATTAAAATATTACATAAAAATAGGAATTTTATTAAAAATTCAGAGCAAATTAAGATTAAAAAAAAATCGTTTTAGATGAATATCTGGCCTAAATACAATAGAGTAAAACTATTATATTATGCTAAAAATATTTATTATTAAAATAGTTTTGAACTTACAAGTTAATGTGTGGCATAGCCACTTATAATTTTCTTAATTTCAATACAACTTATCATTTAAAAGTGCTTTTTCAACAATTTCAGACATAGTTACTTTTATGTCGCGGCATAAAACTTCAGCAACTAGAACCTTTGTTTCTGGTTGCACCTCAGAGGGTACATAGGCTCCTTCACCTAGTATACTGGTATCATTCCAGCAGTGACCAAGAGATGCCTGGGACTCGCATATTCTCCCGAGTTGTAACAACAGGGAAGTTATATCTTCCAATAGAGAAGGAAATGCAGTACAGATCCTCACTAGAGATTTCAGTACCGGCTGAAATAGTTCTAATCGCAAGTCACTTGGTAGAACCGATAGAAGTGTCGACAAAGTGTTCACGCATAATCTCGCAATAGACATAGCTTTCGGTAAGGCGTACTGTATAGATAAATGCGATACGAGGTCTACAGCAAATATTTGCTTTTCGAGAGATGCTTGGCTAAGAAGTTCTGGTATGAAGTCCAAACATATGTGCATTGAAGGTATTCCTTGAACTGTGACTGGCAGCAACTCTCTGGGATACCCTTGGAAGTGTACCAGTTTAGCTAATGATGGTTCCGAGATAAATATTTGATGAAGGAACGAACAAATTATGCTTCTAACTTCACGAAGGGACCACATCAGTTCCGGTTTAGCCTCGTCTTCTGATGTCTCCAGACAAGCTTCTAGTAATATTTGCAGCGCGGCACTCTCTTGGGCCGCTACTAGTGCATTCTTCAATTCTTCCCTCTCTGCGTCTGATGTCAGTTGCCCGCTTTTTTCGAGCAGAGGTTTATCTAACAAATGTCGACTTAGTTGGCTTCTTGAAGCAGCCAAACTAGCTTCTAGAATTCTTAGAATTATTTTCAAGATAGGGCCACATCTAAATACTCGAATGTCACAGCGCAAAACTTGTAGTGGATCTACCAAGACATTCTCTTGGGTGATGGTAACATTTTTGACGCCACCATTAATGTCCAACAAGGCATTGATTGTCATAATCCACAGACATCGCGGCAACACTGTATTGAGACGTAACCAAACTTCGTGGTACAACTCTTGTATATGTCGTGGCACTTGATCTCCAAGTACGCTTTTAAAATATTTAACAAATGTTTCTGCGTAGGGCCATATGTCTGTCGGATTTTTATTTAGCATAGCTTTCAAAATCTTGCCCGTCTTGTAAGGGTTTTCTTCGATGGTTTCGAATGCATCATTGATAGCTATTTCTGAAAGATTTATATCGATTTGGTGTCGATTCAAATCGCCAAAGATTTGGTCGTCCATCCAATCATCAACTAGAGACAGTTGAGGGAAGTGAGTGGCTAACAGACGAAGGAGGGGGCTGAATAAACCACCATAACTCATTTGGTCTTTCTGAGCTTGATGTAGTAAATATTTAATCGGCAATTCAGATAGAAAAGCTGCAGAGTAACTCTTTACTTTACGCCCATTAGCCATAAGTGTGGCTGTGTTGGACAGTCTTACATCTTCATAGAGTAGAAGATAGTAAATTAGAAGTAACTGAGATGCTAAAGTTGGCTTTTCTACGTTAATCTCCATTGACGTTTCTCCATTATCAATTTCCATTGGTGCAAATGGTTTACGTTGCACATCGAAATTAGCACCAAATATCGAGTTTCTGAATACTTTTCTGATTTCTTCTTCCATAATTGGTTTGTTTACATATTCGTTAGTGCCTTTGTTGTTAACAATAAGGATCGAGTTGACGTACACCTCAACTAAAGCTGGCATAACCGGGTGCAGGGGTGCAGTGCAGTTGCATATCTGTCGATATATCCAATTTTTTATGGGGACTTTATGTTTAGAGAATGCTCGAGATTTTAATAGTTGGTGAATACAGTGAACAGGCAAATATCCTGGTATGTTGCTGTTGAGATTCGCTGTTACCGGCACTTTGACGGCATGGGCTGTTACAACCTGGAATATTTAAAAAAAAAAAAAATTATAGTAATTTTCAACAGACATTTATATTTAAAAGTAATCAAAAGGGTTTCATTTTGTACCTGTTCTGTAAATATTTCTTGTGTAAAAGCTTGTTTGATTCTCGCGAGCCCGTTGGGTCGTACAGGTACGCGCATTCCCAGGGTTGCGCAAACGAGTTCACCGACAGCAGTTAGCTGTCCAGAGTGAAAATGTATTGCTATCAATAGTAACATTTCACCGAAGGATGCTGTTACACCGGAATTGCTGCAACAAAAAGGTGAAAAACATTTGCAGTTGAGTGAATGAATAAATCAAATATGTACTTACACCAGAACTCAACCCAGTATATGTATTGTATGTTATTACCTCTCAAAGTAAGCTTCTTCTTTGACTAACCATTGCACCCATTCTATGGCTTTCTTTTCGTGGTCAGGAGCAGCTGGAAATACATAAAATATTATGTGTTTTAAGATTGTCATACAAATGTAAATCAGCTTAACCTAAATCGGTACAATATAATGTTTATATAACTTTTAAGTTAATACCTACCCATTAGCGACGGACAGGCAAGAATCATACAGAGACTCAAAGAAACAAATCTGACTCCAGCCGGTGTAGGTGGTGGCTTTTGAGTTACAAGTCTCAAGAGTCCGGCAACTTCATCATCTTGAAACTTTATTCCTGCTATGCCTCTGAGAGCACAGTACAATCTCAATAACGCCGATGCGTCAACACCGGCTGTAGCTTCTTTAAGCCTGTTCAACAACTCTTGGCGAAGTTTTGTTAAGGCTGCATGTCCATCGCCTTTGCCTCGTTTGTGAGAGTTACGCAAGAATGTCGCAAACCAGGCTCTGGTTGTCTGATCAGAGCCAAGTAAAAGTCCAGACATGAATGAAACCTGTATAGAAAATTTTGTATTTTATTGTCATAATACACACATCAACACGGTCTAGGGATATTTCATACTCAATTAAATAACTCGAAAAGTACTGGCCGCATTGGAATCTTTTATACACCGATTTGTTTGTAATTTATCTCAGACTAATTCCAAATTCAAATTTTTGAAAATTATTTTGTTTCGGTGGCATAAAAATGACTTGATGTATAGGAGAGGGAATTTTCATTTGTGCGAAATTTAGAAAACAATACGAATTACGTTTAGTTACAGTTTTTTTTCATTTTTAAACGAAAGATAAAGTTTAAATTGAGGTATTGTAGCCATGCAACGCCGACATTTGACGAGGGCGGAGATGTTACGAGCTGTGGGAATGCTGGAAGCTGGATCAGTTCAGCGTAATGTTGCTGAGGCCCTAAGGACCCATCAAAATGTAATTTCAAGATTGTGGACACGCTATCGTGCCACAGGTGAAGTAGCGGAGAGGCACCGGGGGCCAAGTCGCATCACTACCCCCAGACAAGACCGATTTTTGCAAATTACTGCGCGAGCACAACCAAATGCAACGGCGACTCAATTGGTCCAAAGGCTGCGAGTGGAACACCAAGTGCTTGTGAGTGACCAAACTGTAAGAAGGCGACTGCATGAAAGCAATCTACGCTCTCGTAGACCACTCCGGGTCCCACCTTTACGGAGAGGCAATCGTGGACGACGATTAGAATGGGTTCGGAACCACGTGGACTGGGGCCGTGACCAATGGTCCAATGTGCTGTTCACGGATGAATCCAGGTTCGGCTTCCATCCAGATTCACGAAGGACGCGTGTTTGGCGAGTTCCTGGACGATGGAGCCGTCTCCAGAACCCTCAGGAAGTTCACCCATACCAAGGAGGAACAATTATGGTTTGGGCAGGAATTCGTCTTGGAGGACGGACGGATCTCGTTTGGGTGCGGGGCAATATGACGGCAAAACGATACGTCCAACAGGTGCTGGGGCCCGTAATCTTGCCCCACAGAACACAAATGGGGCAAGATTTCCTGCTCATGCACGACAATGCCCGGGCACACACGGCGAGAACGGTAGCAGCTTGGTTACATACACATAATGTTAGGGCCTTAGACTGGCCTGCTCAATCGCCAGATCTAAATCCCATTGAGCATGCGTGGGATATGCTGCAAAGAAGAGCTCTGAAGGAAGTTCCTGAAAATCTGGCTACAGAAGATCAACTTTTTGCGCACCTCAGAAGGACATGGGACAATATTCCGCAGCAAGACATTGACAACCTTGTTCTGAGCATGCCGAATCGTTGCCGAACATCATGGGCGCTTTCTCAGACTACTAACTTCAAGTTTATAAACACAAATTAAATGATTTTTCAATTTTTTTCAGTTTTTACTCACAAATTAAAAGTTCATTCATAAACGGTTTCCGTCTATGCTTCATTTTTTTTTCATAAAATCCTGAAATTTTAATCTATACCTTAACCATTATTAAAAAATGGTAGAATATTAAATAACGTATCTTTTAAATATATACATGTCGTATAAATAATTAACACATTGATAGTAATTTTTAAAATATTTTTTAAAATATCCCTAGACCGTGTTGATGTGTGTATTATAGAAATGTTTTATATTAATCACAAAATAATTTAGTGCATGAACATATTTAAGAATGGGTGGGTGTTGTTTCAGAGCATCAAACTGGACCACATCAGTAAGGAAATTGGGATGAAAAAAAAAAAAACAAATTTATACTCCTCATACTAATTGAATTAGCTAATGCGATAATGATGTCGATTCTGTGGTGCACAAACTAAACCTAATGGGGTAGATGACACACCAATCAATTGAGACTTTTTAAGAGCTGTCAAAACGCGGTTCTTTCATAGATTTTTAACCGACTTCCAAAAAGAGGAGGTTATCAATTCGTCAGTTTTTTTTTTTTTTTTGTGTGTATGTTCAGCCTTTTCTTTTGTATGGCAATAGCCAACTGTGACGTCACTGTTTTTTCAACTCAATGACTCAACTATTTATTGATTTCAAAGCAACTAAAAATCGAATTTGACAATTAATTGAAAATAAATCGGATTGGTGTCTTGGAATTATTGTTTTATGGTGTCATCTACCCTATTTAGGCTATTGCTATCTTTTTCTCTCTAATAAAACGCGAAAGAGACGGACGTAATTTAGAGCTGTCAAATTTAGTTGGAACTAATATTTCAATACAAATGAAGGGTGCACGTAAAAACATGTCGACTAAAACACGGTGAAGCGAAGGCATAAACTAGTTTGACATCTCTAACTTAGTTCATAGCTATAGGGGTCCTTTTCTCGCACTGCCTTTTAGTAAAAGATGGCAATAGCCTAAACTAAGTTTATTTTGTGGACAATAGAATCGACACCATTCTGTATCAGTTCAAAATTTTTTTGGAACCCTTATTCCTTAGGGAGGAAATCGCCGTCGCGACAGACCGCGACGAAGGTGGTGTGACGGAGCGAGGCGAACATGGCCAGATATCGCACAGGACAGAGAGGTTGGAAGGAGAAAGGGGTGGCCTTTGCCCAGCATTGGGACATTCAAACAGGCTAACAAAAAAATATATAATTATTCCTTGGGTAAAGTTGTCCAGTTTGATGGTCTGAATGACCACCTAAGAGGTCTTTCGCTTATTCTGCTACTTCCTTTTATACAACTGGATGTTTGAATGTGGTTGAAGAATATAAGAATAATCTATTGAAAGAAGTATATAAAGATGCATGTAGCATTCTGTTGAGTTTTTGTAACTATGTATATGTTAATCTTCTTTAATTCTTTGAATTATTATAGAAAAATACATACTTTTGTAAAAACTGAAAAGTATTTTTCACCATGAAATCATCACAACTTAGTTAACGATTTTATACAAAAATATTGAGTTAATGAAGCTAAAAAGTATCTCACTAAGTCATCCTGGTGATGTGTCAAGGTGAGGGTGATGACCAATGAAGGCAACCTGGAAGCTGAAGCTGCTTTAGCTCTCACAGCAGCTGCTAAGTGGGGGCAGGCTGCACACAGGACGCTCAGAGTCTTAGCTCTAATGCCACCTTCCTCGCTTCTATCAGCATTCATTACAAGGCATTCAGCCACTGAAACATAAAGTCAAACAAATTGAAAAAATTGTCATTACAATAGACCACAAATGTATTATTACAGTATGCTTGTGCTTGACATTTACAAGTTTTCAATCAAATTCCAACAAAAATGACCACTATATGTGAGGGAACAAATACCATATTATATGGTCTGCGATAATGATGTAGCATTAATATCATCATCTGTCTAGCCTTTTCCAACTATGTTGGGGTCGGCTTCCAGTCTAACCGAATGCATCTGAATACCAGTATTTTACATGGAGAGACTGCCTATCTGACCTCCACAACCCAGTTAGTACTGGGTAATACGATACCCATTGGTAAGACTGGTTGTCAGACTTTTTGGGCCACTGACCTGTAACAACTGTCAAACATTTACAAATGACAGCTGGGACCAACAGCTTAACGTGCTTTCCGAGCCATCCACAGACCAACCTAGGCAAGCACGGCTTAAACTAAAGATCGAAGCGGTTGTTATTATTTAGCCACAAGCTCTTCTCTTCGTCGGTACATAAAAATGTATGATGCAAAAACTGAACAGGTGCCATCAACTCTACAAATATATTTTACAAACATTTCAGTGGTCTGTTGTGTTGTTACTGATTCATTTTGTATGGGAAATTTGGGGGATCAGGGCCTTGTGTTACTTTTAGGCTATAATTGGTTGAATGCAAGAAAGAACAATACTGGCTGCCAATGGATTATTTTTAATGTTACCTAAAGAGGGTTTTTAAAAGTACTGTAAAACTCACCTTCCTGTAATGTATCAGGCATATTGGCTACTACCCACGATATCAATATTGGACCTTTATTGACATACAGTAATACTTCAACAACATCAACCACATTGAGTAAGTTGGGCAGCTCTGCAAGGCTGATGTTGATGACATCGGCCACTTCTTCCAGGTACACGGCATTGTCAAACAATTCTGATGGCTTCACACCAGAATCAATATTGGTATTCTTGTTTAGATTGTACTCAACTAGTTGGGCTTGCATGAGCAACAGTTCTGATATAACTAGGCGAACCCGACGGGATGAGTCTGACTGCTCAAAATCATTAGTTATTCCATTGCTTATGCTTGGTATAAGAAATGTTTCTGTGCACTGTGATCCACTTTTTAGTCTGAAATAGAGAAACTTTATGTCTTAGAGTATTATGAACACACCTAGACTACACGAAAAGTTAATGCACTGATACATTACCTCATTTGCTGTTCTTTCTTGACATCCGATTCTAATGCATTAAATTCAATAGACAAGAGGGAAACAATAAAGTTAACCAAGTCTATACCGGACAGCAATGTGAGCACATCTTTCTTGGCGTCAGCACAAGCTCTGGTAGAATCTAGCGGAGCAATAAGTGCCATACGAACTAGACATGGTATGATAGGTCTAAGTTCCTCTAGTGTGAACTTCTTGATGGCTGCAATGTCTAAGTCTTTGATCGCTTTGAATACTTTAGGTTGGATAGGTTTCAAAAATTTTATATCCATGTTTCTGTTATATTACAATAATTTCTCAAATTTCTAAATGTTAGAGTAAACCGAGGGATTAATGTATTAATTCTTAGTATTGCATTGTATTAAAGATTATTGATTTAATTGAAATTCGATACGAAATACCTAATATACATGAATCTCGCCAGCCACAACAAGCCGATTAGCCGATGAACGCAATCGCAATCCCAATCTTTGACACTTTGACAGACGACAGTGACACTAGCAGAAAATGTTATTGTCAAAATTGACAGCCTGGCCAAGTTGCCAACCAAAAAAAATATTAAGGTGCTGTTTTAACGTGTCCGGAGGTGTCCGGAAAACCACTATATTTTTAATATTTGCTTTGCTAACGCATTTTTTTGATACGCGGAAATTAACAAACAAGGAAGTGTAATTATACAAATCTATCCTCTCTACTAGTTAATTTCTTAAATAGAACAATACCATAAGCCTAAGGAAACACCTTTAAACCTAGGTGCGTTTTGCAGTCTGAACCAGGGAAAGGAAAGACAACGAAACAGCAAAACTGTTTGATAAGGATCTGGGAACTATTGTGCGAAAGGACACTTGCGCGAATGGACATTTGCGCAACTACATTTTTGCGCGACTTTTTCATCATGTCGTTTTCACAGTTTTCGGGGTCGCTGACGAAAGAAAATTAAAATCATAGATGGCGCCGACGAAAATTTTCAATTGTTTTTCCTGACTTTGATGACGGAAAAACCAAAAATTTTCCTCGGTGCCATCTTGGAATTTCATTTTGACCTCATTTTCGTTATCAGCGACCCCGAAAACCATGAAAACGACACCCATGATGAAAAAGTCGAGCAAAAGTCCAGTCGCGCAAAAGTCCAGTCGCGCAAGTGTCCAAGTGTGAAAATGTCCGTTCTCGCAAAAGTCTATGCGCGCATATGTCTTTTCGCGCAAGTAGGTTCGTGCAAGTGTCTTTCGCGCAACTGTCCTGCCCGCGTAGCATGACCACCGTAGAAACGAAAGAGAATCGACAAATCTTTTGTTCATCTGTCATTTATCGATTGAATGACAAATGAACAAAATATTTGTCGATTCTCTTTCGTGTCTACGATGGTCATGTTAAGCGGGCTGATACCGTTTGTTATACATATCTACATATAGGTAGTGTCTTAGATACGGGAATTTTGAATTGGTAATTTAAGTAGGTAATTGCTGATCCTTTGCAATAGCTTCACCCGTGTAAATTCATTTTCTACACCATCCACAAAATGAAAAAGATTTCATAACCCCAAATGCCTTTTATAAATTGCTGGCTGCTGGTTTAAACCATTTACTTCCAGCTTTTTGACGACCTAGTGTTTATTATTATTTAATGATGTTTGGGTTGGCCGTAAACCGACATCAGCATAATGAACAAATATAAAAGGCAGCTTAATTTCTAGTTACTGAGAAATAAGTAGACAAACATACACAAACACCGGTTTAGAAGCCCACCTAGACTAACAATCATTTATTTTACAATTTCAACAAAATTACATACATACGGATGTTAAATGACAATCTTAGGTTTAGAGGATCACTTTTTTGACCGTCTGTCTATCCGTCAAGATCCTTTTTGTTAAGAACGCGTGGTGGTATCAGGTTGAAATTAATTTCAAAATACTTAGGTCTACGGTCTCTTGGCGCTGTAAAAAAATCTAGATTCCTAAGCAGCGTAAAATATATGGCCCTTTATTTATGTAGCATTGTTAAAGTATACAATTTAGAATCATTGCATGACATCAAGTACGATAAACCTTCCAAAATAGCATACAATTCTGCTGCCATTATGGATACTTTTTAGGTGAATGTGAAACTTACTCCCGTCTACCTATTCATACACGAAATCTCTTAAGGGGTCATTGTACTCTTCATTATGAACAGTTTTTACTATGGGACCAAACCCTGAATCGCGAAAAAAAAAAAACAGCAGTTGCATACGATATTTTGACGAGTTAGGCGAAAATATTGTAGGGGACAGTTGATTTTTTTTTAGCGATTCAGGGTTTGGTCCTGTAGTAAAAGTTGTTCATAATGATGAGTATCAATGACCCCTTACGACATTTCGTGTATGAATAGGTAGACCTTATATTGTCACAGTATTTTGCTCATTTACAGGTAAATCAACACCTCAGGGTAAAATTTGCTAAGAAAGATCTTACAGCACAAATAAAGGACAATATCCATCAATCATCAATAATTTGTAGTTTTATGCATTAAAAATGTTGCAGAATTAAACGTGACGTATTTCGTTGTTATCATCATCATCTTAGCCTAGTTATCTTTTTCCCCAACAATGTTGAGGTCGGCTTCCAGTCTTAACGGAATGCAACTGACCAGTATTTTACATGGAACGACTGCCTGTCTGATATTTACAATCCAGCTAGCACTGGGTAATACGACGTACATATATTGATGTATAGGAGAGTATTATTTTAACTGCAAAATTAAATTCGATTTTCAATCTGACAATATCTTTTCATAAATGAACTTTAGAGACTTGATTTCCGTCGAAAAATCATCAATATACAAGTTCGTACGGAACCCTTGGTGCGCGAGGTAAACTCGCGCCTTGTCTGTTTTTTTTTTTTAATTCAGTAACAATAAATAAAAATTTGGGCGATTTCGGGCAATTGTTATTGTTTAGGTAGGTACAACAATAATCCGGGTTTTCTCAACATATTTATACTACGAGAGTGATTATTTTACTATGTTGAGTGTTTGGATTATTTTTGTGATAATATAGGTTGTTACAAAAAATACCAAACATTTTTAACTTTTAATGTAACCCTGAAATTAAAAAGTTTTTCAAACATAACAGTTTCGTAGACGGTGCTACGCAGCGCCTACGGCGTAGAGGCCTTAACTAGCTCGGGAACAAAGAAAGGATATATATATATATATATAATGTTTTCTTGTAAGTGTTACTTGCCGGTTGTGAAAATGACTGTATTGTTATTTACATACTCGTACAAAGAATCTACGTATCGCATGCGTAGCACGGAAAATTGTATGGATTCTCTTCATTCTTGTATGATTCTTAATTTGGTTCTTGGGTTTCTGTGTCAAAAGCATATAATAAATGGATTCTGTTAAAATAGCTTCCTTGTGGATGACTGATAATGGCTTCACGTTGCTATAACAATATTATATTAGTGCGTTCACAGCCGCAACGTAGAGCTAAAATAACTGCAAAAATAACAGACTGTATATTTAGATCTCTAGGCAGTCTCGCTTTTTCTTAGCTCATAATAATACCAAGAAGTGGTGGTGGTTATGATTCTTTGCACACTTAATTTGAATAAAATAGGAAATAGGAATAGGTCACAATAGAGAAATCTCGACGAGGCTCACCCCCGCTGCTATACAGGGTTAGTTTTCAATGACCGGCCAAATTTTCAGAGATGGTTTAGAATTTATAATATTTTCGATATAATGAAAAAAAAAAAATTTTTTTTAATAAAATTTCATTCCTGTCAACTACTAAAAAGCGAACGTGTGGATATTGCAAAAGCACAATCCAGTTTAACAACCTAGATAGGTAGCAGTTAGCACACACATAAATTTGGCGGTGCATGCACGCACACAAGTGCATTGATTCCCACTAGGTTTATGAATTAGGACATTTTTAGGACATTTTCAAATTAATGCTATTATTTTATTTTATATTTTTCGACAATAATATTTAAATTGCACTTTTGGTTTGATCTCTAGATCTTAATTTAAAATATTGGCTGGTCATTGAAAACTAACCCTGTATGATGATGAAGAATTTGAACAAATATTATGTTTAGGTTTATAAGGCAAAATCGAGTATAGTTGTAGCGTTTTTATTAGTTTTACTGTTAATTTCATGAAATTACTCATTAGGGCTCTCTCACGCATAGGCTTTCTTTGCATGTACAGTTTACTTAGCATGATCTTAGCAAATGAAATCACCTGAAATCTTATCGTTAGGCTGTTAACGGGTCACGTAAATCAACGTATGTTTAAATGGTAGCTTCACAGGACTTTTGAGCTACCTGTTACAAGGTGAGGGCAACTTTTCTCTGTAGTAGGAACATAGTTTTACCTAATTTATTAATTACTAGCATAAAGTAGCTTATGTCCGCAGCTTCTCCCGCATGGAGTTCGATAATAGGCTTGTGTCCTGAAAAAATCTAATTAGTCCGTCAGTTAGATTATCAAAAAATATTTAACACATATTTTTTCCTTTGTTACTTAAACCAAAATTGACGAAGATACGACGCTTTTAAAATTCTCAATACGTCACGCCGTGCTATGATTTTTAGTGCGTTGTGACGTCACGAGCCCCCACTCTCAAGTTTTGATGCGTTTTATCTTTGTCAATATCCATTAATTTACAAAAAACAAAATATATGTGTCCATTATTTTCCAATACTCTAACTGATGGACTAAATAGATTTGCAATTTATTGATGGTGGAAACTAGCCTATTGTCCCACGGGATTAAACTACCGGGATAATAAGTATCCTATAACCTTATGTGTTAATCCAGGTGTCAACTATCTGTGTGCTAAATTTCGTCCAAATCCGTTTAGTAGTTTTTACGTGACAGAGGAACAAACATCCATACATCCTCACAAAGTAGTACATCATTGTAATATTAGCACGCAAAATACGCGCTTTGACGTGGAGTTGCGGACACCAGCCCGTTATACAATACAATATTAGTAGTATTAAGATTTTTGTAATGACCTTAGAAATTATGAGAACTGAGAAGAAAATACGGATAAAAGACTGTGAGAAGCTACCAACAGTTTCGCTGTGTTGCATTTTGAAGAACCTCGCTGGTCTTACAATCACCGACGAAAACCTATCCATAGTTTTGAATTTGCAATAAAGTTGAAACGCAAGGTAGCTTTGCTGCTCTGATTTTTCCTCATCATGAAGCGATGTCATTTATCTCAACGATGGATAAACGTTAAAACTACATAAGTGTGTCTGAAATTAATCTATAGAACCCAGAACACTTTTCACAAACTTACCTCTTAGGCTTATCTTAAAGAACGGAAATCCTGCTCAGAAAATATCATTTAGACATTCTTATTTTAGAAAACCCGTGATTCATCATCCAGATTATAGATTAGGGATATCTTTCCACGAATTGTACTCAAGAGGCGCTTGTGCCGTGACAAAGACAGATCAAAGGTATGTGAACGGAACTTTTCGACCTTGGATAAAAGAATGACAAGTGTGAAGTCGGTACACCCTCAGTAGATATTGCTTTCGATTGGAACTCGACACCTTCTGGTGAGGTATTACAGCTTTTCAGGCGTAATGTAGAGCTCTCATCTAAATGGGTCGCAGTCAATTGCTCAACGCGCTACAGTCTTATAAGATAACCAGTAAGGAGGCCAGATATAACACCTACTTTATATTTATTTCAGTAGACATTGCTAAATAAAACTTAAAGAAGTTTCACTGGTGTCAAACTTCCTTAACTTGAGTTAACGTCACTATTGAATAGGAAAGAAAAACAAAATAGCCACTGAAACGTTAGTAAAATACAGCGAGTGGAATCAATGTGTAGTGGAATGGGCTGAAGCGGATGGGTAGCGCTAGCGAGGGGTGGCTGGGGTGCCGGCTGTGGGGGGCTGGGGGGCTGGGGGGCTAGGGGCGTCGGGATCGGGCTGCGGGCGGCGGCCGGCGCGCGGCAGTCGCACGCCAGCACGTGCGCGCACCGCCCTCGCGCCGCCCGACTCCGGCGCCCGGCGTCCGCCGCTCCACCCGCGCCCTGTGAACCCAACGCGCTCAATATTTCGACACCATTTTAATTATTCCTCCAGTAATAATCTACCAAATATGTACGGTGTTTAGTTTTTACTTGCTGAATTACGCCTGATCTTGTAATATAAGGGTAATCCTCTCGCGATTTAAATATTTATGGGTCAATAGTAAGAGTTTTATTGAGATTGCTTACATCATCGGAACCATCATTTAGGCGGGAAATAGAATTAAATGTAACTTAGTAATCTGTAATGTTATAATGACGTCGAAAACAAAAAGAAAGGATAAAATGTTATGATGTCTGTGGTTTAGAACGCACTTTAAATTTTAGATGTTAAGCCTATAAAGAGACTAAGCGGTACTGCTCGCTTTCGTACTCACATAATATTATATTCTTCTGGTTTAATGTTGGTTGGTATACTTCAACAATTAATCATGAACGGATCTAACCCTTTGTTGACAATATCCTTCGTTCCAACTAGAGTGTCATCAATATATGTGTGTGCTAGATTAATTAATAATGTCTTGTTTGATTAGGAACTGCTTTTTGTGTATGAATTTCAATTATTGTCTAGGTTTATGTAATGAATCGGCTTAGGTATACCCTAGGTCTAATGCTGTAGTATTGAAGAGGTGTTGTGCTAGTATTCAAACCAAAATAAATAACACAAAAGATGAAGATTTTCTTTTGTTATATAGGTATCCTGATTCCTGTTTTATTAAATAATTATATTTATGTAGAGTAGGTAAATATCTTTTCTTTGGATAGACTTTCTGCATTATGTATGGACCC
Source organism: Xestia sexstrigata (assembly GCA_941918905.2). Classification (NCBI taxonomy): domain Eukaryota; kingdom Metazoa; phylum Arthropoda; class Insecta; order Lepidoptera; family Noctuidae; genus Xestia; species Xestia sexstrigata. The sequence continues at coordinate 10,560,017 of OW799204.2, forward strand.
CATTTACACCCCCTTGCTCCATTAATAATAATGGAAAAATGTTATCGGTAGTTCCTAAGTGGCCGTAGCTTTATTATAGACAAGTTCTAGTAGTCTATATTCTGTAATTTAGACCTTCCATTGAAATTGAAGACAAGGTCTTTGTATACTAAAAGAACCTTCCTAATAACTATGATGAAAGAGGATATCTAGTAGGTCTATGCTGTGCGTTTAGATAACAAACTGCTCAAAGAACGAATATTCAGGTGAAGTTTGCAATAATACACAGCTTAGGTACCTAACTACCTAATAATCATCTAGACAATGGGTGCATGTATTAGTAACGTAGACTTGAGACCCCACGATGCTGAATCAAACAGGAACGCCTTTTAAAAAGGAATTAGGCATTTAGACTCGTTATATCGGCTAAATGTATGATCTACAGACTCCAGCAGTATTTCGTTAGGAACTAAGTTCACCAGTATTATGATAAATACAGAATGGGTTTTCTTGTTGTGTCTGAAAACGAGCATTGAATAGAAAGCGCAAACAATTAAGGGTATCCTACTAATGATGAAATCGGATTGTTGTTAATCAATCACCCTTCAATTAACCGCTGAACGGATTTCGATGAAATGTGATACACGGGAAGAACATGACATATCATGATCCTTTTTGGTTGGGTAGTATCTTCTTTACGTATCCGTGGGTTAATTTTAATGTTATAAGCGAGCATAAACTAGTTATTTTCCTTCTTGCGAACCTAATTAGGTAATACTAAATTCTACAAATCATTCTGCACAGTCAGTAATACCTACCTACTGAAATGCATTTATTAATAATTATAGAGATTTATATAAGTGAACTAAAGTAATGTGTCATTCGCACATACAAGTGGACTGATAAACTATACTGCCATTTAGCACATTTTATGGACTCGTTATGAAAGTGATGACCTAATTCAGAGCTAATATCATAGATTGTATGTACATCCAATGCGAATGGTCTGATCTTTCTAACGAAAATGTATTTATCTCGGCACTTTCGCTGGACTTGAACAGTTATGAAGTATGTTGAAAATAAAGCCATTGAAGATGAGGGTGATATAATTCATGTGTTATTTTTTTTGAAGTTTCGACGCTAGTATATTTGACGCGTGACACACTAACTCATAAGCGTTGGCAATGAGCAGGATAAGTGAAACAAATAAGTTGTGACTTAAGTTTCACGGTCACTTCACTAACATCCATCGTAACAATTGTCAATATTGAAATTAGTATGGACAAAACTATGAGTTTGTTATGTGTTTTCAAACGGCCCAGTTAATGAATGGGTATCGGAACAATGTTTCAGCGTGTAATTTATTCATTACACAGGCGTCCTCGATCAAGTCGTCTTGCTAGCGGAAAGTCTCCGCCTGCTGATCTCTCTGACGTTCATGTCCGATGAGACACACGTTGTTCAAGTTCACGCTTCTTTATATTTACGAGTTCCCCATTGTTTACAATATTTAACTTTATCGTTGAAAGGATGGCTCGATGGCAACTCGTTATTAAGACATTCTTTGTTCAAATTGAATTTTAAATATCCAAAAAATGGCCCATAGCATCGATTTTGGTATCGGATGGTACCGTAGCCTTGGGGTTAACCTTGATTTGAATCTAAAAAGTATCATGTCGTTGTTGAAAAATCTGAACTAAATCTAACTCGTGTCCCTTAAAGATATACAATATAATACGTATTGTTGGGAACTTAATAGCGGACTTATGAAGATACTAGTCTTGGCGTATCCTACGTCATACTCATAACCCAGGTCACGGTCTACCTGTGTAGGTACTTTTAATCGAAATCCATTCATAGACGTCGCGTTTCTTTGTTTGCTACGTTTTTCAGAAATAAATAATTTGTTTAGGAACCGGCCATTCGTAAACCGTCTTACGGAGAACCCCTCGTCGTTCAAGGGGGTTGAACTGTTAACACCAAAATCAAATGAACTTAGTTCAGTAATAAATAACGATTTGACACACACCTAAATTAATATAAATGTAGATTTGAGAACGAACATTATTAATCACTTTAGCTGCTGTCACTTCCTTAAAATGGACTGGAAATCGATAAACAACAATTCTACTATCTTTTCACTAAATCAGATACACACGGTTTCCTTATTTTCAGCTTAAAATTAACTTTATGAAAACAGAGTCGTAGTCATAATGGAGAAACATTTTAGCAATAAATGTCTTGGACTGATGAAATTGTGCATAAGTAAACACTGAAAGCAATGGAGAAACAAATGCAGGCGAGAACGTTGAACAAATCAGCATGTTGGATATGTTTAGTGCCGCCATGGGGATTCCCAGACCGAGAAGAAGAGAAGTTGTACTCGGCGTACACACAGCGGCAGCGGCAACGCGCCGTGCCGCGCCTGCTGGCTACCGGCGCGCTCATGCAGGCGTTTGCGGTGCTGGTGCCCGGCGAGCGAGACCTGTCGTTCGCGTACGCCTCCGTCGCGGTGGCACTGGTGGCCAACCTGATCCTGGCGTCCGTGTACGTGTGCATCCGCCCCGCGCGCACCGTCCTCAACCACGTCGCGTGGCTAGTGCTGTGGACTCAACTGCTAGTGAGCGCATCCCGACGTCTCGGGGATTCCTACAACGAGTTACTAGGATGGGCCGTAGTGCTTCAATATTTTACCCTCGCCACCCTTCCGTTACATCATGTGTTGCTCATATTGTACAGCACAATTTCGTTTAGTGGGTATCTTCTGGTACAGTACTACAACGCTTCTACATCCGAAAGCAGGCTGGCCGACGACTTTTACTTTCAGGTATTTACACCTTTTCATTACATATTACTATTACTAGCCGTGTGGTATCCGGCAGAGTAGAATAGAACCAACCCATTACACTCACGGGTGTCGTATAAGGCGACTTATCTCTGAGGCAGAACACCTTGCGCCTCCGTAGACCAGAGAATGGGCAGCAGCGTTTTCTGTTAGTCTTTCATCACTGCGATCTCCAATCCGCCTGCCAAGCGTGGAGATTACGGCAAATTCCTCCTATCATGGAAGAGGCTTATGTCCAGCAGTGGACGTTATGTTGTAGTAGTATAGTGTAGTGTTACATATTAGGTACAAATGACTTTATAAACACAACATGATTATGCATATGTCTCAGCCTTCAAACGTTTCAACAGCAAGTTGCGAATGGTGCATTGCTGCTCGGCGCTACGTTACTGGGTGGAACTGCATATGCTATTAGTGAAAAGCAGCAACGCACTTCTTTCCAGGAAACCAAGAGAAGCTTACGTGATAAACTTACGATTGAACAACAAAGCAAAGAACAGGTGACCGTTTCTACTATACATTTTTCGCGAAAAGTTTTGAAAAGTTACGCTTTACGTTTTATTTTCCTGTTGCTATTATTTTTTAAATTTTATTTTTGTTTCGCTCCAATAATAAACATATAGCCGCAGACAGTAGAACTCTCAGAAAATATTTTAATATTCTATGAAACATTTTAAATCTAAAATATTTCAGTGCAAAATATCACTCTTGAAATATGTTTGATGATCCGTTTGTTTTTATTTAATGTTTTAATGCGAAGTAAATAAAAAAGAAAGCGTTATTAATTTCGCAACGGTTTGTTTTGTTCCGACTATTGCGGTGCCCTTGATTTCCATTTTTCTCGGAGACCGTGTGACGTTAGAACTTGGAAGTAAACATGCTCGGTTATAGTAACGAACGCTGTTCCAACGGAAGTAGTTTATGGATCGAGCTCAATCAACTAATCTGCAACCAAAGAGCCCTACGCAAGAACTAGGTTATCTGTTAAAATATTAGTATTAATGCTGTAAACAGCTGTTGTTATTGAATTATTGATAAGCAGGCAGGTTGATACCTCACTATTCTGAATTCAAAGCTCAATGATAAGACTTCGATTGCGGTTCTAGGTCTTAATACCAATAGGTACTCTTTCATTCACTTATTTTTAACCTGAGAAATTCTTTTTTATTCCCTAAACACACATTCTTAATCACAATCCCACTCGACATTGCTTCTGAACGATTTTGCGCCAGGTGTACGATTATTGTGTTCAGTTATAGGTAAGCCTCCGGCTGCTACCAAATCGTTTACTCCCTGTGATCCATGAAATCACAGCAAACGTCAACGAGCTGGCTTCATGCGCAGCGATGTGTGCCGATGATATATCTCACACCTATGCGTAGTTTTGTCAGCTACGAGTGACACATTCAGTAGTAGGTATGCGTTGCTGTTGAGGGAACGCCCATTTCCCTTTGTATTAATTGTAATCAAGAGATATTGCAGTTGTAGGTAAAGTCGGAGTACATTAGACAATTATGTTTATGTAATGTCGAAAGTAATCACACTGAGCTAAATTCAAATAGAAACCTTCAAATGATTGTTTTCGCGGCCGGTCTTTTTCGAGAATTGTGCGTTCGCGACTAATCTGGAAGAATTTAATGAAATGAGAGATGAAAACCTATTACAACCTTCCTTATACTAATTGTGCTTTTAAGTGATTTTGAAAATACACTATGCAATAACATGATAATACAATTTGTAGGAGAGGCTACTTCTCTCGGTGCTACCAGAACACGTTGCTGTTCAGATGCGGAAAGAACTAGGACTGATTGACACACAGTTCAAAAAGATTTACATGTCACGCCATGAAAATGTCAGGTATGTCTGCAGCTTAGAACACTTAATCAAATTAAACAGAAATACAATTATGATTAACATGTTATTTGTTCATCTTTAGTATTTTGTATGCCGACATCGTAGGCTTCACGGCGATATCTTCAACTTATTCAGCGCAAGATCTCGTCGCAATATTGAATGAGCTGTTTGCTCGTTTTGATCGACTTGCTGAGGTAAAGAAAATTTAATTTATTAAATTACGTTTCCAAGTCTCGTCCGCCGTAAATTATTCGCGGCTTCCGTAAATTGTGATTTTATTTTGTAGAAATATCAACAACTTCGCATCAAAATTCTCGGCGACTGTTATTATTGCATCAGCGGCGCGCCTGTTGAACGTCCGGACCATGCCGTGCTCTGCGTGCATATGGGACTATCTATGGTTAAAGCTATCAAGTACGTTTATGAGACATATTATGTAGATACGACCGTAATTTGTATATCAGGATTACATTATTGTGGAGTTTAACCATAATTTGAATTGTTCAGATACGTTCAGCAGACGACAAACTCGCCGGTGGACATGCGCGTGGGGATCCACACGGGCGCCGTGCTCGCAGGGGTGCTGGGGCAGCGACAGTGGCAGTTCGACGTCTATTCACGAGATGTCGAGCTCGCTAATAAGATGGAGAGTAGTGGGATGGCCGGGTTAGTGCTAACTTTCCAGATAATTTTCAGTAAGCTCAAAATAAAATAACTCTGTGACGTAATATGAAACTAAATTGATTATAATTTTGATGTGACATTTTATCTTTATTGTTAGATGCTTCCTACCAAAAGAAGGATAGCCTTTCTGGGCACAGCTCTTGACTAGTTGAAATAATATACCAAAAAGCTTTTCTTTTTTCTCAGATTTTTACTATTTATTAAGTGAGAAAGGAAGCATAAAAATATTTAACAAAGTAATCGATTATGTACAGAGACGATTAATAAGTAGCCGTGTTTACACACAGGTGACGTTGTTAGGGGAAGTTGACGTAATTGATTTTTATTATTGAATAGAAAAACGTGTTAGGAAATAAAACTTAAAAAGTTGGATGCTGTCGTCGTACTGTCTGTGTTTTGATGAGGAGAAACTCTTAAAAAAGTCTACAATATAATTGTCGAGTGCGTGGAGTAGCAGAGGCAATAGGCATATCATACGGAATGGCAATCAATAAACAAACATAATAAGTTAAGTGTAAGAAAGTTGGCGGCACGACGGGTGCCGCGTTTGCTCACGTCACGTCGCGGTGGCAGAAAACAAACGGATATGACTAACATTGTCGAAGCAGTGTTTGGACCTCTTTACGCGAAATTCGTAGGAGTTTTTGCGTCGAGTCGACCTTTGATGAAACCTGGATTCATTGTTATACGCCAGAGACCAAGCGGTAATTATAAAAATGGGATTAAAGAAAACAAAAAAAAGAAAATCTGTAAACTCGGTTTACGGGCGATAATTCTACGTTATAACGTCATTTTTTATGATATTAGCGATTTTAACTTAAAAAACAAAATTTCATCCCCCTTTTCACCCCTTAAAGGATTGAAATTCTAACAACACCGTTGCGTTAGCTACCAACCATACGCTTACATAATAAATTTTGTGATTTTTTTACTTCGAAAATTAAGGACTTTCCATACACAACTTCATCCCCTTTTTTTAACCCTTTAAGGGGTGGATTTATCAAAAACGCTGAGACACGTATAAATTAATTTTCAATCGTCAGCGTAAACACAATATTTTAAGATCTTAATTTTAAAACTGACAGACTTTCATACAAACTTTCATCCCCTTTTAACCTTTTGGGGGTGAAATTATAAAAAACGCTGATACACGTATAAATTAATTTATAACACATTTGCTCGTAAAAGGGTCTCTTATTTCACCAATTTCAATATCGTATTGTATCACATTACGTACTTGTGCGTTATTGTAATGTAAAACGCACGGTTTATCAAGATGCTCCGTCTAAAACGAACGGTACTTTTTTAAATCTTAGTAAAGAGTTTTTATGTCAGAAAAGTTGTCAACATTTAATGAATAAAATTAACTTTGTGAGATTAAATATAATAATAATAACTTGACAACATTAAAAATGCCAACTGGCAACGTAATAATCAATTTTACAAATTTTTATAACTGCTTTAACAAGTGATTAAAGATTTATTCGTTTAAAAAAGTCCGAGTTTTATTTATTTCCTCGCAAATATGTTATAAAACCACTTATGACATACGTGCGCTTTGATAATTACAGCCTCTGCTTTCTTGTAGCCCTCGCCTACGGCTGGGGCTAGCAATATCGCCTCGGCTGTAATTTTCAACTTACCGCACTTATATCATAATGTAATACTATTTCAATCGTTAGCCTAAACACAAAATTTTAAGATCCTAACTTTAAAACTGATGGACTTTCATACAAACTTTCAACCCCCATTTAACTCCCTTAGGGGTTGAAATTCGAAAAATCCTTCCTTGTTCCTTGTCTACATTATAAAGGGGAACCTCTGTACAAAAAATCAGTTTTCTAGGTCCAAGGGTTTGGGCTGGGCGTTGATCGCCGGATCTCAACGGTGTGACACTTTTTCGTGCGTGCAGCCGGTGTTCATCGATTTGTAAGACGATATCACGTCAAAAAAACAGGTCAAACGAAGAGGTTATCGCCGTGACAGAAGCCTATTTTGAAGAGTTTGGCAAATAGGACTTTTTATAGGGCTTAATAAAGTGGTAAAATCTTTGGTAAAAGTGGAAAGACCTCGAAGGAGATTCCGTTGAAAAATAAAGATAATAATTTATAAAATCCTTCGTCTTCATTCATAGCACAGGTACTTATTGATCAACCCACGTATAATTAGTTATCGAGAATGAATAGACCGGTGAAACCTCAGAATGTGTATGGAAATCTAGTGACTAGTACCTACTTATTAATCTCCTCAACCCCCCCCTCTCCCCCCTCCTCTCTTAATCTTACTTATTAGTCTATTGAACTTTGCAAATCGAGTAAAAAAACGGCCAAGTGCGCATCACACAGTGAAGAGGTTGTAATATTAAACATAGTTGGGATGAATATGCACGCATAATTTTTATTCAACCACCGCAAAAAAAAACGGATGTATTATTCCGATATAATTATTTCTCGAAAAAAAAATTGTAAACTTAAGTTAATTTTAGCTGCGGTTGTGACAGAAAATAGCCCATAATGTCATCATTTCTTTTTTTAAACAAAGTGTAAAAAGGTATAGGTATAGGTTTTGTTTTTGCTTTTGCTTTTGGTAATGGAACCCTAGAAAGCGGCACTCATGCGTCTCACTTTTACTATATTCCTTAAAACTCAATTTCTGTATTGCCAAATTCTAATAAATTTTCAATGAGGACATGCAATTATTAGTTAACACCTGGGCCAGTAGCGTAGCTTGGGTGGGGGGTTATGGCCCCAGGCGGCATACGAAAGGAGGCGGCAGGAAGCGCCAATGTATTAATTTGGAAAATTTTAAAGAATACTTAGAAATCCGAAATCGCACGGGCAATGTTCGTACGTGCCAAGCGAAAGGATAAGTTAGCGTGCGAAAGAGAGGCGGCGAGCGAGGTGGAGTCGAATGCAGCGGAAGTAGCGACAACCGCACGTCTCCCTGCCGCCACGCTGCGCTGACGCGTTTCGTTGCGCGAGCCTCTCATTCCACCCCTAGGACCTAGTGGAGCACGGCCCTGGACACCTCGACATCATGGCGTGGGTATCATCAGGTGGTAGCTCTGCGTAAGAACCTTAACGTCAAGATCTTAGGGTGGTGATCCGGGCAAAAAGCTCGCCGCCTTGAAGATGGCTACAAGAAAGCAGTCTGTAATTATCAAAGCGCACGTATGTCATACGACGTTTTATAACATATTTGCGAGGAAATAAATAAAACTCGGACTTTCTTAAACGAATAAATCTTTAATCACTTGTTAAAGCAGTTATAAAAATCGACGACGACGGCCATCGCTTTTTGGTTTCCTCGCAGAATTATGGTATTTACATGTATATATACACATAACATAACAGATAGCACAGACACCACGAAGAAGTGCACCGCGATTCGCGAAGTGCCCAGTCGTACCCGATGGTCGAGGAGAGGCCCCAGAACGGATCCTTGTCCTGCGCAACGTCTTTCTTGGTTAGATGATATCTCTATCCCTCAGATAGGCCCTGATTTTGCGGCAGAGGTTGGTACGGTATAGGAGTGCATCCAATCGTTTTTTTTCTCGAGGTAGAAATTCTCAGCCCTGGGGAGAATCGAGGTGTCTGGCCAACTGCACAGTTGCTTTGGGGGGCAGCGGCATTTAAGCGGGTTCGCGAAATCAGGGGTGCTGGCCTAGGCGGTCTATAGTTTAGCTCTCAAAGAGTTTGTTTATCACATCCAACTCTATGTTCCGGTATGCTATGATGGGGAGTCTCTTTCTTCTTCAACAGGACCAGCTGTTTTCCAGTCTTCCACAGAAATCACTGAAACCCATTTAGTGTGTCGCCTAACGCCTCGAATTACCTATATTGTATGCAAAATGTAACTAAGCGTTGTTGGTGACTTCTGTTGAACATTTTATTTCATCTCATGTAAAGCTTTCGTCTACAAGAAATACCTAAGTGCCGGTACAATGATTCTCGTCGAATATATTGCATGCGAAAAATAACTAATTAACATTAATGAGCAGGGAAGCTCCAGTAATTGAGAAAAAGTTAGTAAGAAAAAATTACTCAATTAACATTAGTTAATTTTCATAAGCTGGTGTTTTACACCAGCACACAGTACACGACTACTTGTAAGTAGTCGTGTACTGTACTTCGGACATTCTCTATCTAAAATATATAAAAAAATATTAGATTATTAACCAAGGGGATAAAGCAGTGTCTTCTGTCGCGGGTGACGATTTAAATCGCGAGCGTAACGAAGGACTCGAGGTTTACTCACGAGCGTAGCGAGGGTGTTAAAAACTTAAATCACGAGCGAAGCGAGGGATTTAAGACGAGTCCTGAGTGTAGCGAGGGATTTAAGTTCACCCAAGACTAAGACAGCTTTATCACCGAGGAAAATACTCTACTTTTTGTACCATTTGCGAAAAAATTAACACAATAATAATATGAGATAAGCATTTATTAAAAATAATGACAATTAAAAGTAAAATAAACTTAACGTTTATGTATTTGAAGAAAACAAAAACGCGGCAAATTCCTAGACTAATATTTTTTTGTCGGAAAAGCAAAGGCATCAAGCTCATACGGACTCGTCGGTTTTCGTAATTTTATTTAATAATCATAACTGCATAATAAATGCGTATTATTTTTTCAAAAAGATGTTTATTGCTTTATATACAAACTCAATGGTGTAAACACAGATGTAGTTCAGTATAAATTTCGGTAAGTATTCCAAATTTAAATCACATTCTCCCCCTAGTGGATTAATGAAATTCAGTACAATTTTCTTTCCCTGTTTTTAACAGATTAAAAATGACTATTGTTATGTTTGCTTTTTGTGGCATAGAATGTCTTTTTTTTGAGTAAGTGGTACGAAAACGGTATTTTACTTTTTCAAAGGGTAGATAATGGGTTTAAAAACACTTTGACATCATTAACTCATTTTGGCTATCTCGCTCTACAACGACGATATTTATTATATTAAAAAAATATATATTTATACAAATACATTTTACTATAATAATAAAAAAAACTAAGGGCGGCGTATTTCTGGTCGGCCCTAAGCGGCGAAAGCCCACGCTACGCCACTGACCTAAGCCCAGGACAGAATGGAGTTGAGCATTTGTCCTCACAATAGTTTTTTTCCATAAGGCGACTATATTATCACTCTTTAGGACAGAGAGCTTATCATCCCACTCAATGAACGTTTTCAAATGTTTTGGTATAAATATAGGTACAAGAGATAAAAATAAAATCATCCAATGGTAAAGGTAATCGTAATGATAATCGTCCATTATTAGTTCTAAAAGATTTATTTATTCAACGACTTTTGTAGCAGATTCTATTTATGTATACGTAGTTATATTCTATTAATAAGAGTTTTGTTTACAGACGCGTGCATGTTTCCGAAGTAACTCTGAGTTTTCTAAACAACGAGTTTGAGGTGGAGCCCGCTCATGGCGAACGTCGTGAAGAAATGCTACGGCAAGCGGGCATCAAGACTTACTTTATTGTGAAAGTTCTCAAACCAGTAAGTTCTTCGATATTTATTCATATCAACACACCACAGACATTGGCAATGTTCATTATATTAAAATAGTAGTCTTCTATTTTAATATTATGAAGCGTGTTATATCCAGTTATCTACAGACGCTACAACAACATCTGGGTATACTTGTATGTTTTTTCATGTCATATTTCAGTAGTTTTCAGTGTAGGCGTAATTTCGGTACGTTTACTTCAGGAGGTAAGTACCCAGTTACCCACGTACATGTAATGAGAAATAAACATTTACGCTAAACGTGGACGTGCGTATTTCTGAGAATCACTCGGAAGCACTTCAGTTCACTCTGCAGTCGCTGTTGCCAACGAATTTCTGACAGATTTTTGTTGTTATAGCGAAAGCAGGTGGTTAGGATATTTTTCAAATAAATAGTTCCTAGTAATCTTGTAGTATATTGTATTTGTTCAAAAAATTTATAAAAAGTTGTTTTTTTTTCCAAATTTATTTCTTTATTTCATTCATATTTGACCTTTAAATAACGTCCCGCATAACCCTCAGAAATCACGATACACTAACTACACAAAGTCTATAAACATAGAATGCTGTTTGGCATCTCGATGAACTAATCAGAAGTGATCAAAGTCGATGAGTAACTTACATATCAATATCAATACTCATGTCTAATCAAGAGGTAAAGTACTCATAACAAATCGTAACTCATTATAATGTTTGTCTTTCGAGCGAATTCAAATAGGAATTGAAAATACATAGTTTTAGATCAAACAACATCAAAGTATCGAGCGCAGCGTAACAAGCGTCAAAAAATCCTATATGGCATGAATACAGATTAACAAAGAAAGCCCTATAATTTTAGATTCTAATGGGTCTCATTCAAATGAAGTAATTTGCCAATGTCGTGTTTCCAATGCCTTAATAATTAGCATGGATAATCGCGAGTGCGTTGTGAAATATGTGTACCGGCCTTTCGGGATATGCAGATGCGAAACTTAAATACGTTGTCGATTGATATATAAATTTCAATCAACGCACGTACAGGATAAAATCTCGATAAAGAGCAAATGGCTAGCTAGTAGCTACTCAGTACGCGTAGGTTTTTAGGGTTCCGTACCCAAAGGGTAAAAACGGGACCCTATTACTAAGACTCCGCTGTCTGTCCGTCCGTCTGTCTGTCACCAGGCTGCATCTCATGAACCGTGAGAGCTATAGACAGTTTAAATTTTCACAGATGTATTTCTGTTGCCGCTATAATAACAAATACTAAAAATAGAATAAAATTAATATTTAAGGGGGCTCCCATATCACAAACGTGATTTTTTTACTGTTTTGTCATGTGTTGTATAGATAATGGTAAGGAACCCATCGTGCGCGAGTCCGACTCGCACTTGGCTGGTTTTCACAAATATTGTATTGTAAAGAGTAGGTACGTTGCATTGTGACCATTTTGTTTGTGCAAGCTTTCCCATAATATATTTTTAGTTTACATTAGTAAAGTTCAGCATATAGAATCTTCTACCGATTTTTTTGTTCTCCGGTATTCGTCGATAATGTTAGGTCACACGGAAAATCGATAGAGTACCTAGTGAACTAGATAGTAAATAAATAACCATGAATGTACATAATTGTACTGTTTATCGAATAAGCTTCATATTACTTCCGTTTAACAAGGAAATTCAGAATGTATTATTTAAAGAACTCACTTTGGCGGTCATTTAATCAAAAGCTGTTTATTATGCATAGACGACCTCAACAACCCGACAATTTGCAAGGAGGTAGGTAGGTATTATAAATAATAGATACCTAGTCTGAAGTAATCAAAAATATAATAATCTGCGTCTAAAAAACACAATACATTCGTGAATTTCATAAAATATTATGGACTCGCTTTTGAATGTAAAAACCAAGTCGTTTTCCAGCCATAAAAACTAACAAGTAGGTAGCTTTGAGCGTAGGTACTGTAAGGGCTCGTTCACACTGCCGGACCGGCAGATTTCCCGACATGACAAAACTGCCGGAAGAGCTAGTGGCTAATGATTTTATATGAAGTTGTTCACATTATGCCGGATCCGGCAGAAACACCGAGCCCATTTAAAAGAGACTCTTTTGTTACTGCGAAGCGCCCCGGTTAGGACCCGGACGGGAGTACTGTGAACGAGTTTGCGCCGGTATCTTTGTCCCCCGCTCGCCCCGCCGCGCGCCGCCGGCCCGTGCTCTACTCGCGTCATTTCGGGTTCGCATTCTAATAAAGATAGACGTGTAGCATGGATATAAACGCAGAAACTTTAATTACGCTTGTCCAAGAGATACCTGTTCTGTGGGATGAGACCGAAGACGTTTATGAACGTCTTTCCCGTAAAATAGGATGTTTCCTATGTTTTCTTTTTACTCTAGTAGGTTTCCTTCTATTAAGAAACCACCACAACAATATCTTCGCCCATTGTGCGCACAGGTCCGAATTCAACTGAGGCAAGTACTTGACTATCAGGTCGGATTCCGGCAAATCTGCCGGTCCGACGTAATGGGAACACGGCCTAAGGCCACTTTTTTCCCATTTTCCGAGTTTTCTTTTGAACTTGGTTTTGTCTTACTTTGTATACCAACCTACGCACATTACCTACTACATGGATCTTGTTATTAACCGACCTCCAAAAAGAGGAGGTTATCAATTCGTCTGAATTTTTTTTTAAAGTAATGTCTACCAACTGACCAACAATATCGTTTTGTAGACCCACATTCCGAGTTATTTTCCATTTCCCGCCTACCCTAGAAACAGACAAGTCCCCAAAATAATATAGAATATCGAGCGATGGAAATGAACTAAACTGACTTAATTAATTATGTAGGTATTCCGAGCAAGGCTGTTACATAAGACGTCTTTTTACTTTTCTATTTAGAACGGACGACGAAGCGAATTGGGTCGACAAAGCTTAAGAATGAACAAAGTGAAATGTAAAATGTATGATTTTCCTCGACATCTTATTATCTTGTCGTCCGCTTATGATGAATTGGACTAAGTTTATTAACTGATTGAGATGTATGACAGGTTATAATTTTACAATAACAGCGGTGGTAAATAGTTAGATATTTCGAAATCTTTCCGTATTTATTGCACCTTCAACATTGAATAATTTAAAAGCGTTCCATTTTTATGACGTCAATAACTACAGTCACCAGTCATAATTATATAAATTAGTATTACTATTGATTTCTTTCCAGAAAGTAAGACATATAGCTGAAGCCTTTGAAAATGGTAAAAAGTGCAAAAAAAAAATAGTAGGATGAAACCCATTGGAAAAGGAAGAGAATATAACAAAAACTGGCCAAGAGCGAGTCGGACTCGCGCACCAAAGGTTCCGTACAAACTTTTTAAAGGACAAACTTAACTTTGCTGTTCGATCCCATGAAACGGCTATTGCACCAACCGCAAATAATAAGTTTGTAATAGTAAAATCGCTTTTTTTTGTTATTAAACTACATATTTACGGTTTTCAGATTTTCCCTTAACATGTGCTGTAAGAAATTGCTTCTCACCAAATTTCGTGATTCTAGGTCAACCCTATAGGTTTTGGGTTGAAAACCTAAATGGTAGTTACCATTTAGGTTTTCGACCCAAAACCTATAGGGTACTTCCGATTGACCTAGAACTGCCAATTTTGGGTAAAAGCAAGGTCTTACAGCACAAGTAAAGGGAAAAAGAGGGGTTTAAAGGGTAAACAACCGTTTAACTCGATTTCCAAAAAAAACTCGGTTATTTGAATTTTTCACATACATTTTAAGGTTATGTGAAAAAAGTGTAGATCTTTTTATTACCTACAATTTTGCTTTTTAACTTTTTTTCATAGTACTTGTAGTTTTGTCGGAAATCGAGATAAACCGTTTTTACCCTTAACCCCGCCCCCCCCCCACTTCCCGACCTCAGATCGCCCGTAAAATATTTTTGTTATATTCTCTTCCTTTTCCAATGGGTTTCATACTACCATTATGTTTTTTGGTTTATAAAAATATCGACTCTGGTCTAATACGTTAGGTTCCCTTTTCATTAAAAATTGTACTTTATATTTCAATACATTCAGTCTTATCCATGATTTTACAAAGACGTAAACATGTAAAATGTTTAAGACTATGTTTGTTTAAGTTGTCATCTTCACAAGATTCATGTAGATTGTATCGTGCAGTTTCAAGGAGGCGAGGAGAGGAGTGCACCGGAGGGCGAGGCCACGGAGGGAGGCGACGCGGCCGACTCGCTCTCCGACCTCCGAGACGATGACGAGGACTCGGTGAGTGCACTACTGCGCTTGCCCCACCCCCCTCACAGCTCCCTCGCCACCAGCCTAAATAAATAGGACACTAGGGCACTAGGCGGCCTGAGCTAGATAGTTCCTAGTTTAGCCAACGTAGCAGGTTAAAATAATCTCACTCGAGTCGATTGCTCTTTATGTTCGGACATATTTTGATTATTACTGCTATAAGTGCGCCGTTCATGAGCTCTCATATTGATTTTTCGCTTGTCAATTACATAGACATGCTTCGTACATTATTCGTAGGTTCTGTCGCCACAAGACGAGAGCAAGGACAACGAAGAACAGAAAATACTTAGCATGTTGCAAGAAGAACTGGTGAATAGAGACGACGACAAGTAAGTTCACAGGAATTGCACAATATTATTGTTATGTTGTATTTGTTACGTTGTTTCGTGTTTTCTTTTGTTTCACTTGTATATATGAACAACTGAAAATAAAATTAGATTCAGAAAGCAGTCTGCTGCGTTGTAAATCCAATTACATTGTCAAAGAATGCAAAAATAGTAGTCGGTTTTAAAGTACTAGTTGACCTTTCTAAACCAAAGAACATTAAATCAGCAGCTTATTTTTAAATGCACTTTTATATTTACAATTTGATGTTTTTCATTCGTTTTCGTTGGTTTTTAAGTTCTAAATGATTTATATTGCGCCACTTTCTCCTGAAATAACTCTTCAAACAAAACGAACAGCGATATTTCTTCTTTGGTTTTATCTTTGAAAGTATCAGTCAGTTATGTGTACGTTTTTTTGAATTGATTTACGTCTTCTTTGTGGAATAGCGCATCAAAATGTTTGTTTCTTTTTACACGTACGCTGGAATGCGAAGGGCAAAACCATCTCGAATATAATTGATAGGATCGTTCAACTACTAACATGTCTGTTTTTCTAGTATTTGCTCATTGAACCAAACTGAATAATTTTAATCGAGTTAAACCACCCCATTGTATTTATGCACTTTTAATCATAAAACTCAGATAAGTACTTGCTAGTGCTACTTTTGGGACAAACGGTCCAGTTAGGTCAGTTAGGACTCGGCTGGGCAGCGTTCGGGAATTTGCGCGGTATCTTCTTTTCCAAATTACCGCAGTGTGTGTTGCCAGTGATAACATACGGGACCAAAACGTGTCGCTCACAATGGGCCTCATCCAAGGCTTAAAGTCACCCAAAGGGCAATGGTGAGGGCTATGCTCGGAGTTTTCTTGCGCGATCGAATCAGAAATGAAGACATCCGCAAGAGAACCAAGGTTACCGACGTAGCCCTAAGAATTGCCAAACTTAAGTGGCAGTGGGCAGGGCACATTGCTCGCAGAACGGATGGCCGATGGGGCCGAAAAGTCCTGGAGTGGCGACCGCGAACCGGAAGACGTTGCGTTGGAAGGCCTCCCACTAGGTGGACCGATGACCTGGTGAAGGTTGCGGGAATCTGCTGGATGCGAGTCGCACGGGACCGGTCAATGTAGCGACACTTGGGGGAGGCCTATGTCCAGCAGTGGACGTCTTTTGACTGAAATGATGATGATGAATCATAGCGCTAGGTTTCATCTTTTCAAATTGTTGACGAAATACGATGTAGGTACCTAGTTAGTAGTTATATTATGTGGTCATTTTTTAACCTAATAACCCTGGTTTTCATAATTAAACAAAGTATCCGCGGTCATTTGATAAACGTGCAGGCAGGTAGAGGCATCAGTAAATTCAGTAAGTTTCGATGTTAACACTTCCGCATTCATCTGAGCATTTGCAGGAGATCATATAACATCTGGAACTAAACTGAATACCAGTTGTTTAAGGCCCAGAATCCACCAAAGCAGAGATGAGCGGAGTCTAGAGAAGACGTGCGGAAACCGACTAATCATATTGGTTTAAATCTACACCACGTCTCTCGTCTCTCCTGTGATTAGTCGAATCTTGCACATCTCCTCTCCGCTCCGCTCGTCTCCGCTTTGGTGTAGTCGGGGCCTAAATCAGGTTTACATTGCGCCTTGCGGAAAATGACAATTTACAATATAGGCAATAAGAATTTCAACTTCAAATGAGAAAATATAGTAGATGGCTACTTTCCTGCGCGGATTAAACTTCAAAGAATACATTCGACAAGGATCAACCATAGCCAGGTATAAGTAAAGTCCACCTACTCATTCCCTTTTTCTAACTTTTTTGTCGAGTTAGAGGCGAGTGAAGATCGATCTGTTCGGACACAGCGTGTATCGCAAATAGTTACAATATTCTATTTTAGGCGCTTGTAATGGAACCGTGTCAATAAACACATTTACCATTCCAGTCCTGGGTATATACAGTGGCACATAGTTTTCTTTACTATTAGGATGTAGTTTTATCGGGTTAATAAAAATGATGCTCGTTTAATTAAAAGATTTATCAATTCAGAGATATTTTTGAAAAGCTTTTTTTTTATGTGTAGGCAGAAACAGAGCTAGAACTCTGTTAGTAAATGATCAGCAGGTTGTAAGTAATCTGAATGTACACATAACGTAACCAGGGAACTAGCAGACGGGACGACGTTATGCCTGACGTTCAAAGCGTCGGGTGCGGAGGAGGTGTACGCGCGGCGCAGCGAGCCGTGCCCACTGGCCGTGGCTGCGCCGCCGCTGATGCTGCTGCCCGCCGTGGTCGCGCTCGCCAGCTTCGCAGTGCCGCCCACGTGGTCGCTGCACGCAGTCTACCTCGCGCTCGTTCTCGAGACCGGCCTAATCAATGTGGTTTATTACACGTGCTACCGATATTCACAATATAAGGTCAGCTTCTTCTCAATATACGGAAAACCATATCTGCAGATGGTCTTAATATTATGTAGGTTTCTTGTACATTTAGTAAATATTCCATTGTAGTTGTACTACCTATTCGGAAAAAATGAAGTCCTATATGGATAAATGGACGGTTAATCCGTCATTTATAAGTTTCGCTATCTATATAACTTTAGTATCAGTTGTAATTACTTTCCTCTAATTGGGATACACAATTGTTTGGGATACACAATGAGATGAACACATAACTCTTGTATCAAAAAGGTATTGCCTTATTTTACCCTGCCTACAGTTTGTACGTATATTAATAAAACACACTCAAAATTCGTTTCAAACGAAACAACATTGCTTATCCCTACAATAGGTGTTATTGCTCTTAAACCGGTATCTGACCGTCCATCGTCGTGTCGAAGATGATGAAAAACTTAAATGTTACTCAATCCTAGTTCATTACTTAGAAATTTATTATTAATCAGAACATGCAAACTAAGTATTTGTTAATCTTTCAGAAAAAAACAGTCAGTCCTTACTGGAAGCTTACATGCGGAACGTTCAACATCGCGATGTTCGTGGCGGCGAACATTGCGCCACTAGTAAGTGCGCTCGTATACTATCATCTAAGCTATCTTCACTATCGCCGCCACTCTCACTATCGTACTTGTTATTTCTATTTCCATCGCGATGAGATTTTGTCACGATTACTATCACTATCGCTACCACTGTCACTATCACTATGTATGTCGGTAATCATTGAACCTACAAACATATAATCGTTATAATAGATTGTTACATTTACTACTCATAGACATTTCTTAAGATTTCAATTACATTACATTTGAGAAACTATATCGGCGATGAAATCCTGTTACCAAATCGCCGATTTTAATGTAGAAGTATGTGTTTGTGCAGATAATTTGCGGTAATTTCGAGACGATGCTACTGGAGGACGGGCTGCGAGACGACGCGCCCGCGCACAGCGGCGCGCGACGCTGCATACATCCTTCTTACTACTATCACGTGAAGTACCTTTTCTACTTTCACATTTTGATGCCGATGGCAAACTGACGACCGATCGACCAATCGATTTGACACACCAGCCTTAAGTAATACAGCTCTTAAAATTAACAGAAACATGCTAAAATGAGCACTAGAGGTGGCTAGACTCTTACATAATTAATTGTATATGCTGTCGCAACGATCTAACTTAAGATTTTAGGCATTCGAGTTTATACTAACATTTTAAAGTCCACAAATAATATGCATTTAGCATGGGTTCATCTTTCACTATGATGTAAAGGCTAATATTAGTATGCAGATGTGGGGTTTAGTTATACCTATCTATGCTAAAATTATAAACGCTGCAGACGCATAGGTATAAAACAATCTATATACGAGTACCTAACAAAAAGATTACTTATATATTTTTAGTGGTATGTTGAGGTTGTATAACTTAGTTGACCTTTCTAGCGTTCTAGCTTTCTCACGTACCTAGTCGTAAACAGTTTCTGTTACTTACATTTACCAAAGCTCTTTAGGTTAAACGAATGCAACAAAACAACGTCAAACTGGGGACAGGTTTCTCATCGTTCTCGCTTTACAAACATCATAGTAACCTATTTCCCCCGTTCGACTTTTTTAATCTCGCATCGTGGGAAGACAAACAGCTGATGTGTACAATTCAACTTTTTCGTCGGCAGTTCAACATGATAAATCACATACTTATCTCATTAAAAATGCAATCGAACTACAGCTAGAAAGCACAACGTGAGATAGATCTATCATATAAACCACTTCGAAACGTTCTAGGAAGTAATACTTATGTATAGTTTCTAATATTAACACTATAGCTAAATATGGCGTGCTTATAGTAACTATAGGTACACATTTTCTTGTATAATCAACTAATTAATGGAAGGTACATATGAAAGAAGAAAAACTTTGCCGTATTTTTTCTAATTAGGGTCATTTTCGTCACAAACACGAGCCATCTCGGCTTAATTACCCACTTTTAATGAGGTCGGGTCAATGTCAACGGTCAATGAAGTAAACCGAATTCACTTTCCATTATACTATTGTAAATAAAATAATGATCTTGGCACAGTCACTAAACTAACGGACTACGGAGACCGGACTTGGACAAATGCGTGTATGAAGTGTCCGCAGCGAGTCCGCAGTTCGGACCGCTCGGTATGGCTAGAGATTGTTTCGGTATGATTGTAACTCGTTATTACTTTGGTACGAGGAGATGTTTGTTTTGACTTCAGGTCAACAAATGAGTAAAATGAGTTGTATGTGTTGTCAGGTGGGAGCGGGCGCGGCTTGCGGCGCGCTGTGGGTGTCGCCGCTGGGCGTGGCCGCGCGCGGCGTGCTGCTGGCGCTGCTGGCGGGCGCGCACGCGCTGCCGGCGCTGCTGCACCCGGCGCTGCTGCTGTCGCGGCCCAGCCTCGACCGCGATCCGTACCGCGTGCGCTACAATGCCACCATCGACTACGATGAAGATCTGCTAGCTATACTGTGAGATTCTAGACTGTTTTAAGCTGATGCAAAAAATAATAAGGCTACTCAATATAATTAATGAGATAATAAGTCTATCTTAACACTGAAGAATGGGGTAAAAGATGACAAAACAGTGAATGATTAATCTTTTTCTTTCAGGGCCCGAATTCATGGCGGACGCAACATAATAATGCTGTTCTTTATCGTGTTGGCGCTCCTCATTTTCAATAGATACGTACGTATTACCAGAACTTTTATTAAACAGCTAAGCTAAGTAGGCACTTTTTTTAGAAAACGATCCGAATGCTGAGTGACTCGTGCCAGATGCTTTATTGAGAGAACAAACACTTCAGTCAGACATTGAAATCTTACTGCTTTAGTTTTGTGTTTTGCTGCTTCGTTGGTATAGTGGTTCGCAAGCGCGACTGCTAAGCACGAGGTCCTTGGTTTGATTCTCTAGTCGGGCAAAGTGTTATTGAGTTTTTCCATTAGGAATTTCTCATTTCTTGGAGTAGGAATTCTGCCCGATGGATGGCAATAAGCTTGCCAGCTTGCTTGTCGCATGTAATAACATGCGACTTAAACATAACTGGCGAAATGTGGGTGACGTACTATTAGGTACACCACAGCCTAATCTTTCGAGGCTTACAAGCGTAATGTGATGTTTTGTGTGATTCCTGGGTTTAATGGGTTTCTTAATTCAATGATAAATATTTATATTGGGATCCAAATTGTGCTTGGACTCATCGAGGATTTGGTTATTGTGATTAAACAGTAGTTACAGGTCAGCTGCACACTGCCACCATTCCGTTCGCAGGTGGAGTCCCTGGAGCGAGCGCGGCACTCGCGCGGGCAGCGCATGCGCGCGCAGGCGGAGCAGGCGGGCGACCTGCGGCGCCGCAACCAGGCGCTCATCCACAACGTGCTGCCGCCGCACGTGGCGCGACACTTCATGGGCGCGCGCCACCACCACCGCGACCTCTACAGCCAGAGCTACGCCGAGGTCGGCGTGCTTTTTGCCTCCATGCCCAACTTTTCAGGTAAAATTTAGCTTTGAGTAGGAACTTGGGCTTTTCCTAGGCCAACACGTAGCTTTATAGCTTAGTGACCAGGCGTGGTGATGAATGAGTTCTTCGTTTCTGTATGGGAACGTCCACTGTCGCACACTTCAGCGCCCTACTATGAGAGCTACGCAAATCTAAGCCAGCTAAACAAAGTGGGTTCACTCCGAAAACTGATATCAAATGAATGATGTAGTGATGTGACCAGACATATTGTCAGGTATGGGGTTTTTCACCCTCGCGAACGGGGCTTCACTTTCATTGGGTTTGCCAGCTCGCAAGATCGCATCGTTAGCTTTGTTTTGCTCTGAAGTTCACGATGTGAATCGAAGTATTTATGAAAAAACGCGGTAGCTATAGGTACACGAGCTAAACGAACATAGCTTCGTTCCCGTGGCCTGATAAGGGTGTCGATTCTGTTGTGCACAAACTAAACTTAATTTAGGCTATTGCTATCTTTTACTAAAAGTCAGTGCTAGACACGGACAGGACGGCTATAGCTATGAACTAAGTTAGAGATGTCAAATTAGTTTATGCCTTGCGTTTAACCGTGATTTTAGTCGACATGTTTTTACGTGCACCCTTCATTTGTATGTTATGTTGTTAATATTAGTTCAAATTTAATTTGACAGCTCTAAATTACGTTCGTCTCTTTCTCGTTTTATTAGAGAGAAATAGATAGCAATAGCCTAAATTAAGTTTAGTTTGTGCACATCAGAATCGACACCTTTATTAAGTACTAACGGACGTCACGCGGTTTCACCCGCTTAGTTCCCGTTCCCGTAGGAGTACGGGAATAAAATATAGCCCATGTTACTCAGGGTGAATGTAGCTATCTAATGGTGAAAGAATTTAAAGAAGAAATAGGCGCAGTAGTTTTTGAGTTTATTCATTACAAACATACACACAAACATACAAATCTTTCCTCTTTATAATATTAGTGTAGATGTAGAAAACTGAACCGATAGTTATATTAGTTGCAAAGTCAATAACGACTAGATAAATGTGTCAACATTTGTTTTTTATTCTGTTACTACCTTAACAGTTATGTTAATTGATCATTCTCAAAGGTCGTGTTACTAATACATGCATCTTCAACAACACTACTATGGAAAATATCGCTTTCTTGTTCGCCTTGAACATTTTCGTCTCTAGAGACATACCTATTAATGAACCAGTTTAATAAATATATTTTTTATTGTTTTATATTAATATTTCATTTAGTAATCAGGTAGGTATTTATCTTTTAATGACTTTTGAACATCCAACTGTTTAAGATGTGAAAATAATGATTATAATTGTAAAGGTAATCTTCTCTTTTGTTACAGAGTTCTACTCGGAAGAAACTGTCAATAACCAAGGCCTAGAATGTTTACGGTTTCTCAACGAAGTTATATCAGACTTCGATTTGGTAGGTAATTGCTAGCTTTACAGTTTACCTAACATATACCTAGAAGTTGCGTATGTCGCGACTACGGTTATAAAAGTTTATCACAACTGTTTTTTGAATTTACAATGCATTTCGTAATATTACGCATGCTATAACTTCTGATCCGTTGCTTCACACACATGTCGATGTTACAAAGTTATTGGGACCACTAAACCGAGGTCAGATGTCATTTATAAACAAACACATAATTTTATATGTAGAGATAAATAGTTAACATTGCCCGTGATAGCCTGGAGGGACATTCTTATTCCTAATACTAATTAGGTATCCTATTACTTCATAGACATGCAATAATCCGGTTTGAAAAGTTTCGGCAACACTGCACGATAAAGTAATAAATAAGATGTATAATTACATTCTTCTATTATTTATGGGTAATAAGATTATCTCTATAGTTCTTCCGGGTACAGTACAGTTGCGAGGAGAACTGCTTTCTACTACACAAGTTGTTAAAGGCGATTGAAGGGCATGGTTACAAACAAGACACCAAGCGATAGGTTGGGCACATACTTGGTGTTCATTTACATACTTATCACCATCGGGATTTATGTAACTTTCGAACAAATTCAAACAAATGATCGGAAAATTCGGCACCTCAAGTGCAAAATGATAATAAGAAATGGTAACAGAAATATGTACTCCTTTTCTATTTCAATTTTGTAAGCTCCCTCAGTCTCGTGACCAAAGACATCTATCGCAGGTAGGGTGCGTAGTGACGCATCTTTAACAACCCCTACGCGTTTTGCTACGGCTACGGCGTAGCACGCACTGGATTGCTGGACGTTTTCATTTTTCGAAACCAATCAATTTATTTTAAGACCTTTACTGTAATTTTATACGCCTGCATTAATTGAATACTAGTCGTGCGTATAATTTAATCACTACATATTATGATAAATGATGTTTATTTTGAAAGTAGGTTTTTACAAACACTTTTACACGTCATTTTTTTTAAAACTAGACGGGGCCGGTATCATAAAACAAAGTCCCCAGCCGCGTCTATCTGTCCCTATGTATGCTTAGATCTTTAAAACTACGCAACGGATTTTGATGCGGGTTTTTTTTAATAGATAGAGTGATTCAAGAGGAAGGTTTAAGTATATAATTTGTCAAGCGGGCGAAGCCGCGGGCATCACCTAGTTTAACATAAATTATACTACCTTCGTAGACTGAGATATTTATTACCTATTAGTTCCAAAAACAGTTTCAACAATATTTTTTCTGTTCGCTGTTTCATTAAATTGTGTAATGCCCATATTTTACGTTAAAAGCAGATGATGTGAACATGGTTATTTTATTTTAACATACTGGTTACAGTTGCTGGAAGATAACAAGTTCTGTAAGGACATAATTAAAATAAAAACAATCAGCTCCACATACATGGCTGCGTCAGGCCTAAATCCAACTCGACAAATGCAGGTGAGTCATTCATTAATCACTTTCAATTAGAAGAGTTTTAATTGTTATACAGACAAGGATGTATGATTGTTTTATTTATTTGTATTTTGTACTTTTGAAAAATATATTTTGAGTATAATTTTAACATAATTGCCTCGTATTGGCTTTTAATTAATTAAAAAAAAAATGTTGGTAAGTATTAGGATTCCCCTTAATAAAACAACAAGTCACTCTATAGTAGTCTATAGTATAGCGTCATAAAACTGTTAATGAATACTTAATTGTGAATATGAATTGTACACTTTTAATTTATAATAAAGTGCAACAAAGTTTTACGAGCGTCAATAGATTAACCTTCTAGTTGCAAACCTCCTTCCTTCCGTCAAGTACGAGTTATCGCTAATGTAAAACGTGTAAAACATACCGATATGTCATGTCCGCAATTTTGTTTTCGTTTTTACTGCGTTGATATTTGTGAAACTATCATCGACCTCCACTTACTGCCATTACGTCTACGAAGCTTACCACACTGTCAAGAGCGAGCCGTGTGGGTGCAGTGTACTCTGCTTGACCTCTTGCCCTTGGGTAATGCCGAAATCACGCAAAATACACATTGTGGTTAACTGCTCGCTTGAATGCTGATGTACACAGCACAGTCAGGGAAATAAACGGAAGATAAGCAAATTGAACACTACGCTAATATTTGCCGTGTCATAGAAATTTCATCGACTAACAAAATATGAGAATTTAGACTTGAATTAAAAATAGACAAAACAGTGTAGCAGCAGACAATAAGCTAATCAAGCGAGTTCGTTAACATTACGTACACCCTGCGTGGTGGTCGGTGCAGCCGTCAGACGGGGTGCTGGTGCGGTGGGCGCACCTGGCGTGCCTGGTGGAGTTCGCGCTCGAGCTGCAGCGCGTGCTGGCTGCCATCAACGAGCAGTCCTTTAACCACTTCGTGCTGCGCATGGGCGTCAACCACGGACCCATCACCGCCGGCGTCATCGGCGCGCGCAAGCCGCACTACGACATATGGGGCAACACCGTCAACGTCGCCTCTCGGATGGAAAGCACTGGCAAAGCTGGATGCATTCAGGTATGATACATTCTAGTTTAAAACTAAACTGAGACAAAAAACATTGAATTCAGAAATAATAAGGGGGTTGTATGTCGATGATGCTACAAGATCTCACGTTCCAAGCTGTAACATGTAAAATAATAGTATATTATGATACAAGTGAGCAAAGTTGCTCATTATACACGAGGCTGTGGGTTGCAGCCCGATCCGTAGGCGAGGGCGTAAATCAGCCGAGTGTCTAGTGAGCAAGCTGCTCACGAGTTGCGTACGCACTTTTTCAACACACTTGCGAGGAAAACAAACATGTATTGTATAAATCGTTTTACCACACACACAGCAACAATTGCGATACCTACAAACAAAATATTGAAAATTATGAGAAAGGGCGCGCAAGTTTTTTTTTTTTTGCACGCGCCATTGTAAGTTAATTGATTACATTATAGTCATACAGCCTACTTCAAAATTATAATTTTAGTGATAAAATTGCAAATATTTTTAACAAATTATTGTGAATTATAAATAATTTGATAATGATAAATGTTTTTTCGTCCTAATTAGGGACACATTTATTTATACCAAAAATGTAAGTGGATTTTCAGCGACATAAAACCTCGTTGTTACAAAAAAAAAACTAAGTAGTTATTACCCGGTTAAATTGAAAATGTTCTGTTTAGTCGCAAATAATTTACAGTTAGGTACTAACTTAACTTTGTAGGGATAATTCTATTATGCACTAGTGTGTAATATTATTATGCACGTGTGAGTTATAGTTCGGTTTATGGCCCTAAGAATAAGGCTCACTTTACGAGCAAGTGTGTTGAAAAAAAAATATCTTCTATTTTAGAGAGATAGACTTCTTATGATATTATCTCCAAAACGACAAGTTTCTGGAGACTTTATCAAATTTCGATATTTTGTCTGTCGTAGGTGACAGAGGAGACTTGTGAGATTCTGCAAAGTTTCGGCTACTACTTCGAGCAGCGCGGCCTGGTGGCGGTCAAGGGCAAGGGCCAGCTCATGACCTACTACCTGCAGGGCAAGCGAGACACGCCCACCGGCCCCACGGACAAACACACCGTCAGTAACACCTAATGTGTACATACAACACACTTTATCTAATGAGCTACCAAATACTTATGTTAATAGCACGATGTAGCGGCAAGTACGAATGAGCTGCGCTTGAACTTAAATTTTGACCTCTGATAAATAGTTTTCATTTCAACATTATAGCTGTATTAATTGTTGACCTCGTTGCTTAATAATAACAGCCGCTCGGGTCGATCTTTAGGTTAAGCCGTGCTTGCCTAGGTTAGTATGTGGATGGGTGACCACCCATTACATACCGAGTTTCCTCCGTGCCTCGGAAAGAAGCAGTTAAGCAGTTGGTCACGGCTGTCATTTGTGATCTTTGACAGTCGTTACAGGTAGTAAGTGGCCCAAAAAGTCTGACAACCAGTCTTACCAAGGGGTATCGTATTATCCAGTACTGAGTTGTGGAGGTCAGATAGGCAGTCGCTCCATGTAAAATACTGGTATTCAGCTGCATCCGGTTAGACTGAAAGCCGACACCAATAAAACTTGGGAAAAAGCTAGGCAGATGTTGAGCTGTAGGTATTCATTGTATTATTATAGTTTAAGGTGATATTATTTTATAAGTATTATTTTAGGTTTAGGAACGTTTTTCTTTAGTTTAGTTTTGCTACTTACCTAAACGAAAAGTCATCGTAAGTTCCAGATGTTAGCGTTGTATTTCCGTGCGTGCATAAACATCTGTAAACATAACAGTCAATTATGATAGCGTAACCAACGGATATTATGACACAATGACGAGTTATGCCTCCATGACGGATGATGGACGGCGTGGTGCTGTCTCACTGCAGTTAGCGGCGCGGTGGACAGTCTACCCGGACAGGGCGATTTGCTCTCGTCGCTCTGGCCGTGCAGGCTGCCCACCTCGCACGCAACTTCGTCTATGGCGGACATCAGCTGCTGGACCGAAGAATCTATTATTTAATCCTATCGCTGATGGTAGGCTACTTTTGTACTATCCACCGATACATAAGTAGCCGCTTGTGATCGTACGCAAAATGTGTTACATGGATCCTTCAAGGAACAACTCGAAGAAGCTCGTAACAGATTCGTGAAAAAAAAACTTTCCAAACTAGTGTATTCGGTGACAGACTGTTTCGGTGCATGTTTGTCAATCTTGGTTTTTTCATGAATCGTTTAAACGTTGGAAAAGAGGTATAATAGACTCACCTATTTGAAGGATCCAGGTAACTAAATCGCCAACCTGTATAATTATGCCATATCAATTTTGATTTTGTGTACCTAAGTAATTACCACAGAGCACGAATGGCCGTACCGCGCGCCGGTAGCGAGTAAACGGTGACTTGGTTTGTAAGAAAAATGTTGACAGAAACTTCTCTAACAGCGGCCGCGGAGGCACCTCCGTGCTCTGTGGAAATTACAGTCAGTCAGTCGACTTTAGATCCGTTGGTGACGGAATTTCCTCAATTAAGTATAACTCTATGTATTTGTTTAAACGAAAACCTCCCACCCATAATCACTGTAAAGTAATGACAAACCTTACTAAAAAAAACAGTTTTTCTAAAAAATGTTATTCAACAAACTATAGGACGTTGTAGGGTTCTGGTGCATGTTGGCAGTGCACCGTAAAATTAGGTTTATTTTTATTTCAAACTGTATTCCCCATTACAACGGAAAGAAAGAACGTTGACAGCACACGGTTGGCGCAGTGGCTGAGCGATCGACTGTTGCGCGGCGTGTCGCGGGTTCGATTCCCGCACAGAACAAATATTTGTACGGCCTGCAGATAGTTGTTCCGGGACTGGCTGTTTGTGTATGTGAGTTTAAATGTTTGTAAACGCACCCACGATATAGGAGAAAATCCTACAGTAGGGCAAAGTTTTTAAAAAAAGACAATAAAAATTAAAGAATAAAAGAAACATTTGTTAAGCTGGATGCTCCAACCAGCCCGCGAAATTCAAATTTTCTTAAGTTTTTTGAAATTGGCAGGCCAGTGCTAGGTTGTATGTTGATTAAAATATAGCTCGCGACTGTAAGACGTATATTTAGGTAGTTATAGAATTATAATCATCAATACAAGAGAATACAAGAATTTCGCGGGCTAACCCTGGAGCATCCACCTTAACAGTTCCCGTCGCCTACAACATTACAGACAGAGCCGCCGGCCCCGGAGCCCGGGCCCGGCGACGCGCTGCTGGCCAACGGCGGCACCGCGGCCGCCGCCGACGCGCGCCCCGGCGCCGGCGCCGACCTGCCGCTGCTGCCCGCCTGAACACAGCGAGCACTGCCCAGTGCCCACACAATCCCGCATTCCATGTTACAATCATAACTTACATGAATAGTTCAAGAGTCATTTTCTTCTCGTGTTTTTCAACAATGACATAACTTCTAAAGATTGATTGCTCTATTATGCTGCATACTCGAGTTGTTTTCATAAAATCTGGACTTGAAAAGAGTTTTCTAACTTTTTTGCAAGCTTGCGTTTAACCAGTCTTATCTGAAAATAAACGATAAGATGAGGTAGTCTGCGATACCTGTAAGCTTCGCTTGAAGTTAAGAAACTTATTTACTTAAGACAGCTTAGCCATCGAAATATTTAAAGCTCTAGCAAATGGGTTTCGTCACATTAGTATCTATTTTTTGAGTTGTGTTGTTGTTGTTAACAGATTTAGTAGAACGATAATATTTAACGTAGATAATTAATAAATGTGCGTCTGCAAACATTCATTAGAAGCGGGTTTCCATTAGATACATTAAATTGGTCGTAAAGCAATATTAATAAATCAGCTGTTTCATATCGGTACATGTAACAGTGCAAAATAATGTATGAGGTACTGTCGTCTTTTTAAAAGTGTCCTTCTTGTCTTTGTTGTGCTGATAAAGAGGCAAAAATAATATGAATGTTAAGGTAGCGACGTAGACAGCTGATGAAAGAATACATTGTAAGCTTCATTGTAAGATATTATTTTTAGTGATTAGTGGCTAACTGAATATATCAGTTTCCTCAGGGGAAGTAGAAATATTATTATATCAAATTTTGAAAATGTCAGCTAGATTTCCTCAGAAAACATATATTTTATGGTATCGGTCAAACTAAGTTAAGCCGTATACTGGGTATTATAGGAAAGAAATGAAAATTCACTTAAGTTCGAAAACGAGAAGGAAGGATATCCGTGGTAACAAACAATGATGAAAAAAAAAGGAGCACTAGATTACTAACATATTGTAGATAGGTATACCCGACCTACACTGAACTAGTTACCCTCAGATCAAGTTTGGCCGGTAACCATGTAAATACAAAATATTTGCGCCGAATATTTTCTGCACATAGTAAAATTCTAGGAGATAATAAAAACTTTAAACTTGAGTGCTTATGTTGCTATCGCGGCATTTTAATTGCTAGTTGCCTTTTATCTTTTCATTGGATATAATGAGAAAGTGAGTGCTGTCTAATGGTTGTTACGTAAGATTTAATATTACTGCTTAGGCCTGCGATGTTTATGTCTAATCGCATGTCTCCGTACCTACATAACAGTGATAATTTATACTCGGCTGGGAACAATCATCAATCACTTCTTTGTCTTCTAAAGTTCAATCTACACAAGTCATTCAGTAAACAATGCCTTTTCGGATGTTTATTACAAAATAACGCCATCAATACCATCTAACTGTGTTAAGCTCTTTGAAAACAAATAAAAACAAATTACTTAAAGTATTATTACCAATACGATGAAAATAATATAATGTGATCACGACGCGTCATATACCTATGTACTTTTGTCAGCAGGTACTTGTGCAGTATTTGTGAAATAAATTATTATACATTTGAGAAATATAATATTACTCAGGCTGGATTTTTGACAAGGTGCAGTAAATGCCTGCCTTTATTGTCCCGTCACTAAAACCCCGTATAATGTGTAATTTTATCGATATGAAATAAGAAGCGTAGCAATAATAAATTAAATTTTAAATTATGATTCAGGGTAATTATCATTATCACTTCGAAGCCAGGAAATAATGTAAGAGTTCTTCAAATGATCTAGCAATACGTTAAGGGAAGACATTATCATGTGGTTGGTTTTAATCAGGGTGGTTCCAGTTCCTGACTGTAACGTTAGCGGACAAAAGAAAAAGTGGTATTACGTTATTTGGGACTATTTGTATAATACGCGACTATCCAATAGTTTACCAACTTGTATCTGTCATTTCATCACTCGTACGCTATCTCAATATAATGTCTATTTTAGACTTACTTGAACATTATTTGCAAAACATGTTGTCTGTATGGAACTACCAAAAACAAATGATAAGTAACTAAAAAAAACTATCAATTGCCCAAATTTTATAACATTTATTGTGATTGTTATAATTAATTAAACAAGCTCGTACTATTTATTGTTTGGGTTTAAATATAATTACTCGCTACACAATGCATTGCTTTTTTTAACGATTTTACTCTCCAATTAAGACACAATTTTCACATTTTTAATTATCTTAACTATGCTTACAGAAAAGTGTGCATAATATTTTGCTTTAACACGAATATTCTCTGTACGAATCCAGTACAATTAGTGGAGATAGCTTAGATCACATGTATCTGTCTGATTCATTCCACTTTTCGTATTGTCAATTTTTACAGTACTATATAAATTCAGACTGAAAAACTAAAAATATGTCTATCCATAACGATTTTCTTTGCTATGATCTTTTGGATGGGTCCTCGCATTTGCGACCCATATGTATATTGATGAGGCTATGACTGTAATGGCCAGTGGCAGAGCATTGCGAGACTTTAGTGTCTGTTTACGAAAAGCTTCCAGCTCATCACAAGTCAAAAAGGTCTATGGAATAACTCACAACTCCTGTTTTACGAATGGCATATTCGTAAAACAGGAGTTGTGAGTTAATCCATTCCTGTTTTATGAACAGATACACTCTAACAACGCTGATATATTATGAACACTTTAAACTTAATATATTTTAGGTTTTCTTACTATTTTTATAACTGTTGAATAAGCATCGTGAATAAACAGATACAAATAATGATTCACAATCATACCTGCACGAGTAAATACAAGTTTCACAGTTACATAACACCGTTTTTGCAGTAAATCTCATATAGTTGGTGTTGCCTCATCTTTGAATCTTCATGTATTTAAGTAGCTATATTGTGATATTGATTGTTAGGAACTTAGATCGGTAGTATCAGTGTTGCTTGAATCTCATAAAGACGAACGCGTCTGTTGCAGTGTGTAACCAAAAAAAAGTAGATTATTGTGTTCTACATACATAATTATTAGTAATAATAATAGATTTAAAATGTATCACCACTAAAACTGTGCTTTCATGATTCGCCTAGAATATCTTCTTAGCCTAAGTATTTATTGTGTACTTTTGTATTAGACTATAACGTATCTACTAGGGTGTAATCATAGTTGTCGTCTTTGGAGTAGACCCTTACACAGATCTATCATAGATATTTAAAATACAATGTAGGTATCTCAGTGGTGATATTATTACTGTAATTCGTATTTAGGTGTATGTAGAAAGATGATTTTATTTTCTTTCTCTCTAGTGATATTACCTACTTCCTGTGATTTGTGACTATTAATAATTTTATACATGTTCTAGCTCAAATTAAATCTGGAGGTTGAACTTCTCTTGGCTATAATTTTATTAAATAAAGCAATATCTACAAATCGTTTGTTTATTGTCTGGTGAACCCTTTTACGTTAAAACAATTAGGTACAGTCGCCAGCATATCAACTTACCATAAACTCTCAATATGATTTTAAACCATAAAATGTTGATGGTTAAGTTCAAAATCGAATGAGAAAATTTGTAAGTTTGTGGTAACATGACTACAAAGCAAGTAGATACAGCCCGATCCTACCTGCTTCCGCAAATCGCTACAGGTTTTCCTACCTTACTTGCTTTTCAATGTCTTGTTCGCTAAACCAATATTACTAATGCTGTTAAGTACGTTTAACATTTAATACCTACGTCTTGTGCATGGTGCACCCACCTCTCACTATTAAAACCGTATTCGAGAAAATTAAAAAAAAAACAGGCAGACTAAAGTATTAGGTTAGTTTCCACCATCAATAAATTGCAAATCTATTATCTATTTTTAAAATTAGTTTTTTTCTGGACACAAGCCTATTATTATACTTAGTTTCTTTTTTTTTTTCTCACTTTCAATTTTTATTTGTTTTAATCTCTTACTTCAAAGGCAAGTAGGTACAGAACAATAACTTTTAGTATCAAAATTCAATACTACTAATTTTATAATATTACGTTAGTACAGGACCCATATAAGTGATCAATACACTTAGTTTCTACTGAAGTAGCCCAGATGCTGCTGGTAAAAGCATGAGCCGCGGATATTAGTATAATTATTAGTAAATTATATATTAGACTAGCTTAGGCCCGCGGCTTCGCCCGCGTTGAGTTCCATAATTGTCCCACGGGACCGTACTACCGGGATAAAAGTATCCTATGTGTCAATCCAGATTATCAACTATCTGTGTGCCAAATTTCATACGAATCCCGTCAGTAGTTTTTGCGTGAAAGAGTAACAAACATCCATCCATCCATCCTCACAAACTTTACGCATTTTTAATAAATTATTATATGTTAGGATGAATAAGTCGTGGGAGGGGCGATAATCCAATAAATTGACTTAGGTACTCTTGTTTCTACCTTTTAACCGACTTCCCACCTGTTGTGTGTCTGATCTGCGATCAATTTCAGTTCACAGATCAATAATAATCGATTTAAATAAGAAAGAAAAGAAACGAATAGACCTGGATTTTATACAGACGGTTTTTTAGGTCCCTACACATGTAATGTATGTATGTATACTATGTTCGTACCTATATCTATTTATTTTGCACTCTTTGTTACCTATACGGTTTGATCTATTTCAGATACGTATTCGTCCATTGAAGATTCACCTTAACACCGCGGGTGGCACTTCAAGGCAATATTGCCATTTTTTTAAAGAGCATCGTGTATGAGACTGGAAAGGATCGCATTTAGCCAATTCGTTTTTTTTGTTAGACTGAATGGCCTTAATTTTGCCATAATTGGCCAACTCACAACCTCTTATTGATTCGGATATATACTTTAAACTACTCCAATCAATATACAAAATAATACAGAAAAAACTCAGTAAAAACAGCCAGTAATACAGTATAATATTACTTACTAGTTACTACCCAGTAAATTCGCGGGTTACCCTGGCGCTTCAATCTTAATATCAAAAATCATGGCAATTACTTCGGGCATTTTCTGATGTGGGTGACAAAAATGATCATATTTTTTTTACATGAAATTCACCAAAGCCCCTATTTTGTACTTGATTTCAACTTAGCTGTTTTCGAACTTAATAAAGAAAATATCATAGGGTTTCATATGAAAAAGTTAATAATACTGTTGGAGCGAACGTTGTATTCGAAAATTCCCAGACAATGATTTAATAATCATGAAATGCGTCAAAACACCATTATTGGATTTGATTTTTAATTAGCTGTTTTCAATAATACAAAATAAATAATCGGTCGCACGGGACCGGGCAATTTGGCGACTCTTGGGGGAGGCCAATGTCCAGCAGTGGACGTCTTTCGGCTGAAATGATAATGATGACGATTCAGAACGAAATAAAGAGCACACAATAAGAAGCTTTCGGAGTCCGCAGTCGATAGTCCCGCACGCAAAATACGCGCTCTGCATGTGGAGTTGCGGACACCAGCCCGCTATCGATACAAGAAGCTTTCTTAAGTATTAAGTCTTAGGAGGAGTACGTGGCTAAATAATAACAGCCGCTCGGGTCGATCTTCAGGCTTAGGATCGTTTGCCTAGGTTCGTCTGTGGACGGGTTACCATCCATTATATACCGAGTTTCCTCCGTGCCTCGAAAAACACGTTAAGCCGTTGATCCCAGTGGCCCGGAAGTCTGACAACCAATCTTACCAAGGGATATCGTATTACCCAGTACTTACTGGGATGTGGAGGTCGGATAGGTAGTCGCTCTATGTAAAGTAGTGGTAGTAGTAGAAGCCGACTGTTCAGGGTCGGTGCGGGATCTACGGCATGGAGCCTGCGGTCCTTTCTAAAAATATTAGAATTAAACAGCAATAAGATATTTTTATATTTTTTTTTTTTTGGGCAAAGGCCTCCCCTTTCTCCTTCCAAACCTCTCTATCTTGTGCGATATCTGGCCACGTTCGCTCCACAAACAAGATCAGGTCGTCACACCACCTTCGCCGCGGTTATACCTCGACGGCGATTTCCTCTATCAGGCGTCCAGTGATTGACGATGTTTGCCCACCTCTCTGGGTGCATTCACTTTAGCTTGGCTGTTTTTTCTCCGACATCTGCAACCTTAGTTATGGAACGCAGGGTGGTGTTTCTTACGCGATCTGTACGCCTCACCATTCCAGTTCCATTGCAGCCCGCTGGCAAATCTTGAGTTTGGACTACTGTTGTTCAGTAAGTGACCAAGTTTGCGCACCGTCGGTTAGGACGGGCATGATGCACATGTCGATGAGTTTTCCTTTTAGAGTCATTGGAAGACTTCCCTTCATGTGTTTTTTTAGGGCCCAGAAGGTCTTCAAAGACACTATCAGGCCCAAGTATGTTTACTCACCGACATATTGCAACACTCAATAAGATATACATAATTCGAAAGAGCTTTTCAAGGAGAACCTTTGCTACTAAGGGCACTTTCCCACTATGTCGTCTACGACTTTTGCCAACTAAAAACCAAAGATAAATGATCGTCACAGCATAATGGGAACGCGCGCTAACACGACTTTTGGCAATTCGCAGTCCTGTCGGAGTTATTGACCTAAATAAGTGACTAGTTGAATACCGGAAACTAATAGTAATAAGATATAAACCATTGGATAAAGCTTTTCAAGTAGAACCTTTGTCGGTAACACGACTTTCCCCAATTCGCTGTCCGTTTGGAGTTATTGACCTAAATAGGTGATTATTTGAGGACCGAAGTTAAGATTTTTTGGGTAACCTAAACCTAAAAATAGCAAAAAGATTTACACCATTGGAAAGAGCTTTTCAATGATAACTTTTGCTACCAACTTAACTATGGTTAATTCGCAGTTCGTTCGGAGTTATTGAGATAAATAGCTGAGTAGTTCGACACCAACGTAAAGATTTTATTTACGATCAATTACATTTTTTTTTGCAACCAATAAAAATAAGATATACACCGCTCGAAAGAGCTTTTAAATCAGAAAATTTGCTACTGCTTTGCTAATTCGTAGCCTATTTGGTTTCACTGATCTAACTAGGTAGTTGATTGGGCAGCGAACTTCAGCTCCTCTCTGACTCTGAATCGAGAAAAGTTTGTCAAAGTAAGAAATATTGTTCTAGAAGACAACAATCCATTAAAAACTTTTATGTAAAAAATAAAACCGACTTCTGAAGCTAAAGGTATTTTTCACTTTTTTATGTGAAGTAGGTAAACTTTTAAGTTTTTTTTTCTATTTTTAGTTGTTCCCAAACAAATGCCATGAATTTATTTTACATTGTTAACAATATATGATTAATGATGATTATTTTGCAAATAGGTCTTTACAAACACTTTTACGCATAATTTTTTTTTAAACTAGATGGGGCCGGTGTTTCGTACCTGATTATTCTGAGAAGAAACAGCCGAAACAAACTCAGAGATCATAGTCTCTTTTAAGTCCAGACATTATCTTGCTCAACTCACATGAAACGAAACGACAAATAATACCAGAGAAAGGACATGTCATGGTAATGGGCTTATCCCCAATAAATGGTACTTAACATAGGTTGTAACTGTCGAAATCTAGGTGTATTGTACACATCTGCGTACCCCCTCAGAGCATACAGGCGTGATGTCAAATGTGTTTTCAGAACCAACTCGAATTACTACAAATACTGCTACATGTATTGATAATGTTTTTTGTTGCTGCGACTACATACATCCATCGTAAATTACCTGCCTTCAGATCATAGTGGTTAGACCGTTGCTTTCGCGTACAATATACAAATACAAAGAATTCAGATACAAACTAAACAAATAACACCCAGCAATCTAGACAAATTTAATTTTAAAAAATCAATACACTTCCTCAAAAACTGGTTCTTTTCGCACTACAATTAGATTCAACATGCAATGTATTTCACACGCGTGCGTTTTTTCTCATTTTCCAACACGTGTGCGGGAATGAAAATTGCCACAGATAACTATACCTATAATTAATCCAAATTAGTTCAATGCCTATAGTCGGCGGTGATTGTTTTTTTTTAATCTCGGCAAAGAGTTAAGCGTCTTTACGGCGTTAATATTTTTTGAATATCAAAATAATGTTTATAAATAGAATATCATCAAAAACCATGATTATTAAAATAAAATAAACGTTTATGAACAAATTAACATTTATTTGTGACCTAAACTCAAAAATATTTTAATTTTCAATTTTTATACTAGGCTGTTTAGCAGCTTTATACCTTTGCTTCTCCTTCTGGCGAAAGCAAAGCGCGAAAAAAAAGAAAATTTAAATCATAGTTTCCTAATAACATTAACAACAAAAATATTTGACGTTTTTTTATTTTATTTCTACAAAAGTGTATTGAAAAACGTCGTTTGATATACGTGGACATTTGTCCCTCACCTGCGGCTCGGGAGTTAATTCCGCCTCGAATACATTAACAAATTTTCTACACTTGTATCAAAATGTCCTAAATTAGCAAGTTAAGTATACCGGGTCATGTTAGAAACAATGTAAATGTATTTTTGAAGAATTCTTTTCGGTAGTGCACACCGAATTCAATAATACTTGAAAAAAGAAATCTAAAACTATTGGCTTAAAGTTTATTTTCAGTGACTGGGCAACACAGGGTATTAGGAAAAGTAGGGAACGATTGGTTGAGCTGTACGGCCTTGAGCCTTTTTTTTTTAGTTTTTTTTTTTTCGGATGGGAAATCATCAAATGGCTTCTCCCGCTCTGGGCGGAGCAGGAGGGAGTGTCAGACTTTTAGTGACTAAAACCCATCCATGTTCCTTCATCGCCCTTTGTGTTCCGGGGCCACGGTATCTCTTTCGAACAGTCCCGCAACCCCGGCAGGCTACGGTCCTTGCGGACCCCTTCCTATTGCTGACTCTCTTTGAGCTGCGCGTGGAACACGAACGCGCCGTCGACACGGCCAGTCGTCATGAGACGGATGGACGGCGAGCTAGCCCATAGCCCACCGTCCACAGGCGCGCGCCTACGGTGGCCGGGGGCCACGTGGTGGCCCCCGACGCCCGGGGCGTCTCCCGCGGCGGCCGGGACGCTGTGAGGTTCTCTCCCTCTCACGTTCCGCCACCTCCTTCTCTAGCATTACTGCTTCGCAGAAGGAGGTGACGACGTCCCATTCCGTCTCGCTCCGGACCATGGCTTGCACCAGGGCCGGACGCGAGAGGTCGCCGCCGCCATTCGCCGCTTCGAGGACACGGCGGTGCTCCGCCCACGCGGGGCACACCTCCACTGTGTGCTCCACCGTGTCCTCCGGTCGATCCTCGCAGTGGAAACACCCGGGCGTTTCCTCCCGCCCGATTCGGTGCAGGAACCTCCCGAAAACACCGTGTCCGGTGAGGACCTGCGTCAGGCGGAAGGTGAGGACGCCGTGGCGTCTCTCCAGCCACTCCTCAAAGAGGGGACTTATCGCCACTATCGTGGCGTGCCCTACGGCCTTAAGCCTTACATCAACACATAATCTTTTAATAAATATGTTGCTACTTACTCGAAAATTGTTAAAAACACTTGCAAGGTAGCCAAATCCTTATTCATTAGCAACAAGATTAAATAAGCCGATAACAAAATAAAGACGGTTTGGAAAATAATCAACAGTGACACAAATAGAAATAAAAAACAAAGTAATGACTTCACACTAGATACATGAGCCTTGTGAGCTCCAACAATGAAGTTGCTCAAGAATTTGTAAATTTCTTTACCAGTATCCCACTTAAAACTACAGAAACCTTAAATTCCTCTGCCTAGCTCTCTATTGATTTATTGAAAGCGAACGTTTCAGCCTGTCCAAATGAATTTAAATTTCAGCATAAAAACCCCTTAGCAGTCATAACAACCTTCAAGCAAATCAAGATCAAATTAACGGAAGATCTATGGGGTATGTCTATCAAAGCTTGTCCCTCAAATATTAAGACTGTAGTAGTTGTATTTAGCCTCAATATTTAATTTGTGCGTGGATCAAGGGGTCTTCCCGGATTTAATTAAATTCAGTAAGGTAATACCGCTTTTTAAATCCGGGGACAGTAAGGACTATAACTATAGGTCCGTATCCGTGTTGCCAGTTTTCAGCAAGGTATTTGAAAATATAGTGCTCAATCAAATGCTTTAACACCAATAAAATATTACACGAGCAACAGTATGGTTTCACCAAAAGACGTTGTACAACTGACGCCGGTGTCACTTTATTAAAACACATATTTGCTGCGTGGGAAGAGGCACAAGATGCCATGGGAATCTTCTGCGACCTTTCGAAGCCTGATCTTGAAACTTGAGCATTACGGTTTAGGTAAACTTGCGCTCAGTTTAGTAAAATCGTATTTGACTAGTTCTTCAAAAAGTGTTCTCCGCGTAACTTTCGTGGCGAATTTTTTTTAAGAGATATCTTCAAATTAACGGACACACATTTAAGACGCTGTAAAAACAATACATACAATTTTTATTATATGTAAATCGGTGCATAAACTACAGAGAAATTCTTTTTTGAAAATATTGTGCCCACGAAAGTTACGAAACTTTTTAAGCAAGAGGGATACAATTGGCTAAACAGCCCAGTTTGGGGTGGGGCAAACTGTTAAATTGGCTACGAGAAAACATAAGAAACAGAAACACATTCTACGAGTCGTTACAAGAAAAAAAATGAAACACATGCATGTATACAAATACTTATACAAATACATAACACCTTTCTTTTGAGCTCCACGACAATCGAGTAAATGCATCCACGGCTCTCAAAAAATCTGTAGTTATTATTTAGTGTAATGTTATAGCTTTTATGGTGCGCTAGCTGACTTTCGTGGACAAATAACCACGAAAGTTGTGCCACGAAAGTTATGAAAATTTTTACATTTTTGTGAATTACGATTAAAGTTATGAGTAAATTAACAAACAAAGTACTTGGGAATAATCTCGAAGATCTTATTCCTTAATTAAAAATGATTTGGAAAATTATAAACCATTCCTTCAAAATATACACATGAAAGTTTCTTGACCATGGCTACCTGAAAATATTCAAAGAATAACTTGCCTCGTATTTTTATTGTTTAGAAGCGAAGAACGTACATGTCTCCCCCACTGACGCCGGAATACTACAGAGTACCCGTTCAGCTAAAACGTGTAGCGACAAGTTGGCGCTTTTGGAAGAGAGGTGCAGTTTTGTTGCGCGCTCGCGAAACTAGCAAAATCGTGTGACAGAGATATAATGTCTAATAAGTATTGCAATATCAAATATACAATT